>CM035788.1:25933867-26396367 GCA_020466265.1 Siphamia tubifer | reverse complement strand
TGATTATGATTATTATTATTATTATTATTATTGTTGTTGTTGTATGGATTATTGTTGCATTCTGCACATGTTCGAAATAAAGCATTCAAATCAAAAATCAAATCAAAAGCTCATTGTTCACACACATCTATATTATGGTATCATTAAGTTTTCCTCTTTAAACTAAAACCCATAGACACTTATTTTCTAGGTCAGTCAAAATAACAGTGTCTTATAAACCTGACATGCTGCAGCAGATAATAGTTTGTATTATAGTTCTGTTAGACCCCTTCTGCACAGATACGAGTTCATGTGAGACCGACATAGTTTCTTAACGGATTGACCTTTATTCAAAATGGGACCAAAACAAATTCTTTGGAAAACGGATCCCAGAGTGGGAATATCTGGATACGGTGTCATTTCTGTATCGATGTTGATGAGTATCTGTGTGTTCACACCACGTCATGACCACATGATCGAAAAAAAAACTCAGCCTTGCACCCGTAGCATTCATTCTCCTGACAAGACAACAACAATGGCAAATATCAGTGGTGAATGGGTTAGTGTTAGGGTATTATTTGTTGTTGTTTGTGTCCGGAGTGTGTGTGGAGCCAGTAGTAAAAGGGATGTGGGCGCATGTGCACTACTTCTTTTATTGTTCTCTTGTATCTGGTGGGATTGGCTTACAGCGTGCATAGTGGTTTGACATGTGAATTGCATCGTTTTCAACAAGCGATTCGCCCTCCTGTTGACCCTGCTGACATATGACTGCTCCACCAAACATCTCAGCTGTTATATTGTCAAGTTTGCCGACAACGCAGCAGTGGTTGGATGTATCACCAAGGGCAATGAGTCCGAATACAGAGAGGAGGTGGAGCATTTGGAGCACTGGTGTACTTACAACAACCTGTGCATCAATGGGAAAAAAACAAGGAGATGATTGTGGACTTTAGGAAGAAACAGAACTGTCCCCCATCGGCGTGGTCCCCAGTGTCAGGTATATGGGTGTCCATCTTAGTGAGGACCTGACCACTTCAGTCCTGGTTAGGAAGGCTCAGCAGCGCCTACACTACCTCAGAAGACTGCGGTGGGTTGGACTGGGAGAAGGGGTCCTGTCGTCCTTCTACAGGTGTGTGGTGGACGGTGTCCTGACCTCAGCCTGTCAGCTTCTCTGTGGCTGAAAAGACGTCTCTGCACAGGGCGGTGGACCACCTGTGCACCACCTCAGAAATGTATGTCTCTAGATGTAGAAGGAGGGCCAAGCACATCATAGAGGACCCCACTCACACTGTCAAATTCCTTTTTGTCTCTCTTGCCTCAGGCAGAAGACTGTGGACGATCTGTAGCAAGACGACCAGGCTGACAGACAGTATTCTTTCCAACAGCTGTAAGGTCTGTCTTCTGGGTTATACTTTTTTTTTTTTTTTAAGTATTTTGTTAATTTTATGGTATTTTATTTATTTTAAATGATTGTAATCATGAGTCTGAGATTTTAGTACATTTTATCATAATTAATATTTAATATTTATTACATATTTATTTATTTTACATGTCAAATACAAGTCCTCTGGATCTATTTTCGGTTTTTCTCTGACTTGAATGACAATAAACCTTCCTTGAATCCATGCTGATGCTGATTTTTACTAAAACAGTTCAATTTTTACGTAATCTTTTTGACACGGTTTCACTACTAAACCCATATCAAACTCATGCGGACGTAGCGTTAGTTTAGCCCTGTGTTTAGACACAAAACCCTCTGTTTTCTGTATGGTTTGTGTTGCTGTGTAGCTGCAGTAAAGATCTGTTTGGAATCATCCATCAAGGTCAGATCGGTCACAGTTTAGTCTGAAACGTGCATCAACAAACTACAATATAAGAAAGATCAGAACATCACATAGTATACATAACGCATTAATGGGGATTAATCCATCATCATGATTACTCTGATTAAAAATGTTAAAGTAATTAAATGCAACAGTTGTTTAATATATTTTTTTAATTGTCAAAGATGTTGCATAAACATGTTAATTGCATATATGTTAACATTTAGCATTTAGTTTGGATATTTTATCAAATTTTTTGGTGTTTTTTTTGTATTCTGTTTTGTGTTAGTTGGGTTAGTTTAGTTTTTGTCAGTTTTAGTGGATTTTAGCATCTTCTGTATTTTGTTTCTGAGTCTATTTTTGTGTATGTCATGGCCATGGGAAATTTGAGTTCTCCCCCACTCACTCCCCAAGACAAAGCAGTCTCCTGACATAAAGTGTTTTAATCATAACTAATTAAAATGTATCCAAAGCAACTGTGGGATGAATCTGGTTAAAAAATGTTTATCATTTGACAGCCCTAATACTAACTAATACCTTCATATGCCTCATAATCAAGCTCAGTCGTAGAAGAAATGGTGTGATTTCAGTATCAAACATTCTTTTCCAGTGGTGAAAATGTTACTGACTGCAGTTTTCATCACTTTTTCACTGTCGTTAACCCCTTTCCCTTTTCCACTTTGTCTTTATTCTAGAATGACATCTGTGTAAATGAAATGGTGGATCATTTACTTTCACTTCTGTCATGATTCTGCAACACCTCTGAAGTAACAGTAGTAATAATATATCTGTGACGAAGGTAGAATGGTAAGTAAAAGGAACACCATGTCTTTCTGCAACCAAGGTGTGATATAGTGATAACATATTGCATGTATGACCCCTTCACTGGGGAGATTTAAAAATGCCTGCAGGCTGTGTACAGTAAACAAACATATCAACATGACCAGATAGATGAACTGGGAAGATGCTGTGATGTCTCTTCAGGCAGTGGACTAACATTTATGGAATGGTGAAAGATGAGCTGACTCTGGAGAGGTTAGCAACACTAAGCTTAGGGTATTTCTGACACACAAGTTATGCGTCATAGTATATTCTGTGCTGCATCACCGCCCCTTTGATTCTGGAACACAAGTCCACCCTGTCTCAAAGACCTATTGAGCCTAAGGACAACTTTTGCTTGACTGTGGAAATCAGTCAATGGTGAAAAAAAGGAAAATCCCTGTAAAAATGGTTTTGGATTGGAAACCTTCTCTCTTAATAGTTCTCAGCCCATTTAGTCCCTTTGTAACACTTTGGTCAAAGGCCCTGTGCAGTGGCGTAAGAAGCTCACCGTGGGCCCCAGGGTGACCTGCAGAATAAGGGGCCCCCTAGTGAACATAGTGACACTTAAGGACTTCAGTTAGCCTACTGTATATGGGTGCCTGCAATCCTTAGAGATCAGAAGTAGTTGATATTGTAAATAAAAACATGCTCCACAATATTGAGTCAATAATATGGGAAAACTTCCCAAATCATTGTATTATTTATAGGGCAATTAAATAATAGTGCTTTAACATTAACACAGGGAAGTAATCCTGAGCTGAAACCAAAAGCTTGATATATATATATATATATATATATATATATATATATATATATATATATTAATAATAATGACACTTGAAGGCCATCTTACAAGTCTTACATTGTGCCAAATCATCAACAATGTCCCCAGTATTTAATTTTGTAGCTCTAGTGTTTTCAATAGACAGTCTGGATAATCCACTGAGCCTCTCCTGACCCATGCTGCTCTTTAGGTAGGTCAGTATAAGTTTGAGTTTGGAAAAAAAATCTCAGCTGTTGCCACAGTCACAGGTAATGTCAGAAACAGGATGATCGCAGTACACACTTCCCTGAATGTGGATGTTAGTGTGTCATAATCAACCACAAGCATTTTGTTCAGTTGTAAAATTAATGTTTTTTGTATTAAAAAAAGAAAAAAAAATCTCAACTCTTCAACAAGCCCCCCAAGGTCACAGGCTCAGGTGCAGCTGAACCTGCTATAGTTACGCCGCTGATCCTGTGGTTTTAATTTTCTTCATTATGTGAAACCAACAGTCACTCACTACTCCCTCTAGTGGTTACATCCTGTCTACTGAGGTAAATAAATTACTTTATTTCAAGACAATCCCATAAACTATCATCTTTGGCAACACTTCAGAGCTATTCATTGTAAACACTTGAAGTATCTCAACTTCTTCACATCACATGTTTGAGCCTGTTATTTTGAGACGAGATCAAAAGTTCACCCTGACTTCTATGTATAGAGTCTGTAGGTTTAGCATGTGTTCTGCTGAGGCTGGAGTAACTCACTATTGTTGTTTAGATATACCACACATACACTTTTGTCTCATTACCAGTATTTTTTTCTTTGTTTAACTAAGTGTTGAGAGACTGTATAATGAGTACATGAGTATTGGAGGTGTACATTGAGTTTCTTTCACTAAAACCGTGTGTTCTGAGTCAGAACCTATAAAACACAGATCACACAGATCACAATAATACATTGGCAGACACGCTAACAATCAATCTATGGTGCTTGTTCTGATAGTAGTTACCATTATTGCTTAAAAAAAAACTTTTATTTAATGAAGGCATTGTCAGCACAGCCTTCTTTCATCATCCATTCATCATCACTTTTTGGTAAATTAGACCAATTAATGACAGCTTTAGGACATTCTTTAACATTTGCCACTAGTAATACTATAAATAGCTCAATTTTAGCAAATTTCATAAAGTTTTAAGATATATATTTTTTGGGTTTTTACTCCAAATCATGGAAAATTTATCTAAGACTGTAAAATGTAAAAAAAAAATATTAAAAAATACAAATGTAAAAAATAAATAAATAAATAAATAATAAAAAAAAAAAAATTAAAAAAAAAAAAAAAAAAAAAAAAAAAAAAAAAATAATAATAATAATAATAATAATAATAATAATAATGATAATAATAATAATAAGTGGTCCAATATATTCTGGTTTGTTAACACTTACAACACATTAATCTCTTAGACAAGTTTGTTCACAATCAGCTACTGTTAACTTCTCATATAACTTCTCATACATTCCCAAAGCAATGTTTTCTTCTATGTGTTTCCTCAGAGACATTCGTTGTCTCTGCACTTCAATGGAGTTGGATTAGGCAGGCTTTTTTTATTGCCTCGAAACGCCATGGTGTCATGATTTTGTCCCACCCGTGGACACTCAGCATCTCTGGGAGTGAATGAGCTGTGGGTGGAGCCTTGGACACTAAACTTCTACATGAACAATTAGGGTGAAGGGTGGTTGACAAGAATTTTGAGATAAACACCCTCTGTTCAGCTCTGCTCTCTGGTCCATTGCAGATTTTGTAAAGAAGTTGGAAGCTTAACTGTCACCCATTTGTTGGTTTTTTGTTGGTATTTGTACTTGTTCATTTCTTACACTATAAGTAAAACACACTCATAGTATTTCCTTGTTTCAGTTCAACATCATTTCAACCTTTTCTTGTTCATGTCCCTGGAAAACTATTTGTTATGACAGAGGCACAGAGCATTTTATAGAAAAGAAACAGAGGCAGACGTTACATAGAAATAAACTGACAAAGTTTATGATGTGAGTAACAATGGTCTTCTGCTATTTGAAAGAACAGCAGTAACACCAACAACAATAACCTTATCAAACAACAGTAACACAATCATCCCACTGAAGCATGTTTGTGTCCAACAGATCAATCTAAGTCTAATATTGCCTCCTTTTAATCTCTGCTTTACTTTCATCAACATCACAGGAAACAATATCTGGATCTTTTGCTACTTGTTAAACTGTACTTTCTTCAGAAGCAACTCTCAGTATCTGTCATTTTCTACTTGGCAGGTGGCATACTGTGGGTGTTATTCCTTGAAAACAGTTGTCTGCTGTGGTCCACATGCAGGGGTTATACATTACAAAAGTTCAGCCATATAAAGATTTTTCATTTTCTCTCTGGAATGAAAAAGAAACTTTTGTTGGTGAGTTTTTATTATGCTCAGGCGTCTTCACATGAAGCTCCAGCTATCATATAGAGGCGTACGTATGTCTTCCAAAAAGGCTCTGACAGTCTGATTAAAACATGAGGCTCTGCGGACACTTCAGTCTGTCTCCTCTGCCTCAGAAACAACTCTGTAATTGCTTCCAGGTGAAGACTTGCTTAAAGAAGAAGAAGAAGAAGAAGAAACAGGGGCGGCACGTTTAAGTCTCTAAACACTGAATTATTCATGTCCATCCTGTCCAACTGCAGCTGGAATCCTAAAAACAGGAGTCAGACAAGGACAAACAGAATCTCGTATCGTTCTGC
Source organism: Siphamia tubifer (assembly GCA_020466265.1). NCBI lineage: Eukaryota > Metazoa > Chordata > Actinopteri > Kurtiformes > Apogonidae > Siphamia > Siphamia tubifer. Next base: position 26,390,210 of record CM035788.1, on the reverse strand, counting down.
ATGAACATTCGGAGTGTCCCTAAATGCACCGCTCACAGCTGATGAGACATGGGGGTGAAGCTGTGTGTTAAACATCTGACAACACATTCAACAGGAAACGTCTTTGAAGCTTCAACAAATGTCTGTCCTGCTGTTGGCATGATGGAAGAAGCACAAAACCAGAAAACAGCAGTCCTCAGTCTCCCACGGTCTATTATCTGTTGATCTAAATGTGCAAATATGACTGTGGGCTGTGGCGCTAACGTTCAGAGACAGACTCTGAGCGCTAGGATGCTGATGGAGGTGAACAGGTTAACTTCTCTCTGCTGTGTTTCTGTGGCTGTGCTTTTTCATGTGTTCGTCCTCAGCTCTGTTATCTGTTGGTGTGAACACCTGGCTGTGAGATTAAAATGCTCTCCCACTGGGGGAAACTGCAGTGATGTGTGACAGGTGGTGCATGCTGGTCCTCTTCCTGTAATTGATCCCATTGGGCCACCAGACTTTAGCAGGATCCAATCAGAGAGCAGGATTAAACTGTGGCTGCAGCTGCTGAGGATTATTCAGTCTTTCATTTCAATATTTTCTCACTTTTTCTTTTTTTTTTTTTTTTGACTTTATTACCAAAAATTAGTGAAATGGGTTTATAACTAGAGCATTACAATGGATTTTTTCATATCCCCAAGTACTATTATGATTTGAAATGTAGGAATTAGAGCAGGGGAGCCCAATCCTAGTCCTCAAGGACCGCTGTCCTGCATGTTTTTGATGTTTCCCTCTTTCAGCACACCTGACAGTCATTATCTACGGTGGCCGCATCGACAAAATGTTGAAAACACAAGAAAGATGCACAGCTAAACACATAAAACAAATGCAACAGAAGTGAAACTGCAAGAGAAAAATGCTGCAATAACAGAAAACAAGCAGAAGTACAAATGTACAACCCCCCAAAACAAATGTGAAAGAAAAATGCTGCATATAACAAAACACGCAAACTCCCAAAACAACTGCAAAAGAGAAACGCTGAAAATTCACTCCACAACAAAATGGAAGTTCACCAAAATAAAACGGGTTCACCAACATAAAATGGACGAAAAAGAAGATTGTGGATGAAGACGAAGTTCATTAATTTAAGAAATTAGCATGAAAAGGTGTGGAGCAGCGTCGCTAATTTTAGCTTCGTCTATGCTGCTCTTCTATGATATCGTAGCAGATCATGGTCAAGTGTTTAAAAAAGATAAAGGGAAACATACCTGCCATTGAAGCTGCTAAGGTACCAACTCTAGAGGAACGTGAAGGCCACTGGCAGGAGAATTAAATGACTAAAAAACTGTGTTATTCTTGTCAATCCAAGACCTTTAGTCCTCCAGGTCTCCACTCATTCTTTGTGCAACATGTTGACCTGAAGTCTTTTTATCACTCTGCTCATAACCACTAGACTCTGGGGTAGTAATTACATTTTGTAAAACCACTACATTGATTGATTGTTAGATTCTGAAATAATACCATAAAACATCAACACAGGTTTTAAATTCCAGTTTTTGTCTGGAAACTGTGTTAGCTTTAAGAGGCTTCAAGGCTTCAGTTCTCAGTGGAAAAGGTACGGTGGATGACAAAGAGCCAAATACATTGTAATGGTTAAATGAGTCTCAGTTAGAGAAAACAGCTGCAAGTACAGAAATGATGCAAATTCACAACCTCAAACACAAGATTAAAAAAGGTACAGGAAGAGGAATGTAGTGCAAATGAAAAAATGCACTATAAGAAACAAGAACACATACATAAAAAATAAAATAAAATAAAATAAAAAAAAATAATAAAAAATGAGAATAAAATGCAGACAAATTAGGAAAAAAAATTCTATTTGTTACCTACTTTCCTATCTGCTCATTTGTAGTTGTTGTTGTTTTTGTAGTGTTTTGTTTTTTTTTGGTATATATGTATATGTTTAGTACTTCAATTATTTATTATTATTATTTATATTGTTATTATTTTTATTATTATCATCATTTTTGTACACAGTAAATTTTGCAGTGTTAATTTGGAGAAAATGGGACCAAATACACTCTAGAAGAAGTTAAATAAACTCTCTAAGTGTTGATTTAACACTGCAAAATTTACTGTGTACTATGCACTCTATTGCTATAAGATGAATTCAGGTCAGTGGGGAAGTGAAGAAGGGGCAGGATTAAATAAGCTTATGCTTCACCCTACTCCTTTTCGGACATGTCATTGTATATTTATTATTATTATTATTATTATTATTATTATTATTATTATTATTATTATTATTGTTGTTGTTGTTGTATTGATTATTGTTGCATTCTGCACATGTTCGAAATAAAGCATTCAAATCTAAATAATTATCAAATCCTCTGCAAATAAAGACACGAAGCAAACCAAGAAAACATCTGCAAACAAAAACCATTGCATAACCAGTCAGTATAACAGAATAATAACAGTATAACTGTCAGCAGAAAATATCAATGCAGGATGGAGACAGACCCAGGGAACACCTGACAGTGTTTAAAACTACAGTGGGAACAAATGGAAGTTATGGTGTACAGTAGCACTCTAATGTGTCTTTGATAATATTTGACTCTAAGCTGTTGTGTATAAACACTGGCTGCATGTTCAGAACACTTCTGTTGTACTGACTACTGATGATCCTAAAATAGCAATACCTCCAATACCGGAACTTTCTGCTCTAAAGTCGATTCTCAGTTTTAAATATCAATAGTTTTGATACTTAAGTCATTTGAGGTTAGGTCTATCCTTAACAGAAAAATTGTTTTTTTTTTTTTTTTTTAGTATCCTAATATCAGGGACACTAATGAAACATTTACCCACCATCACTAAGTACCTAAAGACAGCCATCATTAAAGCTGCCTATGACTTTTATTACCAATCTTTCATCAAATATGTAAAACCTAAGTCACATCATATTCACAGCAGCAATAAACATGGACGTTACCTATTGTTACTGCAGCTGTGTGGAGCTCCACTTCACACAATACATGTTGTGACTAATTTCTGAAAATGGTTGAGTGACCTACCACCTCTGTCTGTAAACAAATGAGTTGTTTATAGTGGAGCTCATTTCTAAATTGTTCATCATGTGAAAAGAGATTCAGATGCTCGATCACAAAAACATTAATGGATCAGGTTATGACTCAGGTTTTACAGATTTGATGAAAAACTGGTGAAGAAAGTCATATACATTTTAGGGGCCGTTTACAGGAAAATAATTGAGGCTAAAAACGTCAAAATATTTTATCAGAAGTGAGGTTTTTTATGTGCAAAAATCTGAAGATATATTCCAAAGTGGAAATCTTGAAAACTATCCACTGTGGCGTTTCCATCTTAGTCGAAAACATAAAAATATTGCTACAGCCTGGTATGAATATCCAATCCAATAACACACACTTGCATATGCACGGAGATTTCTTAATGACAGAGAACGCTCATGTTAATGCAGATAAAAAGGTTAAGACAAGACGCCAGTTTTGCATCTTGTCTTCCAATTGTCTCCATATTAACGTAACCTTAATGATGATTTTCCATGGGTAGTGACAATGGACAATGTTTCCTTTGTGTCCCTGAGATTAGAATGGTAGAAATAAAACAACAAAACAAAACAAAAGTTCAGTGCTTTGATACCCTAAAACTGTGCACTTCTTTTATTTTTCTTTGCCTTCTGAAAATAAAAATATAAGTCCTTTCAGGTGTGAAAAAGCAGAAAAGATGAAACATTCTTTTTTTTTTTATCTGAAATCATTTGGGCCTTTCTCCTATTTCTCGTATATCCAGCTCTGTTTCACCAGCTGGATATTGTAACAGTAAAGCATTTAAAGGCAGAATAATGACACTGTCATATGAGGAAACCCTGCATGAGTTTGATGTTTACAGGAAAATACTCCAAATATCCCCTGCATAGTGTTTCTACAAAATTTGCCTGACAGATTTGGGATCTCCTGCTGAATTTGAAATAAGGCTGTGTTGATGTGAGCAACATGAGTATGAACAGATGGGTACACAGGCTGAGGAGGTGAAAACTAAACCACAGCGTCTGAATCATTTCATTTCCAACACTTTTACATGATCATTACAGTCTGCAGAGTGACTGTGATTTGTTGTTGTTAAGGTGGAATCAGGTGTTTCAGCTGAAAGAGCAATTCATTTAGTTTCTTACTGTTTTGCCTCCACTTGTTTTGTGTGTGTGTTTGTATTCCTATCTTTATGGGGACATTGATATGTTTACACAGTCACACCATGGGAACCTGTGTCACCATGGTGACCAAAAGGGTTCCCCAGAAGGGTTCAATATAAATGTAGGTGAAATCTGTCTGAAGTATGCAAATTTAAGCAAATAGTGTCCCCTATAAATACATTAACTTGTTGTTGTTGTTTTTTTTCTGGAAGTCCCCATAAAGCATGGGGGAAACAGGTACAAAGCAAAACGTGTATTTTTCCAAAGGTTTCCAGATGTGTGTTTTTCTTTTATTATTAATAATGATAATAGATTTAATTACATTTTATTATTTGTATTGTGTTTTTTTCATTTTTCTCATTTAGTTTGTATTTATATATCTATTTTTTTTAAAAGATATGTCTACTTTTTCCATTCAAAATTTTTTTTTTATTGAACTGAATTTTATTATTGTATTTATTTATTCATTTTTTTATGTTTTTTTTTATATTTACTTTAAATTTGTTTTAAATAGTTTCACTACCCAATGGTTACGTCACCTATAAGTAATGATTACAAACCAGGTCCTCGTGAGGCATGGAAATGAGAATATGTGTGTGTGTGTGTGTGTGTGTGTGTGTGTGTGTATTCCATTCTACTACAGTGTGTGTGTTTGCACTGACATCTCCTGTGGATGACATCTGCAGGTATTAGTTTTTGTTTGCAGTCACACAGGGACACAAAAGGGACCAATCACATTCTGCTCAATCACAGGCACAAACACCAGTTGTCCTTGAGGACCTACTGAATATTTCACTATAATGTAAAAACTGCAGGATGCAAATGAAGACGTTGGACATCTTGGAAAAGAAAGAGAAATAAGATAAAAGCTTTTTGTTTTCTGGTCAGGTTCAGATGTGAAGAGGACACTTTCACATATTCCTTCCTCAAAACATTTACAAGTTTTGAAGAGACGAAGGCTCATATTTCATATTCTGTTTTTATTTTGACTTTCACAGAAGAACATAAAATATAGTTTGTTTCTTTAGGCATTCAGAAACTTTTTGCAACAAGCTGTATTTATTGTTGTTTAGTTTGTTTCCAGAATAGATACAGAAACGTTTCATCATTCATCTATCTTCTCCATAAAGTCACTTTTTCTCTGAACATTTATTACACTGTCGACTGCTGTTTGGACCTGCATTAGTGTCTCTGCTCACTGTCACCGCCTTTCAGCAAAGGAAATGTACTTTTGTTGTAATAAAAAGAACATTTCATCTTCACAGAAGACAGTCAAACATTTTAAAGCCTTATCCCCATCCTCATTCCCAGTGAATAGTTTCATTATGATGCATCAAAAAGAACATTTATATAATAAGTTCCTTAAAACATCTCAGGATTCATAATAGTTGTAGTAGATCAGCTCTTATTTCAACATAAACACATACTAAGTACACAAGACACTAAAAATGAAGAAATATGTTTTAAATATTCAACTTAAATGATAAAAAAAACTATTTTGCTCAAATTGAGTTAAAGACATATGACAGATGTAAAAATGTAAAAAAAAAAAAGATAGAACAAAAAGATAAGTAAGAAATACGTTTTCAGTAAAAAAAAAAAGTCTGCCTCAATTTAAGAGAAAGTCACAAAAATATCAAGAGGTTCTGCATCTACTAATAGTGGAAGATCCTTTCATATACTTTGTTGTTTCAAAAATCTTGCTTCATTTACAGATCAGATACACGACAAGTGTACCATCCACCATGAGTAAGAATAATATTTAGAATGTTAACAGACTATAATTAGAAAATGGTTGATGGCACTTATAAAGTTCTTCTCCACCTTCATGGTGCTCAAAGTGCTTTACATTAGCCTCACATTCACCCATTCACACACACTCATACACCAGTAGGTTTCTAAGGTTCTGTCAGGGTTCAGTGTCGACATGAGCCGGGACACAAACCGCCGCCACTTCAGTCATTGGACGACCTGCTCTACCAACTGAGCCACAGTCTCCCTTCCAGAAAAGCAATCTGAGAGCACAGACCTGGAGGTGAGGTGGGGTGTGGGGGGTGGGGGGGCAGATTAACACCAAAATCTAATCATTTGTTGATCTCCTCATTACCACCATATACTGAAAATGTCATCAAAATCCATCTTTAAGTTTTACGTTATGTATATGTATGTTATAAACCAACCAACAAACCAACACCAGCAAAAACCTCCTAACAAATATAGTTATTATAAAAGGAGTGTCTGTCTCATTAAACATATTCCACATGTAACCAATATTTATCGCATTAATTAGTGCACTAGCTCCTGTGAACCACAATTGAAAAAAAAAAAAAAAATGGATGGATTCATAACCTTCAAAAACCTAAACAGATACTGGTGACAAAAAACATCTACTAATCCAAAATGTTAACAGATGTTCAACCATTAATTCTATCAATGCATGTAAATAATTCAGGTAAAATACAGCTTTTATCAGCATCATATGTGTCTTCATTGGACATTTCGATTCTCCATAGTAAACATGGAAACATCATCATCTTCTGCAACATTGATTCATTAATAAATAATAATATTAGAATTTACAAACATCTACATGATTAGTAAATTAAATATAGGAAACATTCTGTTTCTCACTGGCAAATGCAAAATGTGGAGGATGATATTCAAATAAATGCTGATTAATGAAGCAAAAATCCTTCAGGAATTGCCATAACTGTAAGATTTCCAGTTATTTAAGGGTCACAAAATCTAAATGCTGAATATCACTGTAGAGCTTTTAATCTTGACATGCACGGGCGTAGTTATAATCTTTGATTTTCACGCACACATGTTGCCACACGTTTAATTTTGGCTTAGCACCTGATTTTAATTATTTAAATTAGTTCTGCACAGCATCATCTATTACCACACTGTGTTTTAATGCTGGAGAAAGGTCTGACTGAGCACATTATCATTGTGGAATAGGGAAAAGTCTCAGGATTATTTGTGTTTCTTTAAAGCAATTACAGTCTTCTTGGGCAGCATTAAACTAGGGATGCAGCAGCGGTGCAAAGGGAGTGTCAGGGGGGAACTTAGTTTGATCAAACACCTCCATGTGGGGAGGCGAGCCCCGGCATTAAAATGGACATAACCCATAAAAGAAAACCCACCTTATTGCACGATTCAAATCTTTGTCAGAATTTACCATTTTCAGCGTGTAATTGCTTGCAGGTTGCAGTTTTTTCACGTAGCGAGGGAGACTTTGAAAGGATGCAAACTGAAACAGTGTCAGGTTTATTCCAACAGAGACTCAGATGACTCTCAAATCAGCAAGAAATCAAATCAGCTTTATAATTCACATCAGCTCCAACACAGATAACACACTTGCGCGGCTAATGTGTGTGCGTGTAATTGTGTGTTGGGACTAAAGTGGAAGCAGGCAGTCTTGTTTCCAGCATAATTACTTTATGATGAATAGCAGCTGTTGATTGGAGAAACAACAAGCCATGTTTCTATTTATTTCACCTCTAAAAAAAAAAAAAAAAAAAAAAACACAAAGCAAAATCGCCTCATTAATATTACAAAGATGCACCTTCCTAATATAATAAAGTGAACAATAAATGCATCTTTAATGTTCTTGAGGCCAATATGTGCTTAAAATATCTGTAAGAACCTACACTTTAGCTATGAAATGGAGCTTTTTCTTCCATATACTAAATATTATCATATATCTCATGTCATATACAAATTATTGAGAATGACAAAAACAAAACCTACCAAGAAATACTAAAGTAGGAGAGTATAATTTAATGGTTCAATTTCCAAATATGGCTCATATTGTGGTTCGCAGTGGGTCTTGTTTATCTGATATCTGAGTTAAACTGGATCACAGTTAAAGCAACATGATCCAATAACCAGTTGTTGTTTTTTTACAATGAGTTGCAAGGTGCAAGAATGACCGTTTGACAGCACATGTATTGACACATGTTATTAGTTTATTTATTATTATGTAAATGTGCACATAGTGAGTATGAAGTGTGTATATGTACCATTTTTCCTGCCGAGAAGGAGGGTTTAAGGACAGAGGATGCTTGGGACTTCATCTAATTCTGTGATTGATTGTTTTTTCTAATCAACTCTGTAAAGCTCTGTAAGATGACTTTGTTGTGATTTGGGGCTCTATTAATAAAACTGAAGTGAATTGAACTTGAATTTTTTTTTATCGGAACACTATATTAAATAAGTCATCATGTACTTAATACAAAATGCATTATGATAATTAATGCTGAAATATAAAACACAACACATACATTCATATAATACTTGTATTATCAATCATCTTGTTTAAGCTTTGGTAGCATTTAAAAAAAAAATTTATATTGTTCAAAGTTAATTTGAGGAGCTAATTAATAATTTTCTTGTTGATGAAAAGTTCATTTATTTATTAATGGCCTTTTATTTATTTATTTATTTAAATACATTTATTAATGTATTACCTCCACCAAAGGTTTTGGCTGAGCTTGTTTGTCCGTCTGTTAGTTAGCAAGATAACTTAATAACTTATGGACGGATTTTCCTAAAATGTTCAGGGTAGCTTGGTAATGAGGAGATCTGGAAATGATAAGATTTTGGTGACGATCCAGCGTGGTGATATTTATTTATTTATTTTATCAATGTAAAAGGGCAGACGGCAAAATAGTTTGGAAACCGTCTTTTATTGGGTCATCACTGGCTACAGGAAAATATATAGCAAGAATATAACATGTGAATTAATTTTCTTAATATAGAACAAAAGTGATCTCTGGAAGAGCTTAAAAGTGTCGACTTCCCCAAAGTTGTGTTAGATGCATAGAGGAGGCTGGAGGCAAGAGAAGATGCAATAGGATGAAAATAATGGAAATGACATAAAAGATACAACAACAAAAATATGACATAAGAGCCACAACTACATAAAACCAAGAGGAAAACAATTGAACACATGTTTCCAAACTGAAATAACAAGAAACAAATAATAAGACAAGAAGTACAGGCCCTTGAGTGGAGCAGAACTATTTGGGGCGGCCATTGCTCAGCAGCTAGAGGTCAGGTAGACAGTCCAGTATGTGTCTGAAGTCACTCCCTACCCCCTACATAATGAACTATATACAGTAGGGACCACACCATTTTGTAGGGGTGTCCCAATCTTTAGTGAACTATTTATAATCACTATATAGTGCACTCAATGTATCCCACAATCTACCGCGAAATGTAGTGGACATCCATGGTCACTAACTAAAGCACTATATCCCATCATGCATTGCACGAATCAAAAAAATGGCCAAAGGACGGAGAGATTTATGATGAAAAGAAACACGGACAGATTGAGATTGGATGAAATACTGACAGAACTACAGCTGTTCAGTAAACGTTAACTCTGTCTGTTAGATGACGAGGGCGAGACAAGAGTTAATAACAGTAAAACAGTCATGAGCCAATTTGATTTTTGTTATTTTATTGCACAGACAGTAAAAATGTTTTTAAAGTATTTAAATTTTGTGAGAGACCTTTTAATTATTCAACGGTGATAACAGAATTAAACAGCGCCATAGTAGTGTCCGAAAAGTTTCCAATTGAGTTCATTATGTAGTGCACTACATTTATTTCCCTATGTAGGGAGTAGGGGGTGATTTTGGACACAGCCTATGAAAGCTTTTCCTCAAAGAGAACAGAGCGGTAAGGGTTTGTCTTCTTCTATCTTCTGCACAGATTCCCTCCCCACTCGAGAACACCCATTCATACTCAGGCCACGGTACAAGTGTTGAACACAACATCTGTGGGGATAAGGCTCAATTGGTAAGAGGGTGCAGATTGAATGAAGACTCCGCACCCTTGTTCCCTGGTTCAGAAAATGGCCTGATGTTCCAAAATGATGATTCCACCTTCATCACAGCCCTGTTACTACCTCCAGAGGTGTTACAGAGCTGTGATGATCCCCCATTTCATTTACACAAATGTCATTCCAGAATAAAGGTGAGTATAATAGAAGTGCTGTGGAAAAGGGACTACTGATTAAAGATCTATTTTTATCCCTGAACAGCAGGGTTTGGTCAAACTGCTACCACTGGATATGCTTCATTTTAACACAATAACTTAAAAGGTATTCAGTTTAGAAAGTCTGTCAATGAATAGAGAGGGAGAACTGATTACATTTTGGACATTTGATCTTTGATTTTTAGATTGCACAACTGGGGAGTGTTCAAAAGTTTAAAATCACTAAACACTCTTGTTCATATGTCTGGAACTATTTGTCTGATTGACTTCAAATTAAGTGCAAATGAAAGGTCGTGACCTGGGGATGCCTCATCATCACATCATTAAGGATCAAGGACATTTGGGGATAGACTCCTAGCCATTGCTTCTGACAGTATAAACATATATCTACTTTTATTTCTAATTCTAATCCATTAACAGCATGAATGGTAAATAATATCTTCCATCTGTGTAGTAGTAAATCCATCTTGATCCTCCATAAAAATAGATTCCATTATGGAACTAATAATAATATTTTCATTTGTTGGGCTTTTTTGTGATTAAAAATGCCTGTTCTGTCATTCATAACATTATTCACATCTTCATCACATCATGACTTCCTCTGGCCTTTCTCTCTCTTTTTTTAAAATATAGTTATAGTTTATTTTTCAATTCCAAAATGACAGCACCATCATTTCATTCTGTGCATTCAGTTAACAAATACAAACAAACATATAACATAACAAAACATTTCTGTCTATCCATCTACATATATATTTATATATATATATTGACTATTATTTGACTCCCTGATGAAGGCTATGATGCCGAAACGCGTTGTTTTGTTTTTTTAATATGATTTTTTTCTATGTTTTTATAGGTTTTTGTAACCAAGCCAAGTTAATAAAGGCTTTTTAATTTTCACTTATAAGAAAGAGCCTTGGAATTTTTTTTTTCTTTTTTGTCTTGCTATTTTCCCATCCAATAGAGCACCTCTAATTATTACTGCTTATTTTGAGTCCAGGTAGCACTCCTTAAGCAAACTTTTTTTATATATATTTATATATATTTGAGTGCTCATGTTAATTTTTCCTTCACTCTCCTCACCGTCTTTAAATCACAGATCATATTCAGCTCATACATTTCAGATCTAACAGCAAACGTCTTTCAGGTCAGAGACACAACTTTTACATTCGCTGCTACACATTTGTTCAACAAGCCGCGAGTAGATATTAGACATGCTCCGTCAATCTCTGGCTCCAAATCGAGATTAAAGGCAGATTTTTATTCACTGGTCTTTTCGGCCCACTAAGCTGTTAATCTGTTGCCATGTCTGTTCTTCTGTATTCGTCCCTGTGGGTATGGTATCTATTAGTGTCGATCTGTGTGGTTTTCTATGTTTTACATTGCAACAGGACTTAACAGGAAATACTTTGACCTTCACAGAATTTACTGTATGTATTGAATAAGAGCATTTTCAAGATGTGTGCATTTTGGGCGATAATAGGATAGACATTTATTTTTCACATTTGTGGGCAACTGGCTCAGACCAAGAAACAGCAGCATTGTCTTTAAAATGTCACTTTAGTTTCAGTTTCTACATTATTGGACAAGAGAAAATCTAATGTTCACATTGTTTCACAGAATATATTATAGAATATGTTAGCGTCATGAACATCATGTATGAGCGTCTTTAATGACATGTCCTTAATTGGAATGTTCCCTTTCAAAACTCATGGGTGGTGTCCAACATATGACCCGTGGACCAAAACCATCCCACTAAATGGTTTGATTCAGCCCATGGGATGAATTTTCAAAGTGCAAAAATGACACTGAAGATATTAACAGTAAAAGGTGTCAAAGTCATTTTAAGCCAAAATGACCAAATGCATTGGCTGATTTAAAGTGTTTAATATGTGCTGATCCACTAACACTATGAATTCATGTAAATAATTGGTGTAAAATCTACTTTGTCATCTTGTCATTGTCATCAGATATGACCCATTTGGATACTCAAAGGCTCCTTAGTTACCATGGAAACACGGTCATCTTCTAAAACATTGATTCACCGGTTAAACCCATGGAGTTGGAGCAGTGATAGTGGATGGAAATGCTTGGTTATTCTTCTATTAATGAGAGATTTTACTGAAATTCACTTTTTCTTCAGTTTTCTCTGTTTCTGATAAAATAACCCTCGACTTTAATTTGAGGTTTTATGAACATCTACATGATCAGTGGATTAAGTATAGAAAAATAGCTGAACTATACTGATAAAATGCAAAATACAGAAGAGTATTAGAGACCCATTATAATAAATGCTAATAAAGCCCTTCAGAAAGATTAGATGTAGATGAAATGTCACTTGGGAAGTGACAGAAAAGTAGCGCTGGGATGTTTTAATTCAGGGGCCACATACAGACTATAAAGACAAATTCAAATATTTCTCTTTTTTTATTGAAAAATTACAAAAATCACATCATGAAAAACACTTTAGACTTACAAATGACCCTGGAACATGAACAACCTACAATTTCTTTTGAAAAATAAGCACAATTTCAATTATGTTATCCCTGTTACTAAGTCTGTTGTGCTTTTGGAGGTCTACCATAACCTGTGAATTGTAATACATGTAAGAAAATGATAACTGAAGCATATTATTGTTTGAAAATATCAGCCTGTTCATGAATTTTTAGGTTATTCACAATATTTTACAAAAGGATAATTTGTAAATGTAATTATTTGAAAGTATTTTGGTCCTAAAACAAAGACAAAATTTGGAGTCATTATTATTTATAGACTTTCATGCTATTATTGTAATGGTGTTGCTGCCTTCAGATCAAATTCTACTGTATGTGGCCCCTGAACTCAAATGAGTCTGTCCTTTTCTACAGTTTTCTTTTTAATACTAAAGACATACAGTACTGTATGTGTGTGTGTTGCTTGAACAGTTGAGGCTGAGGATGTACAGTATGGTGCAGTAACCTCTTTTGCTTATCTACATCCTACCCTGTCTTATTTAGTTGAAACATGCAGTTGTGTTGTAATTGCATCCACTGCCTTTGGCTTTGCATTGAACAAAGACAAAAAAAAAAAACAAAAACAAAAAAAAACAACCCATATCTCGTTTGTTCTTTTATGAAACTTCACACACATTTGCTCGTGAGCTAATGAAGGACAGCGGATCCGACTGCTTCACTGGAAGACAAATTAAATCATAGACAGATGCAGCACTGAGTAGGCGAACCAACACCAAACTGTATCGTGTTTACACAAGGAGACAAGTCAGTGTTCATTAAAACTCAGAGCTGGATCACAGAAAACAAATGATGTTTCGTTAGCTCAAGGAGGTTTACAGGGACGTCCAGCTGGGTACAGGATTAACTTCTGATGTATAATGAGAGTCCTGGTGTTGCTTCAAACAGCCTCTACATAAACCCTTAAAAGACACACCTGATGTTATACAAAGATCATTTATGTCTGTTCTTAAAACAGAAACACATCAGTGAGACTCTTAATTACATCTGTTTTGATCAGTTCATTTTCAGTGCCTGTAAAAGGCTTTTTGTTGAGTCCTTTGAACAGATGCACATCATCACACATCAGACACTGATCCACACTTCGACACCAGCCATACAGCATTTACATGTGACATATAGTGTGTTAAACATGACTAGTTACCAGTTAAAGTTTCATGATGAATGATGTGTTGATGCTTGTGTGATTATGTAAAGGCTGTGTTGTGATGTGGCTGGTCTTTAATTGATGCTAGTCAACTAACTGTGTTGTACACAGTTGTCCCTGCAGAGGTGCAAAACAGAGATATTGAAAAAGCACAAGAGTGTTTACAGGAAAAATCCTCCTTGTAGAATCTCACTGTGGACTTGACTAAGTGGATTTAGCTAACATACTCCCCCTCCAAAACTGAATGTAACACAAATCACACTGAAGCACTTATGAAAATGTCTTATACTGAACCTTTCAAATTTAATCAATGATGCAACTACTGCTTTTCTTTTACAAAAGTAATGTAACTTACGGTAATAAATTAGTTTACTTTCCATCACTTTTATAAAGTCAGTCTAAATTCAATGCAAGATAGTTGTTTGCTTACATGCATGAGATAAATATCTGTTTATGTATTATATTACATTACATTTGGCAGACGCTTTTATCCAAAGCAACAATAGAGGACATAATACATATATAGCCTGTAGCACTAGCAATTATGAGGTCGACAGGAAATATACAGAACAATAAGTGCAGATGCTCTGGGGTTAGTACCCCCCCCCCCCTCCAGTAGATATTCATGTGTAGTAGATATTCATGAGAGAGGAGAGTCTTCACTCGTTTCTTGAAGCTTGAGAGAGATGATGCTAGTCTTGTGGATTCTGGGAGTGTGTTCCACCACTGACGGACTAATACAGAGAACAGTATGTCCTTCAGATAAGCAGGGGCAGTTCCCGAGATGGATGGATATATATATATATATATATATATATATATATATATATATATATATATATATATATATATATAGTTTATATAGCAAGCTTTTTGCATCATTCCTAATGTGCACCAGTGAAAGTTCTGCGCTTGACTTATTTTTACACTGGAAAATACATTTGAAGTCCTAAAACCACAACCCCACACTGCTACACCATGAACATTGTACACTAATGTTTGTGTCTGTTTCTGATTTTATTAATGCTTAAAGCCTTGCTGTAGTCATTTTCTCCATACCCATTTTTATTTATATTATTCAGATTAGATTAATTTAATTGCACTCACTGTTTTTTTTTTAAATAACTGTACTATTACACATCTTTCAGTCACTATAACTAGT
This sequence comes from Siphamia tubifer, assembly GCA_020466265.1. Lineage (NCBI taxonomy): Eukaryota > Metazoa > Chordata > Actinopteri > Kurtiformes > Apogonidae > Siphamia > Siphamia tubifer. The sequence continues at coordinate 26,375,196 of CM035788.1, read as the reverse complement.
TAAACGTACATTTAATTTGTCATTTAATGTTACATGTATCTTGTCATTCTCCTGCACTAGTAATCACATATTTGATGCTGCACTGATGTCTATTTTTATCATTTTCATCCTAAAACAGAAACCATTAAAAACACTGACATTGAATATAAAAGTGGACGCTGTTGGACAATCTCTTCCCACTTTATTAAAGTGTGAAGAGCCGTTTTGCCAGTTTGGTGGATTTTAGTGCCAGAGATTGTGCAGTCGAGATGTGAAATCTCATAAGAGCTTCCAAGGTCATGAACCATAATTGGGTATTTGTCAAAAACAAGATTTCATACCATCAAACAGTGTATTAACCCATAAAAAGCATTTACTGATCTAACATTTTTAATAACTTTATCATCCTAAAATTTCAGAATGTATGTTCATTTCACATGAGAGCAAAGGACTGTTCTTATTATAATGTTCAAAAGATCAACCAACAAAATCCACTGATGTCAAATGTTTGCTAACTTCTGAACCACTTAGTCTAGTAATAAGTATAAATAATTGTTGTAAAATGCATTTTCTCATCTTTTCATAGTCTTCAGATAGACGTAGACATGGAAACACTGTTATCTTCTACAAAATATATTTCAAAAGTAAAACTCATAGGGTTGGATGAATGAAAGTGCATGGGCACAGTGAATTTATGTTCAGTAAATGATAGATTTTGTTGAAATAATGACTTTTTTTGTCACTTTTCTCTGTTTTGATATAATAATCGTTTAATGTTCTCATTAACATGCAAATTAATTGGAGAAAAATGCATGATTTGAATAAAAAAAAAAAAAAAAGCAAAGTGCAGAAGATAATTCTCAAATAAATCACTTGTAAAAGGTTAAATACAGAGAGAAAAATCATTGAGGAACTGTCACCATAGTAGCATTAGATCTTTATGGGTCAAAAGTGATCAGAAGGATGAGGACTTAACTACAAACCAACCAGATGAAACACACTTAAGGAGTTAAAAATCACATTTATTAGACATATAGGAGAGTTTTTGGTTTGATGGATTAACTACGCTGCAGTCGGCCAAGATAGTTTATGAGCGAAACACTGAGGACTTTTTAAAAAAAATGTCATTCAATCCAAAGAGAATAGCATAATAACAGTATTTAAAGTGGGTCTCTCACTCTGTGTGTGTGTGTGTGTGTGTGTGTGTGTGTGTGTGCTGCTTGAATCGTTGCTGCCCCTGAGCACTCTCTAATCATCTTCTCAGCAGCTGATTAACAGCATTTGTTGTAAAAGCCTCTTCATGCAGCAGACATTTAATTCATTCATCATTAACCAAACATAAGTCATAATTTGTTGATTTCTAACCCTCAACCTCCCGTCCTCTTTCACATCTCTGCCTCGCTCTGATGGCTGTCAGTTTGATTATCTCCTGCATGATGCGACGCTTTGCATCTTCAAAACCTTCAGACACATTCAGCTCTTTTATACAGATATAATTTTACTGCAGTGCCACACAAACATGGTGTTTAACTTTTTTTCTCTCTCCTTTTTCGTGTAATTTAAATGCAGAGAAGCACAGCTTTCGGTACCCCCCCCCCCTAAGGAAATATCCTCAAAATCTCCATCCAATTCATTCATTCTATCATTTCCTCATTGGGTGAAGAAACGGTGGTAGAAATGTAGAAGCGACTGACAGACGAAGACTAAATAATGTACATGCAAGTTGATCCTGGAGTGTTTGTTCCCAAAATAAGCTTGACTTCTATCATTTAGAAATAGTTTGGGTTCCATTAAGGTGACATTGAGCAAAAGAACATGAAACACCATCACATTTTAGTATTAAAAGTAGAATGGAAAGTGATGCGCACGGTTACAGACCAAAACGTATGACTACAGACTGAAATACACCTCCTTTTTATCGTAGATTTATCATTATCCCACACACCACCTCTTTAAACTCCTCCCTTTCCAGAAGGCGATACAGAAGTATCAACAGCTCCTTTCAGAGACAGCTAGTAGATATGAGCAGTGTTGGGCAAGTTACTTGTAAAGTGTAGTGAGCTAAACTATCAGTTACTTAACAATAAATTAAGCTTCCCCAAGCAGAAAATCCAGTTGAAAATCAGTTGAAAATTCCAGGAGAAAACCAGTAGGAAACCATTTGGAAACCAATAGAGTTCAGCTGGCTGTTATACTATGGAAACTGAAACACTATGTAACTCAATATTCACTGGTCAAAGTCACTTTGAATGTTTAAAAACATAAAAAAGTTCAAACTCCTTTAAGTTACATTAACAAAGAACAACATGAACAAGTAGACTTTGGATGATACTGTAAATGTATTCAAATTAAGAAAAAAGGTATGGCTCAATTAACATTTCCACAAATGGTGGTTCCTCAGACACACACACACACACACACACACCAGTTAAAGCCTACTGGTTTAAACTGAACCGAACTGGTGAGGAGTCTTAATCCAGTAGCTCTAATGGTTCTACTGGACCTCAACCGTTGTCAAATGGTATTCTAATTGGACCTACCAGTAGAAATGTTCAAAAACCTTTTACTCCAGTACAGACCAATAGAGACCAGTTCATACCAGTAGAATTCCTATTGAATTTTCAACTGGATTTTACACTGGGGTCACTACACAAATAGCTACCACCTACAGAAATATGTCAAGCTAAGTTACACAAATGTGGCAAATGTAGTTCACTACATCTGATGTCCGATTATTTCAGATTCAGGTACACTGTTTAAGGCATTTACTAAAAAGATCTAGAACCTATACTGCCATTTACATTTAGCTAGTTTCCTTCTGCTAGTTAGCTGGGTTAATATTCGTTATGATGTTTGTTTGTTTTTTTTACTCATTTCTAACATTTCATTAAAATGAGTTGGGTTTTATACAAAGACACTTCACTACTACAGGAGGGAAATGAATGTTTTAAATGTGGGTTCTTAGGTTGGTGTTAGATACTTGGACTTCCACAACACTTTGGTTTTGGAGTTGCAAAGCACACATCTGAACATTTTTATTCTTTTTTTTACAGATAAGGCCATGATGTAAGGTCAGTTGACTGGTGTTCTCTTCTGTCTCCTCCATATGTGTGTGTGTGTGTGTGTGTGTGTGTGTGTGTGTGTGTGTGTGTGTGTGTGTGTGTCAGTCTGGGTTGTTCTATTTCCACTGTCGTACGCATGTGCATGTTTCCATAGACATAGTCCATGGAAGAAGCAGAATGGAAGCTCCCATATGAACATGTTGAAAAGGTTTTATTCACTTTGATTGTTGTTTCAAAATCATACATAGTCTAACCTCTGATTTTCTATATCACTACTTGATCAAAAAAATGATGTAACTACAGGAAAATTGCTTGATTCATAAAGGAGTGATGCTGTGGTCAAGCTACCAGAAAATGTAGTTTAACTAATAGCTTCACTATATGTAGCAACACTAGTGCCCATCACTGGCTATTAAACACCTGAACATGTCTGGTTAGGTATAGTTCTGGAACGATGGATGTAATATATCAACACACGCATCGTACTTTATACTATATGTACTTCTTGCTGCTGGTCCTTGTTATTGTTTGGTTGTCATTACCATGTTCCCTGTCTTTTGTATTTATGGTATGTCTGTATATTGTTCATTTTTGTGTTTTGTGTTGAGCTGGAACCAAGAAAAAAATCCTATCAGTCTTGTCTGACATGGCAATAAATTATTGAACCTTGAATCTTGATTATCGTTAAACTGTCCCATTTATCGTGATATTGATTTGTGGTCATGTTACTCAGCTCTACCTTGAACTCATTATCAAGAAAACCATGGAAAATAGGTAGATATGAGTTCTGAAATTAAACTACTATGAGTTATTTTTGTTGTTATCGTTATATTTGTCCCAAAAAAAATTTACATTTAGTTCATCCAGGCATGAATATGAACAAGAAAATTAAAACAAGGGTGGTCTAATATTTTTTTCCATGACTATATGTTGTATTATTTGCATATTTTCTTTGTTAAGTCTGTAAAGTCTGTATGTGCAGCTCTAGTGTTAACAATGTGATCAATACAATGCACGGCTTTGTCATTACTAGACAATCTGTGATTACACATAAATTCAGTATGAAAGTGTTTCAATTAGATGTTTTTAAATTGTATTTATGGATTATTAGTTGTTTCTGCATTGTTTTTCAACATTAGATGTCTCTCATTTGCATGTCAGGATTTGTATTCTCCATTTACTTCTTTATAAAGTTTGTAAAGCAGTCATTTCATCTGTGTTTTGCCAGATTTTTACAACAAATGACTGATGTAGACTTTTCTTTACTTTGTCACAGTCTAATAATTATTTCCAAAGCTGTAGGATATTTCTCCTCAGTAAGAGAGTCGACAGACGTGCTGCTCAGTTGGGAAGCAGTGGCACTCAGTAACACAGTAAAAGGAAATGATGAGCTCAGAGGCATAAAAGACGAAGGACACAACACTTTGGAACTGAAATCAAAGGACAGCTTTTGTCAAAACTTCACCATATACCATACTATAAACTATACCATATTGCGTCACTATAAACATTACAATCTAACCTTGAAAATTTTTATTACCGAGATGTTATTATAAAACAGACATCTGTTCTGTTGGTCTGACAGTTCAGCTCTCTGGTTTTTATATTTGTGACAGAAGTGAAAGAAACAAAGTGCCAGATGTTGGATGATTAAACCACAGAGCAGATAAGTGTCATTTCATCTTCACCTGAATTTAAAAGTCCAACTATTATCCAAACTGTTGAAAGGGTATATTTAGAAACACATTAAAATCTTGTTCTGGTTGGGTTTGGTTAGGGTTAGACTCTCACCGTGGTGGTCTTGACTCGGCCTCCAGGCTGTGTGCAGGTCCAACCCGACTGATTGGCCAGAAGATCACAACCTTCATGCTCCAAACACGGGCTCATCTCACACCACTGTCGACTCCTGACGATACGAACTGAAGAGAAAGGAAAAAAGTTCATTCATTCATACCAGGATTATTTTTGCAGCTTTAATCTTTCTCTATATTTAACCTTTCTTAGATGATTTATCACATTTAGACTGTATATATATATATATATATATATATATATATATATATATATATATATATATATATATATATATATATACTGTATATTTATATATATGACCCATTTGAATATTCAGAGACTCTGTAATTACTGTACCATGGCAACACCATCATTTTCTACAACATTCATTCACCAGTAAAACCCATGGAGTTGGATCAGTGACAGTGGATGGATGCTCTGAATTTATGTTCAGTCAATGAGAATTTTTGTTGAAAATATATGTGAAAATATAAATATATCTCTTTTTTCTTTATGTTCTAATAACCCTTAACTTCAATTTGAACATTTCTGAATATTATAAATATAGAAAAATGCATGATTTTCATTGGAACAATTCAAAACATAGAGAATAATCTTATAATAAATAGTGAGCTAACACTTCAGATGGAGTAAATTTAAAGGAAAAAATATACATGAGAACTGTTATGAAAGTAACTCTGGGTCTTTATGGGTTCAGGTTGAAGGATATTATATCAGAAGATGAGAGAAAGGTGGAGAAAATATGACTTTTTCAATGAAAACATCAAAAAGTTACTGTTAAATAAAGGATTGTCCATTGTCCATCTACTGTCATTTATAAAACTCCATGGGTTTACTGGTGAATGAGTTATAGATGATGGATGTGTTTCCATGGTAACTACAGAGCTTCTGAGCATCCAAATGGGTCATGACCATGAAAAGATGATAAACTGTATTTTACAAAGATTTGCAATTCTTAGAGCGCGTATTAATAGGTTAAGTGATTAAGAAGTTCTTAGACATTTTAGATCAGTAGTGTCTGTTTGGGTCTTTATGGGTTAATGACCTGCAAATAAATATTTAGGCTTAATCTGATTTAACATATGAATTAATAAACCGTTAAAATGACTGCAAATGACTGACATGTATAAAATGTGTTGTGAAGTTTAAATTGTTTCAGGTTTGTTCCAAATCGAGTGAATGCGTGAGAGTGCTGTTTAATGTACACACATACACTTCATCACATTATTTATAAGAAATAGGACATTCTCACTAACTTCATTTGCATATTGTGGAACCCTGATTGGCCTGTAGAGAAAAGAGGATGATGAAGGAGGAGGAGGAGGAGGAGGAGGATGGAGTTAAAACAGGGAGATGAAGGAAAGAGAAAATACTGGGTCTTGTTTTTCCCATAATGCACCTGGATAGGGTATTTTTAATGAGACTCTCCCTAACTGGAAAACTTGAATTCCACATCTCAGTTTATAACAGGAAGCAATATATTAGAATATTTCCCAATGCTATTGGCTCTAATTATAATAATATAAAAAGAAACAAGATAGGTGGTAAAATACCAAAAAAATAAACTAAATTGTGATGCCTCAGTTAAAAAGTTTTGGAGTCGACTGAAACTCTTACCTCTAAATGAGCTGTTGTGAGGTTGAGTCCACACACATACACAGCATGTTATTTTTCTTTTGTCCAAATACAAATGCAGTTTTAGGTCACTGAGATCAGACCTTTTGCAAAATGCCTTCTAGGGTAAAGATACTCAGACACTCTGCTGTGTTTGTATGTGATATCCTCACTAGGGTTATGGGGGTCACTGGGGGTCTAATCCAGCTACAATGGGTGAAGGCGGGGTACACCCTGTATGAGTCTCCAGTTCATCTCAGGGCTGAACATACATGGACAAACAATGAATGTGTGTCAATATCTTTTTTTTTTTTTTCATGCACATACTGCAAGCGTTTTACATGTTGACACTGAGCCTGTCATAATTCTTGTATATTGTAATTAGCGTATCTCATTTCAATTGTTTGTGTAGTTATTTTTGTATAAATGCATTAAAACAGTTTAGAGAAAGGCACATAAATGTCAGATTTGATTATTTCATCACCTCGATTAGTACATGTCATTCTCAGTAATTATTTTTTATGTTTCAGTAATTGTCTCTATGTGTGTAAGTTAATTATGTCAAATATACCCTGTGCAATTTTTGTTGGTAAAATTAAAGGTGTAAGCAATATAAGAGAAATAACCAATGATCAAATGAAATGAAACTCAGTTTATTTTGCTATCTGGCACTCTACCAACTGTTTATGTTCCCAATAATAAAAGACAAATGTAGACATATCCCCCTCAGGATGTACCTAATGATGACTTATGATAACTCGTGCATTAATGACTTCAGTTTTTTTCAAGTCGACTTATCTATCAATAAAGTTGAAGTCAAGTTGATGTAAGGTGATGACGTCATCACATTGTCAGTGGAGGAACATAGACATGTGGCAAAAAACCCCCAAAAAATACACGTGCACACATTGACGTATCTGTTAATGTATATATATGGAATCCACCCTCCATCTGGGTCTGCAGACAATATGTCTCTGGCACAACCTTCGTAGACATATTTAGCCTACACTATCTGCTGGTCTATTCATATGAAAGACAAAAAAAATTACTACATTATATATATATATATATGTGTGTGTGTGTGTGTGTGTGTGTGTGTGTGTGTGTATGTGTGTGTGTGTTCTGTGCAATCTATTTACACCAGCTCATTCCAATTAATATTTCCTGTGTAATCATCCATAGAGTCTTCGGAGTGTTCCTTAGTCTTCAGTGTCTTTCTACACCTGCCCACAGAACAATCCCATCAGACAAAAATATACTTTTTATTTATGTGTTTTACTTCACTGTTCAGTAACAAGACACAGGTCCCCCTCCTCATGAGGAATAATCTGTATAACTATAGAGTTTACTATCTGTCCGTCCGTCAGTCATTAGGTATATACTACATCACTCTCTGGAATCAGTGAATGTCATAATATTTCAAAACATAATGCAGTAGCCTGGTATTTTTGATTTGGCTTGCATTTGCCAGTACTTCATAGGCTCTGTGGTTTCACCTATAGCTAAAATATCTTATTAAAACATTACTCACACAGATGAGGAAGGGCTAAAAAAGCAGTTTTTTTGTTAATCTGTTCCAGCGATACTAATACCTAGTTGATGACCCCAAAGAAAGGGGGCAAAGTTTGACAGCTGCCAGTCTACAACAGAAAAATAATGTGTGTGTGTATTTTTTTTTTTCATTATCAAGCAGAAAATGTAATAATATCCGTCAAATAAAAATATGGTCAGAGCCACCTTTATAGAAGATACAGCTGTCATAATAATAATGTCATAATCTAATTCAACTCCCCAGTGGAGAGTCTTTTATGTGATATTTATTTGCATAAGAAGAAGAAAAAAGTATATGGAAAGAAGTTTAGAGAAAAGAGTAGAGGAAGTATTAATGTACAAAAGTAAAATCAGAAAGTGACGGGATACAAAAAAAATAGATGATAAATTCACCCCTCCCCAAAAAAGTTTGTTCTTTAAAAAGGAAAAATGTTCCTGTTTGTGCAGCACACTTCTTATTTTCTCCCTCCATCTGTTTGTTTTTGCTTCGTTTACTTTTCCTTCTTTCCCTCCGTCTTGTCCTCGGGGGACGAAGCAGCATCTCTCGTTCTGGACGCCGTCTGTGATGAATGGAGCGATTACAAAATGGCCGCCTCTCTTTGTGGATAAATGGAGCATGCTGAGCGGTGGCGGCGGTGGACGGATCTGCGGGACGGTCGTTCATTAATCAGTGCGGTGAGGCAGTGCTCGCAGGTGTTCACTGATACCTGAGATTAATAAACTGACTATTTGTTAATGTGGAAGACTCTTTTCTATATTTAACAGCTGAAAACACACCAGGAAACACCTCCATCCATCCTGAGCTCTGATTGGTCAGAGACCTGCAGGTGAGCCGAGATTTCATTTAGACACAAACTCTACAGTGAAGTTTTGTGAAGAATGTGGGAGGATGAAACAGGAAGCTGACGATGAGCTCAGAAAAGAAAGAAAATCAGGTTACAGCAGCGCTCTGATTTTCCATGATCTGGAAATGACTGTTTAAGTTCAAGTTCAGTCTTTGTCTTTGTCTCATGTTTACTCTCTGCACCTAAATAAAGGCTTAAATATTCACTCAGTCTAATAAAAACAAAAACAAAAACATAATTGCTTCAGCAGAGGTGTCAGATAATGAAGTATATATTCTTCATTATCTTAAGTATAAATTTCATTGATATATGCTACTTTACTAGCTTAGCCATGCTAGACCCTCTAGCGGCAGCAAATCTTACGTGCTACCGTAGTAGTGTAGTTACGCTCAATGTAACTTTTGGTTACATTTCCCTGAAACTGGCCAACGAATCACGGTGAAGTATAGAGTCAGTGGGCGGGGTCAACAAAGTGATGCTGCAACGATTTGGAGACAAACAACTGGAAACAACCATAGAAGAAGAACAACAACAGGTTCACATTTGAACATTTGAATCTGGTATATTGATCACTTTAGTATATTGATGTATTATTGATTGAACAAATGTATTATTGATTGAATCTTGAGTATTTAATACAGCTAATATTGTTATATTGAATGTTTTGTTCAATTAACTTTCTGAATCTTTGTTGTGAACAACCATTCACTGATGCATTGTTTTCTTACATGTTACTTAGTGTTGGTCTTACTTTCAATATGGTACCAATTTAAAATCCAAGGTTCAGTCTGTGCCTCTGAGCTGATGTTAGTCGTATGCTCACTATAGACTTTAGACATAGACCTTTAATAGTATTCACACACACATATTAGCCTTTGTACATTTGTAATAACACACATGCTACACTAGTTTAATGAGTGACAGACCAGACCACTGTGGTTTTGAGTGCGCTGGTCAGGCACAGATTCCCTGTTTGCTTTTTTGCCCCAGTCCACCCCTGCTCGATACCTTGTTGGCCCGGTCTCGGCTCAAAATGCCCAGGCGATTTTTTTGTCCCAGTCCAACCCTACATGTGATCCATCACACCTAACTTTTTGCATCATTCTAATACTTGCATTCAAGTAGTCCTCATATGTAAACACATGTTAATGATCAGTAGTGCACATATATGGTTCTTTAATACATTAGCATTGGACTACAATGTGATCATTTTCAATGGGCATATACAGCTGAAACAGACCATATTTTTCAACATTAATGTTTATTTAGTGCTACCAAACAATTAATTTTTTTATTCAGATTGATCATAGGGCTGCTGTGGATTAATTCTGAATAATCATAATTAAATATTATTAATTTTTTATCTATTAATCATGTTTCATTTTGCATGAGCAAACAAAGTCAAAAAAGAAGGGAACAAAAATGTTAAAGACCACTTGTAATTTCCTGTGAAATCAGCATGTTTGTGTGTATGACAGCCATTCCATTCCTTTATCTGTTAAATTCCAACACAAACACCTTATTCTACTTAATAAACATCTGAGCCATATTTTATTTAAGAAGGAGAGGTATAAACACTACTATTGTGCCCATCACTATCTTCTTACAATAGGCAAAAACAATGCTATTATGGTAAAAGTAATTGGAATCTAAAAATACATATTGAAAACTACTGGATTTCTTTCTATTCCAGCAGCTGCATAAAGTCATCCAACAGCAATGGAGGGCAGCCAAGACACATAAAAGCTGTAATTGAAAAGGAATATTCCACCAAATATTGATTTTGGAACAACAACATTAGTATTGTGTTGTTTAGAAATCAGTATGAACGGATTTTCTTTGCATTATTTTATATATATATATATTTATTTATTTATTTATTTATTTATTTATTTATTTATTTATTTTACCATGTGTTGTGTTCTGTTCATGCTCTATATAATGATTTTATTTTATTTGAATTTAGTTTTTTTAAATTTGGGAAGAATATTGTATAGTATAAAACCAAAATGTTAATTTCACTTCAACACATATGTATAAGTGGAAAAATTTGAGAAAGTGATAATTTTGCAGTGGTCTCTTATTTTTTCTGCACTTAACATGTTTATTAAAGGTCTTCAACAGTTTCAACAAAACAACTGGAAACAATTCTTCCATCTTGTTTTGTTTGTCCTCATATTTCCACCCAGAGGCCAACATGCTGTTTAGCATCTTCCATCTTTATGGGTTGGTTCAGCTGCCTGTCGCTACCGGATCAACTGACCATTTGTTCATGTGTTATGCTAACTATACTTGGACAAACGGATCCAAATGCATTAGCAGAGTTGTCAGTGTGCTCTGGAGATGGGAAAATTACATTAAAATGTGTAATCAAGTTAATCACGATGATCGATTAATCCACATTAATGCATTCATTTTGAGAGCCGTACATTAAATATAATACTATAGTTATTATGATTTTAAGTGTTTTGTGGAGGTGGGGTAATGTACTATAAGTGCTTGTTCAGGTTCTAAAATGAGTCAATAAAGCACTTATTTTCTATATTCTATTTTATTAAACTGAGCTGGTTAAACAAATGTTGTTGCCAAGGTCTTTTTCAATACTTTCTAAGTTTCCTGCACAGTAAAAGTATGAAAAACCACTCAAACCTTCTGGTATGTGATAAAGAAGAGGACAGATGCTCACAAGCCTAAATACTTTAACTTTCTTTGTGACACACAATACACACAATACTAATGTCAATGAACAACAAGATGCATGACATTTATGACTGAAAGCAAAATACTAATGTTCCATTTGTATATTACAACAGAACAGAACAAAACAGAATAGAATAGAATAGAATAGAATAGAATAGAATAGAATAGAATAGAATAGAATAGAATAGAATAGAATAGAATATCTGTATCAAATATGAAGTAGCAAATATCTAACATTAATTCTGTAGATAAATACACTGAATATGAAATATAGCAGAATATTGTCACTATACAACAAGCAAAAATACTAGCTTTTTGGAAATTTGAAATGAAACCCAAAAGTTTTACGTGTAAATGGACTGTATACATTTACTCTTTGTACTCTGAGAATCATCCAGATCTGCAGCTGAAACTTCCCAAAAGCAGAGATGTAATCTCATCTGTGCCGACACCCTGAGAACACAATGTGTTTATGTAACATGTCTTCTGACCATTTTATTTACAGCGGGACTCAACTGACCCTTTATTTTTTGATGAGGCAGACTGTGGCCTACTGGTTGTCAAACATCGATAAGTGAAAAGGAGACGCAGAGGAGTTGTGGGTGAAGACAGGCCCTTGAGGCAGATGTTTCCAAATGTGCAAAACTGTCAGATACAGCAGAAGCATCTACAACTGGCAAAGTTTGGAGGGTGAAGAAGTGATGGATGGAGAGTGAGACGGAGGAGGAAGAGGGCAAGGCTACGCAAATGCAAGAAAAAGCAGAAAAAAATAACAATTGCAAGAACTGATGGGACTGTTATTCTGCTGCATTTTTACTTTCTTCTGATAAATAGGGCAATTAAATTTATATTCTCTGATCCTAGACTTTGTCCATTTGCAGCGATTTTAAAGAGTGTTGCAGAAGATAGAGTTTCAGATAGCACGTGATAAAATATCTGGGATGATTTTTTTTTTATACTAATCCAGCCCTAAGTTTCAGTCTCATTTTCAAAGCGGTGGTTAAGTACATGTTCTGTGTTTCCTTTGTTGTCTGTGCTTCATTCCTGTCTGATATTCCCTCTGTGCTCAAAAATCCACACATGAAAATATAACTTACTAAAACAAAGAAAGAACACATACAATTAGCTTCAAAGTCTTTTTTTTTTTTACTTTAGGTCAGGTCAGTGGTAAGAGAATAAAGTTACATAAATATAATAATTTGTCAAAAAATATGACTTAAGCATTAGCTACAAGGCTAAAGATCTCTAAATGTGTATCTCATCTCTTTCTGAATCCGCTTTATCCTTACTAGGATCACAGAGGTCACTGGGGGCCTATCCCAAACTGCAACAGTTGAAGACGGGGTACACTCTGTATGAGTCTCCAGTTCATCTCAGGGCTGAACATATATAGACAAACAATCGCTCTCACATTCACACCTATGGGTAATTAGGATTAACCAATTAACCTATCAGTGCATGTGTTTGGATGGTGGGAGGAAACTGGAGTACCTGGAGAAAACCCACATAGACACGATTAAAACATGCAAATTCCACACAGAAAGGTCTGGTGCTGGAATTGAACCCAGGACCTTCTTGCTCCAAGGCACAAGGACTAACCACTGCAAAACTGTGTCACCCTCTAAATGTATATATCAAATCTAGAAACTGTAACAGCCATTTGATCCTTACAATCAGATTCCATTGTACTATGTTCTGTACCAATCGTACTTTTAAGGATTTTTAAAAAGATAATTTTACATGTCAAATAAGTCTGCACTAAACACATTGAAGTAAAGTGTTTTGACTGTATGATATATTTTTAATGCATGATATATTTTAAATGTTACTAAAAATGAAACAATACAAAATAGATGGTTTAGGCTTTTTCCCTCCTTCCTTTTTTGTTTATTTTCAATGTTGATGTTTTTAATGAGTCTTGACTGTGAAACTGTCATAAATTTCAATATCTCGTGTCTTGTTTCTATCTTATTTTTGTAAGTCTCTCTGTGGTTTTCATCTTTGTTGGAGTTCTGGGCTTTTACTTTGACATGTTGGTTTGTGTTCACCTTTTCCCTACTTTTCTTCTGGTCACAGTGTGTGTCTCCACCCTGTTCATTTATCTCAATATGTCTCACCTGCATCCAGTCTTATTTAATCCTCCCATGTCTGTCTTGTCTTTGCAGGTCTGTTATCTGCCCTGGTGATACAAATAAGTGATGAGTCTTGATGACTCGGATTGGCTTTTTGGTTTCTGGTATCTGTCTTGTTTTGCACTCTCCCTGTTTTTTTTTTACCTTTGGCCTGGATATAACTTAATTCCTGCTTGACCCCTCTCTGTGCTTCTTTGGACCTTGGACCCTCGGTATGACCTCCCGTTTCCCTATGGTAACATCTCTTGGATTCTCCCTCTGCCCATTTGTGTTCTGACCTGTTTTGCCTGACCCCCCTCTTTCTACTTCCTGCAGGGGTGCTCGATCCTGGTCCTCCAGAGCTACTATCCTGCATGTTTTAAATGTATCCCTCTTCCAACACAGCTGGTGGTCATTATCAGGCTTCTGCAGAGCTTGATGAGAGGCTTAGCATTAGAATCAGGTGTGTTGGAAGGGGGATACATCTAAAACATGCAGGATAGTAGCTCTCGAGGACCAGGATTGAGCACCCCTGACATACTGTGTCCCAGTTGCCGTTGGCTACGGAGAAATCCAGATTGAGACGTACCATACAGAGGAGCAGACAGCTTTATTCAAATCATTAATATATCTGTACATCTGTTTTCGAGGCTTGCATTTGGGTCCAATCTGTTTCTGGTTTTATCACAGTAACTGTTTTTATGTAGTCCAACCAGAGTCCAAAAGCAGCTGGACTGAACAAAACGAGCCCCAAAATCACTTACGTATTTATGTACATTCGGAGTGTCTTATTTAGTAAAAGCATTTCCAACTTCAACTTGTCTTTTTGTGTTTTTCTGTAATTTTGCCTTGTTTTGAGCCTGAAACACAGTATAAAAAAAAAATACTGAGGAAAATGAACACAAGCGCAAAGTCACAGCAGCTTTTATCACGCTGAAACAGATTCACAACTGTGCGTTTACCTGGAATAATGTCTCAGGTGTTAGAGGATTAACTGTCTTGATTTGTAAACGTATCTCTCACACTTACAAATTATACATGTGTAAAATATGGCGGCATTAAATTGAAAAGAATATCTCTACAGGCCACAACAAGAAGTGACAAGACTTTAGCTCTCTATAGATACAGTCGGCAACAACAGGAATGCAAACAAACATTACATAGACCTGGGGGGGAAAATAAACCAGTTTTTTTCCATTAGCTATAACGCTTACAGTAAGTGTTGCTCTGTGCCATTTTGGCCCCACAAATAAACAAAAAAAATCACTAATTAAAGTTGTACATTTTTCCAACTGATAAAACTGAACCACAAAGGAGGATAAAATGACTTCAACCAATCAGAAGAGAGTAAAAAGTTTGGCAGATGAATGTATCTCCTGTCAGCACTTCATTTAGGTCAGTTTAATGTTGTATATCAAGTATTTCCAAACAATTGTAGAGGAATATTAGATTCATTGTGTACAGTAAACACTACTGAACTTTGTAATAAATGTATCATTTGTGTAGATTTCCTTGCAATATGTACAAAAGTACACATACAGTGCCAAAGTAGAAGTACAGATACTTGTATAAATGTACGGATTACCATTCATTACTGAGTATGATAAATGTAAAATAAATAAATAAATAAAAAATGCTGGTTCTGAATTGTACTCAAATAATCTCTGAAGGACATTTTTATTGCCTGCTTCTCTTCACAGCTAAAAGTGGCTCATGTCATATTGAGCCAAGAACAATTGGTTGATTGACCAATTTATTACCATGTTTTGAATCGGTCGCCAACTGTTTTGCTGTTTATTTTATGTTAAATCTAACATTTTAGGTCATTTTTAAGAAGAAAAACTAATTGTTAGCATTAGTAAAACAGGGTTAAATTCCACATTTTTCCAGTATAATAATAATAATAATAATAATAATAATAATAATAATAATAATAATAATAATAATAATAATAATAATAATAATAATAATAATAATAATAATAATAATAATAATGATGGATTGGATTCCTTTAGTGCTTTTCAAGGCAACCAAATTGCTTTCCATTAGTGATGAATTATTCATTCACTCTCACATGCTCACTCTGGTGGTGGCAAACTACATATGTAGCCACAATTGCCAGATTAACAGAAGCGTGGCAACCATTTTGCACCTATGATCACTCTGACCAGAAACAAGTATGGCAGATGGGGGAGGGGTTGTTTTCATCCTCCAATTCCCCTGCCCCCATCTATGTTGACATTCCAAAGTAAAACAAAAAATCTTTGTTTTCTATTCTATATTCTATTTTATTCCTCTACTCTCTACTTCTACTTCTACTCTCTACAAGCCTCTAAACTCTACTTCCTCATCACCTCATACTGTCACGTTTTATGAACACCAAAAAGCCCCATAGCTTTGTTTTACACAATATTTTAACAACCCAAAGCTGGACAAACACCATAACTAAAACAGATTAAGGACAAAGGACCAGAGGACAGCAGATGTTACTGTTTCCCTCAGTTTAAAAGTTCATCTGCACTCGGTTAATGTTCAGAATTGACTTTCCGTCGACCCTCCTGCGGACACAGATAGGGAGAAATAAATCCTCAACACACAGGGGGTTGAACCGGTGACCTGTCCTCCACCGATTAGTCCCATCACACAGCTAACATCTTACCATCCACGCAGGCCGGTCGGGCTCGTGTTGTCCCGGCAATCTGGCCCTTCCTGCAGGCGCAGCGGGCCGTCTGCCGGGCAATGGTTCTCCTCGGTTGGCTGCTGTCCCGATCCAGAGTGACGACCTCACACATTCCCGCCGCCAGCTGACCTGAGGGAAGTCACAAACATCCTTCTTTTACTTATTAATTGCTTTTCCTCACCTGAGTCAAAGCCCTGTGGACAAACATGATCGAGCTATAGAGGGCTGATGATAGATAAGACTACAGAGTAATACAGGTCTATATCACAGTGATTATTAATTAATGCAATACATACTTTTTTACTATTTCTCTCATGTGTAAAAAAGATTTAAACCTATCAGTCGTAGGAGTATGAAGTCTCTTGAGAAATATGTATTCTGAGAACAACTCAATAAAGAAACTAGAGGAGCTGACATCAACAGTTTGTACAAAAATATACGTTTGCTGAATTAAAACTATCTTCAGTGTTAACTGAAACTTTTAAGAAAACACTTGTGGCGTTTAGATCAATACATGAATATTGATTATTTACATAGACCTTATCACCTTATAATCTTATATATTTGTATGTCGTAGTAATGGAAAAAATGTTCTTTTAATGTGGCTAGAAGTCACTTGGCAACAATGTGCTTCATTCTTGTAATATCATTTTTTTTCTGAATATTGCAATTAATATTGATTCAAATTGGTCTTAATACTAGGGTGGGAATTACTATAATAATAATAATAATAATTCCATTTCTATTCACAATTTTGCTTATTGATCTAATTCCCATTGGGTGAGAGAATACAAATGGGTTTGTATGTTTTAACTGTCTTTTATATTTCCAGCGCTGCATAAAAACAATACAACATATACAGTATGCACTAATAATAGTAATAGATGATGCTGGCCTTAATTGTGGGTTGGATGGAGTGGAAGTCATATCATATGACATTACATTAAAACTGAAACTTAAGACACTTTACTGATTCCTTGACTACGTCTATCGCTGTTGTGGACTTCATTTTCCTTTTCTCTACCTTCAAAATACTTTTATTTGAGGGGGCAGGATGTTTGTTGCACCCCCTTCCCAAATCAGAGCCTCATTATTGTTGGACGTCCTTCGTGTGAACATAACTTGAAAAATATTATGTTGAGAAATTCTGTGTTTTCCATGTCAATGAATGTCATGGAGAGGAAGAACTGATTTGATTTTAGACAATTTACCATTTCTAAATTGGCCACAATGGGCTGCTCAAAAGTTTAAAATCACTAAACACTCTTGTTTATATCTCTGGAACTATTTGTCTGACTGACTTCAAATCAAATGCAAGTATAATATATAAGTATAATGACATAATTAAGGATTAGGGCCATTCTGGGATATACCCCTAGCTGTCATTTCCAATAACATAAGCCTAGTTGTATTTGGAAACATTGTCATGTTGTGTCCATGATGAGTTATCAACCACCTAAAAGCTGAAAAATCAGTGATGAACTGTTTCTTTTTATCATGACACAGCTCCGATGCACTTTTTGTTGTAAAGTACCAAAAGCTAAACTTGGGAATCGTGCCAGTAGATGAAGAAATGTGGACTTTTACACTGAGTAACTGAGGAATCTATAATGTAATGTATTTGTTTAGTCACTTATTGTTTCCCTGAGTTCAGCTGGGGCAGAGACTGAACACTGGGGGGTATCTGTATTTGGTCACCGTGGTGATAGAGGATGCCCCCCCTGCATGCTGATGAGCTACTATCAATGGAGCCATGGAGTAACCCCCCCGCCCCCTCCTCCTCTTCTCCCACCTCCTCAAAGAAGACTGGTTAGCTAAAGAGTAAAGGAACAGAATAAGACGGAGGTCATCAGGGTCACAGTGGGAAAAACACAACAACAACATCATGAAAGAAGACATAAGAGTCTAAATGTTCTGATACATCACAGTGAAAACATTTTGTTCCACCCTTAAATTATTACTTGATCAAAATACACAAGTATTTTCCCTCAAATATATGTGAGGTATTAATTTTCTAATTTGTCACCCACTAACATGTCACATTACATTACATATTTTCTATCCGTATTTCCACATTTTCTGACCTGAACCTTGTTGAAAAGGATGGATGAATGATCACAAGCATCAAACACAGTTATATGTTTGATGCAGAAGCTTTTAACTGTTATGTTAAAGACTGAAAGACAGTATGACAAGATGAATAAAACCATTGATGTTCCACCAAATATTAAACATTAGTATTAACCTATTAGTTAGTGTTGGTGGTTTGATCTGCTGTGATATTTGGCAAATACATATTTTAAAGAACTACTATATTAGAATTTTCACAAAATCTTGTCAATACTAATTGTCAATACTGCATTTTTGTTTGTTTTTTTAAAGTCAATTCCACTCCTATACTATACATGGACACCTAAATGTAAAAACTCTGGTGGTTTCATCATGTTTTTCTAAGATGTACATTTGTCATGGATTATCTGTAAACAACAATAAATACAAATGTGTATATAAAATGTTAAAAATTTGTAATTTGTCAGTTAATATTGCTGCAAAGCTTACATTTTTTTTTATTTATCAAACATCAAAATGAGCTCCAAATTAAGATAAGTTTGCTGTTTACTGTTACATATATATGACACCAAAGCCATTACCCATAAACCATTGCCAGTCCAACTCTCAGTCCTATGGTATTATTCCCCTCAGTCCTTATTTTCCATCTTCTCTTTCCAATATACTCTTGAATAAAGAGGGAAAATGATGATTGTATATATATTAAAAAAAGACAGCCACTCCATCCGTCACCATGACAACAATGAAGAGGTGCCAAATTTCATGGAGATGAAGCTGGATGTAAGTAGTGGTGGATAATAAACTGCACTCGTGGATAAACATCAGATGGTTTCACCTCCTGCTCCTTCAGTCCACTGTCACCTGAACGTCACCTGCTTCCTTGTCCTCATGTTTGAACTCTACAGTGGACTCTACAGGGAAACATCCATAAGGAAAAACCCCTCCTCAGTGCCACCACACCTTTTACCTGTGCACCTCTAGACCATGCAAAAAAAAACAAACACACATCTAAGAAACATTTAAGGATTTACGGTCCAAATTTACCTTCCCAACATGATTTTACCAACAACTGATGATGATATTTTATGGGCAATTCTTTTTTTTGCAGCAGGGTTTTTAAAGTTGCAAAAAAAAATTATGGAATATATTTTTTTCATATTTTTTTCTAATATTATTAAATGTTATCGTTGTTTCACTCTGTTAGGGACATTAGTATACAGTATAGCAAGTACAAAACAAAATCTTTCAAGTTAAAATTTTAAGTGCATCTATATATATATATATATATATATATATATATATATATATATATATATATATATAGATAGATAGATAGATAGAAAGATAGATAGATAGATAGATAGATAGATAGATAGATAGATAGATAGATAGATAGATAGATAGATAGATAGATAGATAGATAGATAGATAGATAGATAGATAGATAGATAGATAGATAGATAGATAGATAGATAGATAGATAGATAGATAGATAGATAGATAGATAGATAGATGCACTTTTTTTCCCTATATATTTTATTTTCTATATTTTATATATATATATATATATATATATATATATATTTTTTTTTTTTTTTTTTTTTTTTTTTTGTGTAGTGTTTTTGATGTACAACTTTAAGTGCATTAGTCATGAATGACATTTGCTTTTGCAAAACACAATGAGCTTGTTTGTGAATAAAACACATTTTTTGTGTTTGTGAGGTTTTGGCAGTAATTTCACCTCATATAAAAGGTGCTAAAAACCTCATCTTCCTTGTAGTACTGCTGCTGGACACACGAAAAATAATCAAATGATCATCCTCCTTCACATCCTAATGATAATATCTAAATTTAAGATTAACTACACCTACAATACAAACTATATATAATTATATTTATCATTATGAACGATGTACAATACATGACGCAGGTATACAGTCTTTATTTTAATACAAACAGTAAGTCCTTGTGATCCCAAAGGAATAATGGAATAGAATAGACAAGAATAGAATATGTGTTGTTGACTAAGGCCTGGGTTGAATTCCCATCAGTGGTATGCTTTGGTTTTTGCCTGTCCTATGATATATACAGTTAATGTATATTCCCATTTTTCTTATTTTTGGAACATTAATAATCAAAACACATTTCTGTTTAAAGAATGTTGTTGTTTGCTTGCACCACACGCCCCATCCATCTATGTTCACTGAACGGTTTGATGAGAATGAAAACAATATGGATCATATGCTGTCACCTTCATACATGAGTTGTGAACTTTGGGGAACTATGTAAGATTTGGATCTACAGACAAAGAACCTTGGGGAGAAATGGCATTGATTCCTAGACATCTGTAACACATAAAAACCCAAACAGCTGCCAACAACTGAAAAATGTTAAACACCTGCTGATCCACTATTTGTATCAATATGGATAAATAATTCAAGCAAAAAACACTCTGTCATCTTTTCGCAGACATTAAATTTGACCCATTCGGACATTCAGAGGTTCTGAACTGAACATGGAAACACTGTCATCTTCTACAACATTGATTCACCAGTAAAGTCCATGGAGTTGGATCAATGACAGTGGATGGACACACTAGTTTTATGTTCAAATAATGATAAATCTGTTGAAAATGTCACTTTTTCTTCAGTTTTCTGTTTCTGATTCAATAACCTTTTAATTAATTCTGAGGTTTGATTAATATTATCATGATCAACAGATTATATATAGGAAAATACCTCACAGTATTTACACCCCCCTCCCCCTACTAAATACAGAGGGTAATTTTATAATAAATGTTGATAAATCACTTGAAACTATGTATGACAATTTTTCCTCAATTCAATAACACTTCAGTCATAGCTGTAGGAAGTGGAGATCTACACACCCACTTTCACTTGGTAGAGCTCTGCTTCCTACAGTACACATTGCGATAAATTTCCAAAAATGCCAGAGTGACCTATTTGTAAATAAATTAATTGTTTATGGTGGAATACACTTTGAAATTTTACAGCATGAGGGAAGAATATCAGATGAGAAGGACGTAAAGATTCATAATACTTAGGCTGTGATTCTGGTTTTACAGATTTGAGGAAAAATTGTGGAGTATTTCAGTAAAATATATGATTAATTGAACATAAACCTAGTGTGTTCATCTACTGTCACTGATCCTATTCCATGAGTTTTACTGGTGAATCAATGTTGTAGA
Source organism: Siphamia tubifer (assembly GCA_020466265.1). Classification (NCBI taxonomy): domain Eukaryota; kingdom Metazoa; phylum Chordata; class Actinopteri; order Kurtiformes; family Apogonidae; genus Siphamia; species Siphamia tubifer. The sequence goes on along the minus strand of CM035788.1, from coordinate 26,353,561 downwards.
AGATGAACCTCTGAACGTCCAAATGGGTCAAATCTGATGATCAAGAAGAGATGACAAACTGTATTTTACCTGAATTATTTATATGTATTGATAGGATTAGTGGATCAACAGATATGAAACATTTTGGTTGCCAGTGGTTGTTTGGGTCTTTAATGGTTAAACTTTACTCAAACAATCATCAGTTAGAAAAATTGTCTATGAAATAAATTATTAATCACTGCACCTGAACTTTGAATGAGACAAGAATTACTTACATTTTCAATACAACTATCACTGAAAAGATTAGAAAAATGTCAAATAAATGAATAAAAATATTAATAAACTGCCTACATTTCCAGGTTATCTCTATATGTGGAAAATAATCAACCATCAACAATAATCACTTCCTTTTTTTTTTAGCTGACCTGAAAAATGTCCATAAAAAGTCCATATTAATTCAAATGTGGGACACACTAGAAGACTTTACCAAAGTGATGAGTAGATTTCAGAAATGTAACACATTAAGGCTGTATTGTATAAGAAAAAAAAAAACTATTAAAAAAAAAAAACCTAATAAATTATACTTTTAATTATGGATGGTTAAGTTCATTTAAAAAAATCTTGATTGATCACTTAGCCTCATTAACCGTTCGAGTGACGTTATTAAAAGCTCATTTTAAACTGTCCCACACAGAGAAAACATTTAATTTTACAGGAAATTATGCTTCTAAATATCGTGGGGGAAAAAACCTTAGCGATTTCCACCAGCCTGAGTCAGTTCTGCACAAACTCCTTTAGCCGTAGCCCACCTGTCATGTAATTTTAAGTAGACCTGTCAGATGGATAACACAATTCATCCACCGTCCAAACATTCCAAACTGGTGCAAATGGGCGTAATGCGAAGACTAATTGACCTCTGTGTTTGCTATTAATACATTCCATCTTGTACTGTATTGCTAATGCTGAAATTCATATGGAGACATCATCAAGCTTCCTCTTTATAACCTAGACTACAATACAAAAGAATTTGTGCAGTGGAATGACAGGTGCAGGCTGGGTTTTTTTTTTTTTTTTTTTTTTTTTTTAGCGACGGCAGAAAATTATGACATTGATGCGGTCAACCATCGGTCAAACAGTCATTGGTTAACATCCCTTCTTTTGATATGACAATGGAGTCTATTGGTCAATTTCCACTGTGTGTTATCAGATGGACTTGACCAGACTTTGCCTTTCTGCATTTCCATTACATAAAAGAACCTGGAATCTGGTACTGGTACAGGTACTGGTACTGGTACTGGTACTGGTACTGGTACTGGTACTGGTACTGGTACTGGTACTGGTACACAGTAAATTTTGCAGTGTTAATTTGGAGAAAATGGGACCAAATACACTCTAGAAGAAGTTAAATAAACTCTCTAAGTGTTGATTTAACACTGCAAAATTTACTGTGTACTGGTACTGGTACTGGTACTGGTACTACTTTTCCACTACTTGCTTCAGCGATGTTTCAAAACGATGTGACCTGTAAACACTGCAGACCACTGGTTGGTCAGAGAATGTGTTTCTGCATCATTGCATTATCAATAAACCACACTGTTTGTAAAACAACAGATTATATATTGGTAGGATAATCCATGATGTCTGCCAAGGGTTCGAAAAGTTTTGGATTTTTCATTCTTGTTTATTTTTATTTAGTTTGGACTTTTTTTCTTCTCTTAATTCATTCCGTTAGTTTTAGTTTGTTTTAGAGCAGATCGTCAAGTTTTTATTAGTTTCCTTTTGTTTCTAAATGCTTTCATTTTCACATTAGCTTAAGTTTTTTCATGTCTTATAATTTTCTCGCTATTGTATTCACACTTACAGAACTTTACTTATTTCTTCCAACTTCAGTTACATTAACAAGTAATGTCCTGCCCAGTTGTCCTTCCCTGCTCCCTCTCAAAATGTGTGACTATAAGTTTGCCTAATTCTTGACACATTTTTGGTGAATTTGACCTTTGACCTACATTCACTAAAATTTTGTGAGATCTATTCTAGGACCACCTTTCCTGAAAAGTTCATGGAAATTGTTTCAGATGCGTTTGCATAAAGTTGTTGACAAACAAAAGAACAAAAATAAAACCAATTATAATACTGGGGGGGCGGAGTAAAGATGCAACCAAATACAACGTCACCCAACACCCACATGTTTTATACATTTAAATTAGTTTTGTAAGCAAACAATACAGTTCCATTTATCACTTTTTATTTGAATTCTAGTTTATATTTATTTTGGTTAATGAAAAGGTTTTTTCACTTCTAGTTTTTGTCATTTCGTCAGTTTTCGTTCATGATAATAACTTGCAAGTAAGTTTATCAGCAACGTCATAGAAGTTGAGCACACCATCGCTATGACAACTGGGTACTTTAAAGTCAGTAGTATACTGTGATGGAAAGAGTCTCCAGGAATAGTACCTGGTCAATAGTACCTAGTCAATTTGGTTCCACATAGTCAAAAGGAGGTACGAGTAATTTAAGTGAACTGCCCCATTTTTCAGGTGTTACATTTCACCACAGAGCAAATTATTATAATTCCTCAGTTTTCCTTCATTTAAATATTTTAATAGAAAACAATTACTGCAAAATGTGTGTAGGTTCACACACCTATGACACTGTAGACGCTCCAGTTTTGTGTTTGTTCATATGTCAACATATTGAGCTGTGACAGAGTAAAAATAAACATAACACTCTTTAACACACAGAAATAATCTACTTTGTTTGCTGATGCCGTCTTTATTGAACATCTCAGTGTGAAAAACTTTAATGAACACAAACTGTCGACTGAAATTGTTTTCTGTCTGCTGAGTTTTTCCCTGCCTGTTCTCGACTCGGAAGGCTCATTTAGATCCTGGAAACAGCAGCAGACACACTTCTGTGCCTGCAGCGTACACCAGCTAACCTGAGGAGGCCAAATTAATTCTCAATGCTCCATTACGTCGAGCGTATATTCATGGGAATTATGAAAACACAGACTGAATGAAAGAAAACCGGCAGCTCAGAGAAACAAAAACACAAACAGAAATTAATGGAGCAAAAAGCTGCAGAGGCTCTAACTGGATTTGAATAAATAATCTTTGCGAACGGTGCTGAGCGATTCAGTGCAGAAAACAGGCCAGTTTCGCTGTTTTTATCTCGACTCAGACAAGTAAAGTGCTCAGAACTGCAACTCAGGGAGAAACATGAGATAATAAATGCAACTGCAGCAAGAAGATAGATTTTTACGAGTTACAAATAAACACGACATGCATCACTAGCTACACTACATCATTGTCATTAAATGTCATTAAAAACAGCTTTGTTCTCACCATTTAGATTTGTCAAAAAGGTTGACAAACTGATTAGTGGGTAAAAACTAAACAAGAATTACACATTTTTATGACCGTTTTCTTTAGGTTTTGTTTAAAAAAACTGTTGCTACATGTGGATGTTTCTATGAAAATGGATTTATTGTGGTATCTGGCACTATGCCAACATTTTAGACCCAATAATAAAAGGGAAATGTATACATTTTTTCCTCCCAGGATGAATATAATGATGACCTGAGATAAATAAAAAGTAAATGAATGAATAAATCATGCTCTTACTCTGAGCCATCTAACTTTAATGAATTTTTCCATAAAATATTGGATCCAAAATTGGGACAGGAAAATCTGGGAAACTTGACTTGAAATGGTCTTACTGTACATAACATTAAATAAAGACACTGTGTTAAATGTGTCGACCCTAGTGTTTTATTTCTCATCTAGACGTGGGTTTTTCGGTAATTGGTATTCTCATTCCAGGTTTTGAGTGTAACCATCGTGTCCCCTAGTGTTACATGTAGAACCTGCTCATTTGAACACAAATAAACAAAATAAACAATCATTTTTTGTAGATTTACTTTGATTCCCAGAATGTACGTGTGAGGGGAAAAAAAATAAAAATTAGAACTTACTTTTCGTGTCCTTTTTTATCGTAAATGCAGATTTTTTTTTTTGTGTTTAATCTGAAGAATAGTTTATCTTTTATCTCAGTAAATATTTATTTCTAAACCTAAAGTGTTTCCAAACTTGTTTCTCAACATTAGTCTACATCTGGTTTGAATATTTAAGGCCCATGTCCTTTGTTTAGGACCATGAAGCACCCATATGGATGTGGACCTGACTTGGATTTTGATGGACATATGAACAACCAGCATCATGTTTAATTGTCATAACTATTATCTATCTGATTTACATCCCAAGCCGTCATACATTAACATTTAAAGCTCTAGTGCAGGGTGTGCAAACTGACGGACCCGGTGTAGTGCTATAGTTTCCGGCCAGCACTGCTCAGTTTGGTAGTTTGGCAGACCGTGGTGCGCTAAGGTGGGTGTGGCCGCACACTCGTGAAAGGTGACCAGGTGCCCCCATGATGACATGGCGGGAAAAAAATGTGGCCACAAAACACTGCTAGAAACACTTCCTGGTTCCCTCCTGCTCCTACCTGGGGTTCTTCAGGGTTCTTGGGTTTGTAGGTGATCAGTCGTTCTATTTTCAGGTTTAATTTCATTAGGTATAGATTTACGTTTTTTTGTTTTTTTTTTTCACTTTAGATTAGTGAAGCGGGTGGAGTACAGAGAGGATGAGCCTGATGTCTTCTTTTCCTTTACCTCTGTGCCTCCACCTTAGAGGCCTTCAACAGGATGAGACGGGACGTGATGCGGCGCAAAAGCACGTGCGCATCATGAGGAGGCACAAGGTCATTATTTGACAGCCTCTTGCGGCAGGAATGGAGAGGTGTGGTCACAGGAGCGGGGCATAAACATGCTCTCTGGAGTCCCTCAAAGAATACATCTGCATTAAATACATTTCACAAAATGATTAAAATGTGGATTTGAAAAGTGCCAAATGTTGTATGACCTAAACTCAGTGGTGAATCCAGAAGGCAGTTTTAAGATGTGCCAAAGTGAAATCACTGTAAACCCAAATAAGCACAACTCAAAAAATTTATTATTTTAATTTGATAAACTTAAAAAATAAAATTTTCCACAACATAAAATTTAGATACTTATTAAAGTGTACTTAAATTAAAATATTACTTATTATTCTAAGGTTCTGTCAGTCCTACTAGGAGACTAAGTCAAGGTTCAGTGTCTTTGACGACCTGCTCTACGAACTGAGCCACAGCCGCCCCTGAATAAATTACTGTGTTTCATGATAGCAAATTTTTGGTGTGATAGATATTGGTGGTTATTTGCAGTGCTCTGAAATCGTATTTCAACATCTACTACATCAGTTAAGTTTATTTTTTTCAATCATCCTTGTTTGAAACAATAGAAATAACAGTACAATATCATTCTCCGCTTTTAATGACTTAATTCCACTAGGTTTTAACTCATATATGCTTTTAAATTATGTTCACTTATGTCCACAAAAGTTCTCCTTAATAAAAAAAAATAAAAATTGTTGGAAGTACTTAAAAAAAAACAACATGTTACAGCAACTTCATACATTTCAGTTAGTAGGAGAAACATTGAGTATTCACAACTAAATATATTGAATTTTTATGAACTTTCAGGTTTACAGTGTGGAGTGGGCAAGTCATCCACCGCCACCTTTGGGGAGAAGAATGAAATATTCTATATTATATTATATCTGTGGGTGTGGGTGTGGGTGTGGGTGGGAGTGGGACAGAAACTTGAAGGAGTGTGTGTGTTATGGTTTTATGAAATTACCAATCATCTACAAACCCAAAACTAAAACAACAAAACTTAAGAATGATAATGACTCTTAAGTGAAATCAAACCCCTGTTTAAACAAAACCAAACCCAAATGGACCCAGTCAGCTGGTGTCACCGCGTGCGTCTGTATGCACATTTAAGAGCGAGAGAGGTGCTAATGTCATTTTTTGACTCCATGTCAAGGCATGGAGTGTACCAGTACAGTTCAAGTCATATGTGATGGAATCTGATCAGGGATTGGTAATTCTGTCATTGCCCTCTTTAACCCCACCCCCACCTGCCTGTTTAACTGGAACATTATGGGATAGATTTTTTACGACCCTCAAACTTAGGCTGAGAAAAGACGCATATGTTTCTAAAACCACTTAAATGAAGAGACACTGAAAAGGAATCACATCATTTATGCTCAATGATGCTAAATATAGTGTAATATAAATTCATAGTTTATCACTGTTTGATATACTGTCTAACACTTAGAGATAACACTACAGAGGGTTTGTGCAAATTATTTTGACTAAACACAAAGCAGCTGAAACCGGTCCTGAGGATCACTCTATAGCAGGGGTCCCAAACATGCGGCCCAGGGGCCAAATGCGGCCCGCCAAAGGTTCCAATGTGGCCCGTGGGATGAATCTGCAAAGTGCAGAAATTCCACAGTTAAGGTTGTGGCACTGATTTTAGTTCACATACAGACCAATATGATCTAGAGTCAAATTATAGTAGAATAACCTACAAAAAAGAATATTTTCCATATTTTATTTTTATTTTGATGTGAAAATAATTTACATTATGCCCATAAATAATGACAACTTTACATTTCTGTCTCTGTTATAGTGCAAAAAATAACATTAAATTAAGAAAATATTTAAACTTACAAACTATCGTGTAAGAATAAAATGTGAAAAACCTGAATAAATATGAACAACCTGAAATTTCTAAAGGAAATCAAGCACAATTTTAACAATTTAGTGTCTTTGTAGTGGATCTGATCCATAACGTACATGTGTAAATGATTAACTGAGACATAATATTGTTAGAATTGCATACATTTTTCTTGAGATATTTCAGTTTCTTCAGGTTATTCACACCTTTCTTGTTGGATAGTAAGTGTTTTTATAAGTTAATTGGGTTTGTTTTCACTAAAACAAAGACAAATATTTGGTATTGTCATTTTTTTTTTCTCAGTTATTTTGCTATTATTTTACTGATCCGGCCCACTTGAGATCAAATTGGCCTGAATGTGGCCCCTGAAAGTCATGAGTTTAGACCCCTGCTCTATAGAAAAGAAAACTTTCTCCTTAGTGTGTTCAGTTTTTATATTTTTTATCCTCTTTTTATTTTTCTATTGTATTTGATGCTTATTGAATTGTGTTGTGCTATACATGTACTTGTACATCAATCAATAAGGTACATTTCTTATTTTTCATTTAAAAAACAAACTACGAAGTGCTACAACTTTATGTGACATCAAATTCTGTTCATATCAATACATATATTTTTATAATTACACTGCTGTTCACAACGAATGGGTACCGGAAGGTTTTCTTTATTTTATTTTTCTTTATTTCTTTATTATTTATTCACCCCCTTTTTTTATTTTGCTATTTTGTTTGTTGTGCTAAATACCATCCAAAATGTTTTATATAACAATCATGTGTACATATCGTCACTGTCAGGTGGAAACATCTTACATCCAAAATTTCAAGAAACTTGGCAAAACAATGTATATTCTAAATGAACGAATGACTTGGAAGGCGTAGTAACAAGCTGTTTTCAACACTTTTTATTGGTTAACTATGTCTAGAACTGTGAAGCCGACATGAAGACTGACCAAAAGAATCATTTTATGAAATGAAAGACCAACAGGTGGAACAAACCACACCCCTCACAAACATTTTAGCAGATTTTCCTTATATCTGATCATTGCAAAAACAATGACCTTTGACCTACATCCACCAAAATTTAATGGGATCTATTCTGGACCATCTCACACCTTTCTTGAAAATTTCATGGAAATTAATCCTGTAGTTTTTGTATAAACTTGCAGACAATTAAACAAACAGACAGATGAACAAACAAACAAAAACAATCCCATCACCTCTTTGGGGGGGTGGGTTAAAAATGACCTTATGAGGTTTCAGTGACGTTATTCTATATTCTATCTTCCTTTAGTTATTTTACAAAAGGGAAAATTTAGGGGAAAAAAACCTTCTGTCTAAATGAAAAAACACAAGTACTAACCTTCTCATAAACCATTTATTATATACATGTGTCGACCAAATTATTACTGACTCCAAGAATATAGGAAAACTCATATCAACAGGTCAAGAATAATCTATTCTTCACCAGTTCTTATTAAACTTATACTTCCTCATGGTTTTTTTTTTTTACTTGCGAGCCATCCCTTAAAGCAGGAGTCACCAATCCTGGTTCTTTAGGGCCGGTGTCCTACGTGTTTTAGATGTTTCCCTCTTCCACCTGACCGTCATTATCAGACTTCTGAGGAGCTTAATGATCGGCTGATTATTATAATCAGGCAGGATCAATCATTTAAACATGCAGAACCAAAAGCAAATACATAAGATAAAATAAATAATAAAAAATAAATAAATACACTAAAATAATTATAAAGAATAAAATAAAAAAATATATATTATAGATAATGAAATAAAACTAAACATGCAGAATACTGGCCCCCAAGGACCAGCTCCATGTGTGTTGGCCTGAGTGTTCTGTGATCATTCCTCAGCAGTTTCTGCAAAGCGACAATTGTTTCTTAAATTCTGTTTAAATTGTTGCATTGGAACAGGTGGAAATGAGTCAACCAGTGTTACCTTCTTTGCAGCTTGGACATTTCCCAAAAACATTTAATCATAATACAGCCAATAACTTTATGGTAAAATAACTTAAGATCTACCAACTTTTTTAAGGTATTAAAAGTATGTATATATATATATATATATATATATATATATATATATGTGCTATGTCATATGTTACATGACCTAAATATGTTTCTGACCTAAATTATTTACACATGCACATCATGCATGAAGACATGTTACACCATTGTTTCCCAATTAGTGAAATATGATGGGTCTAATGTCTGTGTTAGAGGACAATAGGGTTGTAGTAAACTGTGGCATTAAAAATACACATTTATCTCACTTTGAACATTTGTTTTTCTGAGGCTGGAGCTCCTAAAATGTTTCAGCTCAAGGCCCAAAAGATAAATTTGGTGCCTTCGCAGGACTTTGCATAAAATCTACATTTTTACTGATTCTTTCCTCAAGACAATGATGGAGGAGGAGCACCAAGCTGCAGAGGAAAAAAAACAACCAAAAAGGATTCTTCCTTTGTTTGATTTAGGTAAATTAATTCACACCTCACTCTGGTGTAATGCCTCTTATTTTCCAAAGTGCTGACTGAATAAAATCAGGCCCACAACTAGGTTTGGATCTATTTGGGAAAAGGAAGATCAGGTGTAAAAATACAACCAAACATTTCAATAGTGTGTGCATGTTTTTCTCTCCCATTTATGATTCACAATGAAATAATTGTATTTATTTATGGATGAAGAAATATTACTTTATTTCTTTTTCCATCCTAATTTATTTTGTCTGAACAGGAGATTAAAATCGACTGTGTTGTTGATTCCATTTCATCTTATAATAATAAATAAAGTATAAAATAACTCATTGTCACTAATAAATATTCAAGATGAACCATATGCTATGAAACCATGCTATGTTCTTAGATGTTAAAATATCATGAAAACCTCAACTACAGAAGAAAAAAGGTCAGTACAGAGCAAAGGACGGTGCAGATGAATGGGTCAATAAAACACTGGACTTCAATCGATAGTCTCTTATCCATGAAGGAGGGGATGTAATCCCCTACATTTAGGTTTGTTGATTTGCTTGTCTGTAAACATAGTCACACACACAAAAAAGCTGTTGTACTGATGTTCATGAAACATGGGCCATGAGCAAAGTGCAAACCATTACATTATGCAGCAGATCCATAAAAAGCCTAAAATCACATTTTCTACCATTGAAAAATTGATTTGACTGAATTAGTAGAAGACTATGGCGCCTTGGCTGAGGTACATGCCCTTCTAGTTATTAGTATAATGAATGTCCTCTAACTTTACCACAGTGCTTTTAAGATGTGATCGTTTCCTAAATCTCAGTTGGATTAGTGTAGGACATAGATTCTCATTTGCTTTTGTTTTTCACTTTGACTTGAAAAATCTAGAACCAACCTAATGATTTATCACCATTAATTATAATATGATACTGTTCATTTTGCATTTGTCTGTGAAAATCAGGTATTTGATTTACTAGCCGTGCAGATGCATATAAAATTCTGAGTAAATTCAAAGGTTATTCTATATCACAGCAGAGAATACTGAAGAAAAAGTGACTTTTACAGCAAAACATATCATTAACTGAACATAAAAAAAAAAGTGCAACTACTGTAATCTATCAAACTAAATGGGTTTTAGTGGTGATTGAATGTAGCAGAAGAAAATGGTGTTTCCATGTTCGCTACGGAGCCTCTAAACATCCATATAGGTCATATCTGATGTCGCTGAAAAGCTGAGAAACTATATTTTGCCTGAATTATTCACATGTGCAGTATTGATAGGATCAGTGGTTCAAACATTATTAAATATTTTAGATCAGTAATTTTGTTTGAGCCAGTGGCTGTTGAAGTCTGTGATGGTTAAGACAATGTTCGTATAACTAGAAAACACAATACAAATTAGAACAATAAAAAAAACATAATTAAAATTTAATTAGTGCTATAGCAATCATTCAATTAATAGTGTTTTGAACTATTAGATTAATCCCCACCTATTAGAGTCTATTAATCACATTTTAAGAAAAACAAAAATTCCTGAATCTAAGTTTTTTCTGGTTTATCCAAGAGAATATTAGAAATGTTACACAAACACAAAAACAATGAAAATGCAAACAAATTAACTCCATTTAAGGTTATATTTTTTTGTCAGCAGGTGGAGCTGAAGTCTACTTTATAGATGGTTCTGATAAAGAGAAAAGAAAAATGACACTCACTGTTCTACATATTTTCTGGATCAGTCACATGGGTTAAAAAAAAAAGTTTTTTCCAAAAACACATTTAGCTGAATTTATACCCTTTTTTTTTATTCTCACCACCATAAACAGTGTCTAAAGTGAATTTTGCATTATTTAAGGAAATGTACCTGCTAATAGTTTATCATGTTAAACTAATGCTCAAGGACCTACAACATGAAAATGAATGCAAAGTGAAACCAAGTCAGTGGTGATCAGCAAAAACGGAGACAACTCCAAAATGTCATCTATCTTGGATCCAAAACTACTGAAGAAATTAAGAAGAGAATTGGAATAGCAAGATCAGCCTTCTCAAAAATGTACAATATCTTGACAAAACCACTTATTCCCCTGAAAACAAGACTCCAAATATTACACTGTTACATTGGGTCAACATTGACATACAGAGCAGAGACATGGACAACATCCAAGACAACAAAGGACTGCCTATGTGCCTTTGAAATGCAGTGCTATAGAAGAATGCTCAACATCAAGCGGACAGATAGAATTACCGACGAAGAAGTGCTGAGGTGGGTGAGTATCAAAGAAAGCTTATTCTGAACCATTTATTTTGGTTACATAGTCTGCAACAAAAAAAAAAAAGGCTGCAGAGAAAATTACTCGACGGAAAAATTTGAAAGAAAGGGAAGTGAAAGAGAGACCTGGGACCATGTGGACAAATCTCATCAGCCACTGGACCAGCCTCACCTACATCGAGGCAATAAGGACAGAAAGGACAGAAAGGACAGAAAGGACAGTGACCAAGAATGAGACAAATGATGAATGTCACTTCACATTATCTACGACAAACATCCAACTGTCTTAACTAGAGGACGGAACCTTAGAAAAGAATGGACAAATGAATATGACTAAATACAACCAGCACCAATGAGACTCCTGGACATGGTGGATGGGCTGTCCTATCACATGGAGGGGGGGCCAGACTCCTGGACAGTGATGTATTTCAGGCCTGTCCAACCATGACTGAGCCCCTGACCCACACCCAGGAGAGGTGAAGGGATTATGGGACATGTGGAGACCTATGTGTTACCCCCAGGAGGGTTGGAGAAGGTAGGTGGGGGAGAGAAGTGTGGCAGCCCCTCTGCCCCCATGACCCCTATGACCCCTGTGACTCACAAAAGCAGAAGAATATTGATGACTTCCTGTGGCATTCATAGTCCTTTCATCTTTTTGGTCTGCGTCAGGAATTTTTAACATTGATGACAACAGCAGGAAATGTTTGCCATTGTTCGAATTTACAAAAATGTTGATATTTAACATATTTGACATTTTGCGATACAAAATATAAAGCATTTTGAGAAGTTCCTGTGGTGAAGTGGTTCTACAGTACATGTTATGACTTTTACTGACAGACCTGGTCAGACCACATTTGTGCAAAAAATATATTTCACTTGTGATGAGAATAGCCGAGTTTTTGTCTATTTTCTTTTTGTAAAGTATCATATGGACTTTCTATCATACTGAGATTAATGAATGTTTAGCATCTCTTGGCATCAGATTTTTGTATCAGAAAAAAACAGTTGTGAAACTGAGATTACAAACGACCTGTTACTTTCTTAACCCTGTAAAACCTGACCCATTAAAAACCAGATCCAAAATTATTCAGTTTTAATTGAAATGTTTGTTATTGCTTTTAACATAATCCAAACTAAAACTGTTGCCATATCATTTTGTTTGTTATATTTTGTATCATATTTGACACATTAGGCATTTTTAGCAACTTTTTACTTGCAAGATCAGTAACTTTAGATGTAAAAGTTAATTTTATGTGTAAAAGCTTAAAAATATAGAAGATTCCAGGTCGTTTATTTTCACATAAACCTTTTTACAGCCTTTTAATTGTCCTTTACAGCCTTTTAGTTGTCCTTGAATAGCACCATAATTTCAATATTTTAACATTTTCAACTTAATAACAATATAAATCTTCTTGCTGATGTAACTTTTGGAAACTTACCAAAGAGTTTTCGATACTATATGCTTTAACATATTGAAAGGAGCCCAAAAAAAAGCCTTTCATCCAGGGTGTAGAAAATCTGCATTAGGTCACATACAACAAGTTTTTAAGGAAAGTATTGATCTTGTTAATTTGATGAAGTTCACATAACCTGCTGTAGCAAATGAGATACACATGGTTTTATAAGATTGATGTCTGTCAAAGAATATCTAAAAAGAAAATCCTAACATCACCTTCATCAGAACATGTGAAAAGCACCAAAAAAACTGACACAGGTTTGGTGACATGTGTTTATTAGTTAATTTATCTTTGTCAAACTACGACTCTAATTGTAATACTGTTGTAAAACTAATGTAATGTGAGTAGAATAATGAGTGAGAGGGTCGACACTGACACAGAATTACATATTATTATAAAACAATGACATCATTATATGAATCTATAAATTAATATACTATAGGATAAACATATAGCTACACCTTTAATTGTGTTTGTTTTGTCCAAACTTCTTTTTGCAACATCGGTGCCTAATTTGTCAGTGAACTGATAGTGAGGACGCTATCCTCCTCATTTTGACTGGTCTGCAGTATTTGTGTGTGTGGGGGTCATTAATCTGTTTCCAGTCACATACTAGAGCATTCAGTAGTGGAGGAAAACGATTTAATTTTAGTCACGGAAAAAAAAATGTCATCCATAGTCAAAAATAACAATGGTTGTGCAATCAAGTACTAACTCCTGTGTGCATCATGTGACTAAAATAGGCAGAAAATAAAATATGGAATGTCTACAAACACTGTTTTTGTCAGTACAATGTCATATATATTGATGTTAAAACTTAAGGGATTTTAATTATTATCAAGAAAACACAGAAAATGAATAGATATTAGATCTTAAATTATGACCTATTTTTGTTATCATCTATTATTTGTCTAAATAAAAATACCTTAAGTGTCACCTGACATTAAAAGCAACAACAACTGGAAGAAAACAAAGGTGGTCTAATATTTTTTTCCCACATTTATAGATATGAGTTAAGCTTATAGTGAAACATAGAGGTCATGGTTACGTCTCTGACTGTTAACGTTGATGTAATTTAATCATAAATGCAAACAAAAGATGTGGGTGTTAAAATGTTTCCTTTGCTACTGGATTTTTTTCTCCCCCTTTCATTGAACAGTTGGAGCTGTTGGAGCTCAGTTTGTTTTCTGATCTGATTCTGGAGATGGTGTAAGTGATGCTGCTGTTTCATCATTTGTCTCTCTGGTTTTATCTCCATATCCATTTGTCCTCAGCTGAAATACATGACTGGTGGCACATACTGAGATTTGAAGCTGTTCTTGGAATAAAAATATGTGTGTTTTGTTTCATTTTGGACACGTTGTATGACACCAGAACACCCACACCACACATCAGGCTGTCTAATATAAACAAAAATCACTTTATAGCCTGACGATAAAACACAAAAATAAAATTACACCTAATGACCTATTTAATATCTTTTGTATTTAATCATATTTTTTTTAAATTCTGCTTTTGTTTGTTCATATGAAATTGTAACAATATTCAATATAATAAGAATGAATGCATACAATATCAATACTCAAACACTGCAAAAATGACTATAGGCTTATTATAAATAATGGGAGATTTAAAATAATCACAATTTATCATGATCATCAAGACAAAATTAGTTTAGATATATAAATATAAACAGAATATATACTTGAACATTGGGGTTCTGCAGAAGCGTTGAGTGAATGGTGAAAAATAATTTGATTTGCAACACCTAAGGATGACATGCACATCCACAACTGACGTGATGCGTTCAATGTCCCCAACTCTAACCTCAAGAAAAGGTGCAGATCCTCCCAAACACATTCAAAGTTTGTAAAGTTTCTTACATATTAAACACCGTCTACACAAGTACATACAGACATGACAGTGTGTACCTTCTTTGAGGATATGGTTGTGGAAGAGCAGCAGCAGCAGGAAGCAGACCGCCGCGGCAGTCAGGACCCAGACCAGCCGGAGGAGCTGCATGAGGGACAACCACAAAAACCAACAAGTCCAAACTCAGATCACTGCAGCCCAGAGAGTCTCCTCACGACGCCGCATCCATCACGACCTGCGGAGAAACAAGGCAGCAGACGGGTGGCATCTCCCGGAGCAGAACCCACACTCACACCCGAACGCACTAATCCAGACTGAGGAGTTCGGCGTCACTGTGCGCACAGCAGATGTCCGTGATGGTCCACCCCACCGCAGCACGCTCCTCAGAATAATAATGATAATAATTCAAATGATAATAGTAATAATAATCATTCAAAAAAAAAAAAAGAAGAAGAAGAAGAAGAAGAAGAACTATCTTCTCCAAAATTATAAGTTTTCCTGACAGTTACAGCTCTCTGCGACACGGATCCATCAGAACTCCGCTGGTCCGCGTAAATCCCCCCATTAGTGGAAGAACCGACACACGGTCCGGATCGAGCTGCTCAGCGGGCATGATGCAGGTGTCACCGCCGGCTCTGTGGCCCCGCGGTGCCGGCGGTCCGGTGATGAAGAAGAGTTGAGGAGGAGGAAGAGGAAGAGGAGGAGGAGAAGTAGATGCTGCCTCCGGGTTTGAAAATCAGCCTTGATGTGCAGAGTCCACACAGTCTGTCTCTCTCTCTCTCTCTCTCTCTCTCTCTCTCTCTCTCTCTCTCTCTCTCTCTCTCTCTCTCTCTCTCTCTCTCTCTCTCTCTCTCTCTCTCTCTCTCTCTCTCTCTCTCTCTCTCTCTCTCTATCATTGGAACTGTATCCATATCAGCAGGAGAAAGAAAATAGAAGAGAGTGTGTATTTCTGTGTCACTGTTTAATTCCATGTTAAGAGCCAGAATTACTGTCGATTTTAAATATTATAAAATGATGGATGACTTGGAGAAATTAGAAAGTATATGGGGTTATAAGAAAATTATTTGTTTTATTTTGGATCAAAAATTGTGTTTTGGTTCAATCATTAAATAGAGAATAAGTAAATATTTTTGTGTCTTGTTGGTTTTTTTGTGTACTTTAGTACTTTAATGGAATAGATAAATGTTTTGGTTTTCTATACTTTTGAGAAAATGAGAAATGAAAAAGTGTTGCTTTTTTTTGTTATAGGAAGTTTTTTGTTCTATGCTGGTTTCTGTTTGGATTTTGTAAATGGAAAATGTTTTGTTGTATTTAGGATGTAAATAAAGTTTTTTCAAAAATAAAAAAATCTCTCTCTCTCTCTCTCTCTCTCTCTCTCTCTCTCTGTTTTCCAAGGGTCCACATATAGGCCGGAAGTAGTCGCTCAAAGACGTCAAGCAAAACCACCCAATCCTGTCCCAAATGTCACATGACCTAATGTATTTTGACAACACATCAGAATATTATAAACCACATTCAGATAAAATATCCACAGCAGGTACAATCACAATACACAGCTGATCTGAACCTTTATGTCTCAGAATTATACACAAAGGAACCATATTCCAACAAACACAGTCATAGTCCAACAAAAACATCCAAAACAAACAAAACAAAATGTCCACATGTTGTCCAAAACACATTAAAATATGAATAAATATCCACAAACGTTTTATCTATTGCATCATTTAACAGGACCCAATTCCAATATCCCAGTTTTCATCCTAATATTTTCATTTATAATATGAGCAAACACCAAATGCATGTTATCAAATGTTCAAGAACAATATTCAATTTACTTTATTAAGAAATTTAGGGAAAATTGAGTGAAAATCTAAAGGGTTAACACTGGACTGAGGACAAACCCTGTCCCTGTGAAGGCTTTAGGAGGATAATACATGTATATAGACCACACCAATGCTTCATCACAGGTTTATTAATAATTAGACATACGACTTGTTAACAATAAGGCTCCACACTCATGTACGATCATCTTAATCAATAAAAATCCCAAACAGCCACCAATGACCAAAAACATCTATTGATTTAAAATCATTAATAACTTCTAAACCACTAACTCTATTAATACATGTAAATCAGGGGTGTCAAACATGCAGTCCAGGGGCCAAACCCAGCCCACCAAAGGGTCCTGTCTGTTCCCTGCTATGAATCTGTGAATCACAAAAATGAATGAAATTTTATTTTTTGGTTCCACGTTCAGACCATCACTCTCAATTGTGTCAGGTCAGTAAAATGCTATCATAATAACTTATAAATAATGACAACTCCAAATTTTTTCTCCCTGTAAATGTAAGTATTTTCATGGAATTTTTCTATAGCTATCCTTTCTCTAAAAAAAAGAAGAAGAACCTGAACATATTTCAACAACCATAACTGCAATTTTAAAATATTGTCTGTGACTAAATGCGTTGTGCATTGGTTTATCCACTGTAAATGATAAACTGAAGCATAGTATTGTTAAAGTCGCACTCAAAAAAAATAGAAATGTAATTTTGTTTGTTATTCATATTGTTTCCAAGGACAGTTTATAGACGTAAACATTTCCTTGATGTATTTTTTTTATTTTATTTTTTTTTTACCTTTTTTGCTCTGAAACATAGAAGAAAATATTATTTACGTATCATTATGTTAGTAAATTACTGGTCTGGCCCACTTGGGGACACATTTGCCTGAATGTGGCCCCTTAAACTAAATGAATTTGAAACCCATGATGTAAATAATTGGTGTAAAATACAGTTTATCAACTTTTCATAGCCATCAGATATGACCCATTTGGTTTTTTCAGCTCCTTTGTGAACATGAAAATATCATCATTTTCTGTAATATTGATTCACCAGTAAAACCCATGGAGTTAGATCAAGGACAATGGATGAATATACTTGGTTTATGTTCAGTTAAAGATATATTTTGCTAAAAAATTCACAGTTTCTCTGTTTTTGATACAATAACCCTGAACTTTAATCTGAGTTTTAATGATGAGCAGTGAATTTAATTAAATATTGGAAAAGACCTGTGTTCTCTGAAAAGCACAAAATATAGAGAAATGTGTCATAATAAATTGTGAAAAATCATTTAAGAAAAGTTAAGTATAGAGAACAAAATATTTTGGAACTGACACAAAAATAACACTGGGTCTTTATGGGTTAACCTGTTACTGAATATGATCAGATGTATTTTGCAAGATGAAGATACAAGCTGGATTTGGTTCATGGGAAAATATGTATTTACCCCTAAGGGACTGTAGTGTATATTTTATGCACTCTTTTTAAAATCTATTTGATCAATTTTGCTGTGTTCATGAATATGATGCTGTTTTTGGCAAAAAAATAAATAAAATAAATCTTACAGTCAGTTTAAAAATGTGCAAAAAAAAAATCATCTTTTGTCCTTAGTGTGGGAAAAAAGTAAAAAAGGATTTTTTTTTTCTTCACCAAACCTATTATTTAAAGGAATCTTTGTAACTTCATGTCTAATATTAATAATTAGGTCATATGTATGTGAAGAAAATTAGCTGAACAAAAGTAGAATATAATATTAATGTTCATTTTTTACAGCTTTCATTTATAGTTTGTGTTTAAAGGTACAAGTGTGACTAATATTAGAACTGTGAGGAATTTTGTAGAATTTAACCACAGTTTCATATGCATTACTGTTCAAACCACTGCAACACTGCTTCCCTGTCTTATTTTCTTATATTTAAGCTTACTACACCCTTTGTGCATGTGTTTTTGTTTATTTATACTTTACCATTTTATTAAATGCCATGGTGAACCACAAAGGTAAAGGGTCAACGGCTCCCTCTCTGAGATGAAACAGTGGAGTCCAGGTACAGGCATTGTGAGCTCTCTCAGACTGTACACAAATAATACAGAAGCAGACAGATGAATGACTGGATCTCTCAAACTCCCAGATGATGTAATTACACTAATCCTGCTGGTGAAGACTGCTCATCAATGTATTAGGAGACTGCCATCTTCAAGGTCTGATGTGACAGCACCACCTCAAATGTACATTAATTAAATCAAAGAGAGTCCATGGCACTAAACGCTCGGACTGGGAATGTATTATGTATCTATCTATCTATCTATCTATCTATCTATCTATCTATCTATCTATCTATCTATCTATCTATCTATCTATCTATCTATCTATCTATCTATCTATCTATCTATCTATCTATCTATCTATCTATCTATCTATCTATCTATCTATCTATCTATCTATCTATCTATCTATCTATCTATCTATCTATCTATCTATCTATCTATCTATCTATCTATCTGTCTGTCTGTCTGTCTGTCTGTCTGTCTATCTATCTATCTATCTACTATCTATCTATCTATCTATCTATCTATCTATCTATCTATCTATCTATCTATCTATCTATCTATCTATCTATCTATCTATCTATCTATCTATCTATTTATCTATCTATTTATCTATCTATCTATCTATCTATCTATCTATCTATCTATCTATCTATCTATCTATCTATCTATCTATCTATCTATCTATCTATCTATCTATCTATCTATCTATCTATCTGTCTGTCTATCTGCCTGTCTTTCTGTCTGTCTTTCTGTCTGTCTGTCTATCTATCTATCTATCTATCTATCTATCTATCTATCTATCTATCTATCTATCTATCTATCTATCTATCTATCTATCTATCTATCTATCTATCTATCTATCTATCTATCTATCTGTCTGTCTGTCTGCCTGTCTTTCTGTCTGTCTGTCTGTCTGTCTGTCTGTCTATCTATCTATCTATCTATCTATCTATCTATCTATCTATCTATCTATCTATTTATCTATCTATCTATCTATCTATCTATCTATCTATCTATCTATCTATCTATCTATCTATCTATCTATCTATCTATCTATCTATCTATCTATCTATCTATCTATCTATCTATCTATCTATCTGTCTGTCTGTCTGCCTGTCTTTCTGTCTGTCCTGTCTGTCTGTCTATCTATCTATCTATCTATCTATCTATCTATCTATCTATCTATCTATCTATCTATCTATCTATCTATCTATCTATCTATCTATCTATCTATCTGACTGTTTGTCTGTATGTATATATATATATATATATATATATATATATATATATATATATATATGTGTGTGTACATGATGTGGGCAGTGAGAACATGTTAATTTTGTAAAACTGCAAAGGACAGCCACATCAGATATGGTCTGTAAAGCATAAAGTGAAGAACTGACAACAAGGTGAACACAGCAAGACGGTGACCAAGAAAGGGATAAATGATGAATGTCACTTCTCATTATCTACAACAAACTGTTTTTAACCCTTTCTAGGGCAATCATTGAAATTTCAACCTTAGTGTGTTATTGGACATTGTCATATACCTCCTTGTTGGTTGCCATGACAACAGTCTCTCTCTTCTTGCCATAAAACATCTGAGCAGCCTTTGCTAAAAGTAGACACATTCAATGACAATCATAAAATGAGAAAAATCTGTCATGTTCACTGTTTATAGGCTTCAAAATGTCTATACAATCTCTAGTGTTAAAAAAACAACAACATGTTTTGAACTCACTGACGTACAGGTTTGGCTTCATATTTAATGTTTGTAGAAACTACCAAAATAAGTGGTGCCAGGCAAAACAGACCTTGTTCCTCGCAAATATTTCAGCTCTTAATGGACATCTCCCTCTCAAAACATTAGATGATGGGTTTGACCATTCAAGGTTACTCAAGGTCAAAGGTCACAATGTCATTTTGGAGCCTACAAAGTAATGTGGGCTGTAATGTAATCTGTCGACAATAGGAACTGAGTATTTATCACTACTTTTTGGAGTTATAACCATTTAAAATCATGTGAGTTTCATAGCCTATTCTGTGGGTGTTTCTATTGCCAGGTCTTGTCACGAGTCATGTTGTTATGAGTTTGTGGCTCTTACATAGAATAGAATAGAATAGAATAGAATAGAATAGAATAGAATAGCCAATTTATTGTCACAAATATCCACCATAGTGCACATTCACTGACATTTTGTTGCAGAAGCTCGTCAACAGAAATAATAAAAATCATAAAAAATAAAAACTATACTAAACATTATAATATATACACAATATATACACATCTATACCAACAAACACACTTAAAATACACATTTTTAGCCACACAAAATGTGTAATCAAGGGATTACTTTGTTTAACAGTCTTATGGACTGTGGAATGAAACTGTTACAGAACCTGGTTGTTCTGGTTCTGGTTCTGGTTCTGGTGCTGTAGAACCTCCTCCCTGATGGCAGCAGTTCATGTTGTGGGTGGGTAAGATCACTGATGATATCACGGGCTCTACTAAGATAACGCTTGTCCGCAACATCCTAAACAGTTGGAAGAGACGTCCCCATGATGTTTTCTGCCGTGCTCACCACCGTTTGAAGTGATTTCTTCTCTGACCCTAGAGCCAGCGGACCAAGTGGAGATGTAGGTGGGCAGCACCGACTCTACGGTGCCCTATAGAAGGTGCTGAGGAGGCCAGGGGACAACTGTGCTCTACTCATCTGTTACAGGAAGTGCAGACGTTATTTGACCAGTGATGTTGTGTGTACTGACCAGTCCAAACTGTTTGTTATGTGCACCCCCAGGAACTTGGAGCTGTTGACCACTTCCACAATTTAATTATTTATAATGAGAGGCGAGTGGTCGGGCTGCTTCCTCCTGAAGTCAATAGTCAGTTCTTTAGTTTTTTCAACATTCAGGATAAGATTGTTGACCCCACACCGCTCCACCTCCTCTCTGTAGGACAGGTCATCATTATTCCGAATGAGACCCACTACTGTCATGTCATCTGCATAGTTGATGATGTGATTTGATGCGGATGGAGAACAACAGTTATGTGTCAACAGTGTAAACAGTAGTGGGCTCAACACACATCCCTGTGGGGATCCGATTGAAAGAGAGATGGAGCTGGAGCTGGTATCTCTCACTTTCACCGACTGTGGTCTGTTGGTGAGGACGTCCAGCAGGCAGTTGCCCATGGGGGTGCTGATGCCCACTGAACTCAGTTTGTTCACCAGCTGCTGGGGGATGATTGTGTTGAACGCTGAGCTAAAATCAACCAACAGCATTCACAAATGGGTGTTTTTCTCCTCCAGATGTGCCAGACTCAGATAGAGTAGATGGCGTCCTTGGAAGAACCATAAGTAAATATGTGCACATGTGTGTGAAATCAGATGTACTGGTATATTAACAATACTTGCTAGGCCACACATTTTTATGAATATCACCAAAAGTAGGTTAACCCCAAATGACCTATAATTAATCTTCTTGACACAGTGCTATGATGTACTAGGTCTATAACCTACCCTTTGTCCCTTATGTCATAGAGGCAACATTAACAAGTACCTCACACCCAGATATAACTCGAGAATCACTTTATCAGTAATGTGCAAAATAGACTGTTTTTGTTGTTTTCTGATTGTGAATATTTAAGCTAAGAGTTGACTGCAACACACAACAATGAGTAGTTATTTAGTGGACTAATGCATGTTTTAAACAGGCCCATGTGTGTAAATCAAATATATTTAATGAGATGTACATTTTATTGAGGTGTAAGGATGTAGATGGATCAGGAAATGTAAGGAAAATACTCTGTCCAGGTCTATTTGGTTTGATGCCATACTTGACAAATTGGCACGTACCATAGCATGGCATGGCACAATTTAGTATTTTTTTTCTATTCACTTACCTTTACTATGTTAATGTAAAGTACCTGAGTTATTATAAATTATAATCTGTTATAAATCTATTTCAGTCAACTTCTGTAGCCTTAAATGTGTTTTTGTCTCTTTTATTTTAACAGTGGGTGGGTGTGCCAAAATTGACGTTGCATACCCCCCAAAAAACTGTGTAGTTGTGCTCCTGGTTTGAAGTATTTAGAATATCTACATTTACAGATATTATATTCAGACAGATGCAACAGGAGAAAAAGTCCACCTCTGTTTACAACCAACATCCTGTCTCTCAAAAACTACATCCATATGTAACTGATTTGTAATTCTCTTGTAAAGATAATAGATCCACCATTACATTTTATTGCAACAAAGTCAGTTGAAGACAGCACAATTTGTTCCACTAAAGGATCTGCTAACGTGGTTTATAATCTCATCATCAACTTTTTCATGACTCCAGCCCTGGGTCTGGTCCACTGACAGATGACAGATGCCCATGATAACAAAAAGGCTCACGGTGCATAATTCTATTGCCTCACCATAAACACTTGGCAGCCTGTCCTGGATGTTGTGTCTCTCATCTACACATTGAGGCAAACAGCAAAATGGCACCAATTCACCAATAACACATTATGTTTCCTCTCATATTCGTTGCAAACTCAACACAAGCAGTAAAATCTAATTCATTACTTGTTAACCATTAAATGAGAGCTTTGCTGACTCATGCTGGCAGTCTCCTTGCATCTGATCATTGTGTTAATGTCCAGAACTCACTGATTCTATTCTCCGAAAAGCTCCGGTGACGTTTGAACCCTTGTGCGTGTCAGATGGTGATCTGACAGTGAGTGGTCTCACTTTTCTGTTTGCTATAAATTTCAGATGCTGTCTGTGTGTCTTCACCTCCTACGTCCTGTCAAACAGACGGTATCTATTTCCTGAGCATCAGATCAACCTTGACAGCGTTTGTGTTCATCGCTCTGCAGATTCTACGTACAACACTCTGACGGAAGGCTCTGTGAAAGCTAATCGATGGGCGGAAAACTTCAGCCATAATAATAAGCTGCGAGAGGCCGAGGTGATGAGACAGATCCCATCAAAGCTGTGATGGAGCCTGACAGACAGACGGAGCCGCTGCAGGCTTTGATAAGACTGTGAGCATCACCTGCAGCCTCTGAAGCTGATCGATGGATTCACTTTGCTGCTGCTGTCAACATCCAACGTCTCCATCACCAGCTTTTCTGTCTCTTCATTCTGCAAAACTTTGTTCTAAACTGTACTGTTTTTTGTTTTTTTTTTAGATTTCTGCTGTTTTTGCAGCCTGTTTTTTTCTGTTACTGAGCATCTTAAACTGAATTCTTTTCTTTTGATCATTGAAAAGAATATTCATCTACTGTACATCCTTATTCCTACATTTCTTACCTCCTGGGCATATATAAAGCTTTCTTTATTATTAATCAACAGACTTCCATTTAAAGCCAGGTCATATGCTCCAGTTTCTTTTGCACACCTGCTCCCTTAGGACAACCTTAACGCTAGTTTTGACAAAAGCCCCACCTTCCAATCTTCCTTGATGCATATTTCTATAATATTCAGGTTTTTCCTCCATTTTATTTGTATTTTTTCTTTAGATCCAAGCTCTCTGCTTTTGTGTTTATACTGGCAAAACCCTCTTCAGTGAACTCCCACTACAAAGAATTTAAGTAGCACACATGAAATAAACAGTATGGAGAAATATTTTCATTGGGTTTTCATCCATAAAAACCCA
The DNA here is from genome assembly GCA_020466265.1 of Siphamia tubifer. Taxonomy (NCBI): domain Eukaryota; kingdom Metazoa; phylum Chordata; class Actinopteri; order Kurtiformes; family Apogonidae; genus Siphamia; species Siphamia tubifer. The sequence goes on along the minus strand of CM035788.1, from coordinate 26,329,339 downwards.
AGCATCAAAACCATTTGCTGATATAACAAGTACTCAGAGAATGCTTAATCTCATCCCAATTTTGTGCCAATCTCAAGTTTCTATGACAGCCCGTTCTTGAATTAGAGCTAGCAATGCGAACTTGACCTTTGACCTTTTGCAATATTAATAATTTCATTATATGTATATATGTGCCAGTGCGTGTAATATTATGATAATATATCCAGTATTGATTACCTTGCAGCGTGATATGTCTATGCTTGACACACACACAGTGTTACAAGAGTTAATTTTTCATCATGTCACCATTGACCTCCAGAGATCTCAAAAACTATTGGTTGTAGGTGATAACACCAACTATGAGAATCGTAGACATCTTCATTCGACATTGCTTGGTACCAATGTGAAAGTCCTGTGATCCTCCATTTGTGAGTTATAACTGATAATGTGAATTTGACCTTTTAGTTAATTGTGACCTTTGACCTTTGACCTTTACTTACAAATGGATCATTGTGTCTGATGTGCATTAGCTATATGTATATGCCCATGTCATTTCATGGTGATATCTCTAGTATTCATTGAGTTATAGCAGATACACACACACACACACACACACACACACACACACATAATCTCTCTCCCAACCAATGTTGTGTGAGATTAAAATGTTAAATCCCTATTAACACATTAATTCACATTAATTAATTTATCATCCTTTCATGGTCATCAGTTAAGACCCATTTGGACATTCCGAAGCTCTGCAGTTACCATGGAAACATCATCATCTTCTACAACATTGATTCACCAGTAAAACCCATGGAGTTGGATCAATGACAGTGGATGGAGACACTGAGTTTATGTTCAGTTAATGATATATTTTACTGAAACTGTCTCTTTTTCTTCAGTTTTATCTGTTTATAATAGGAAGAACTTGGTTCCAAAACACTACACATCCAATTTTACTGTTTTGAGAAAAAACACTTTTTTTATTTGGAGGAATGTGATGAATGTAATTCAATGGTATCCTCTTTCAAACTTAATTAACCAATTTATTAAACATAAAAAGTATGAAATTTAATTTACCAGACAACACAAGCTAGCTGAAAGGCACCATAAAAAAACACCATCGGAAGCCACTCGACTAAGTGGAAATAATATGATGTAAAGAATACAGAGAATAGAGAATAATTTTATTTGCATATTTATGAAAATAAAATAACATACATTTACTTTTCTGAGCATGTTTAGGCCAGCACAGAAGGCCTGACTGGCCTTGACGGCCCACCACTGCTCATTTCGAGGAACAGCAGTGATGACACTTGTCGCATTTTGGAAAAATAGAGCATGTGCAGTACAGGAAATATATGGTAGTTTTAGACGACACTCAATATAATCCATGAAAGAACTGATGATGAAGGGGTATTTTCTGGCAGTAAGTCCAAATTTTCAGATTTGGTGTTTATCGAGTTTTGGAACCAAGCTCTTTACATATAAACTTTAATATGAGATTTTATTCATTTGCAAGAATAGTTAATGAAACACAAGAACATACCTGATATTAACTGAAAAGGTTAATTACAACAGATAATATTACAATAAATCATGATAAACTACTTAAGAAAGATTAAAAATATAGAAAATTAATTTAGGAACTGCCAGAAAAATGAGTTCTGGGTCTTTATGAGTTTATGGGACTGCAAACAGATAACTAAACATAATATTGAAATTAATACAAAATTAACATTCTCACTTTTATTCAATAACTCCAGTGGAAATAATGTTTAAACTGAACTAAAAATAAAATAAAATCAAAAAAATCAAATAAACAGGCGTGGGGCATGGGCTGAAGCAGCGCATTTTAATTACACACAGAAAATCAGATATTGTAGAATGAATGACGTGTAAAAAATGTTAAGCTGAAGCATTGTATAGACATGCTGTGAATATGTAAATATTCATTAACTTATTATAAATGGGTACAATATGTCCCCTTTAATGTTTTATGAATTACTCCATTTTTATTAATAAGTCTGATAAACAGAACATGTCAACCTGTTAAAACATATTTTATGGAGACACCAAAACAGGAATTTAAAGTCCAGCTTTTTTTCTCATCTGACCTTTTATTTTATGCTGATTCATATATGGAGAGAAATTAAATCCAGCTTTAAACAATTAATTTAGCCACCTTCCTGCTGTAAAGAAGAGCCATGAAATTGTCTTAAACACAAGCAGAAGTCGTGTGCTGCAGATATTATGGTTGTAAAACAATAGTCTTCAGTCTGCAGTGCAAAATAAGTTTAATGTTCTAATAATAATAAAAAAAGATGACGCAATGAATAAAGTTGACCTTGAGTCAACATGGAGAAGAACATTTCATCCAAATTCTGTAGTAGATTTTGGGTTTGATGTTGTTAACATGCAGAGTACGACCACAGTGTGTCAGAGAAACACATTAAATATGAGGGAGAAATGAACAGATTTCAAAGCTCTGCAGGAAATTAAATGAATGATTGCAATAGGAAGACAATCTTATTTTCTATCGTTTCATACAGATATGTATTCATTTCAGATTAAAAAGCACATTTTAACGAGCCTCTATGTGCTGTGCTCCTTTTTAAATATATAAATGAAACTAGTTATACTTTGTTTCCTGCTTTTTTCCCTCTAAGGATAATTCATATAGAAGTGTGGCAATAGTTTAGCCATGGTTAAAAGAATAAAGAAAGAAATAATGATGAACTGAGTGTCCCATCCTCACTTTTTGACTATAAAAAAATATAAAATCCGTCTCCTCCTGAGAGTCATTGTTTTTCTCCATTCTAGGTTTTTTAAGCAAGGAAGGAATAACTCATAAAGACAGTGACAGTCATGTATTAACACTGGATGACAAATTGAAACCAAAGAAAAATGTGTTAGACAGGAGACATTGTGCTCCCTAAACACATCATCCAAAGGTGTGGAATGATTATTATTTTTTCATTAAATTCCTTTTATGTCGAAAAAAAAAAATTAGACATTTTATCAAGAATATCCATGTCCACTGGTAAATGTCAATGTGTTTTTAAAAATTTTCAGTCAGATTGGACAGTCATTGTATCTTCTCTGTGAGTTAAAAGCAATCCATACTAAAAAAAAAAAAAAAAAAAAATGCAGGATAAACACCATAAGGCTGCTGGCTTTGCCCTTCCGGTTCTCTATTAAAGATACTTGTACATTTCGGCAGCAGAAATGTATGTTTAGAACAACACAAACGCAGTGGAATTCTAATGAAGGCGAACTCACACATCACTACCCTGTGCTTTTCCCACTGGACCTTCTTTAGCTCTGATGAGAGAGAAGATGAGTGTAGAGGGGAAGCAGCTTCTTCCAAATCAGTTCAGATCATTTTATTGATGTAACAAAAACATTTGTGGAATTAGAAACAAGTCTGTCTGACTGTTCCACATCTCACCTATTTTCTGATAAGTGAAAATCAAAGTAGCACAACTCAGCAGGTTAAGAGATTGATCAAATCCTTTTGCAAATACTGTTAGTATCTGAAGAAGCTGAAACATTGGGTTTATTTAGATTGATGAAGAGAAACATGGTTGAGTGAAGGTTTGGAGGTCATAACACACATTCAGATTATTTTTTGTGTGTGTTTTAAGTGAGTATTTATTTTACGTTGTGAAAAATGTGTTCAATTATTTGGTATTTAGTTACATTTTATAGTACTTTTTTTTTGTTGTAATAATTCACTTTTAAAGTAATTACTACAAATTTGAGATCTGACTGAACCCAAAATTATTTTCCACTGAATAAATATGCTTTGTTCTGGGTACAGTGTCTCTACAAGGAAGGCATTTGAACAGAAAAATGACTCTGAATCTAATCTAATCAAGTCAGTTGGATGGACTGGAATACGAAGGGAACAATGGAATGGAATATAATAAGAATTTTACTCCACTGTTTTTATAAAAAATGTGTAGTTAATGGGTTGATAGAATAAAAATTAGCTGTCATTGAGTTGAAATGTTTCCTCATTGGACAGCGCAGTATCTTTACGCTGATGTCCCGAGGCTCAAAACTCCTCCTGTGTTCATATTCAGAGCGTAGTCATTACTGTGAATAATGACTGGCTGAAGGCGCTCGTGGCCGGTGATGACTCCTCCAGCAGAGAGAGCAGAGGGAGGCGAGGAAGACCACCATCCAATTAACCAGCCTCTCTCTGCGGGCTGACGGCGGCGTCAAGGTCAGCGGGCAGCGAGATGGGGTTTTTTTTAGTTCACAGAAAAAGAAACAAAACTCTCCATGATGGAGGTCAGGAGGAACACCTGCTCCCGGATACAGACACCTAATCCTTTAAAAAGTACTCTGGCTGCTGTGACCTTTGACCTCTGCTGTCTGTATAAGATAAATTCCAAGAAGGAGAAGGAGGGACCAGCTACATGTAAAGGTTAATAGACTTCTCTCAGAGAAGTCTTTAAATTGGGCATAATCTGCACATTTAAGGTCCGTACTTGAACTCTGGGACAAACTTTGCATGATTTACAGCTGAATATACTCATCTTATATTGCACTGGTCTGCGCTTCTGCTCAGGAGGTACTAGAAGAGCTTTACCTTTTTTCATAGAGAAGCAGCTGTAGGTCATGTGATGCAGTTGGAAAAGTAGCAGCGTCCACGTGTACAAGACATTATTGAGGATGAACACAACCATCACCTTGGAGACCAGGATTAGCACTACCACATTTCCGAGACTCTTATTATTTTCAGTTTGGAGTGGTATAGGAGAGAACATGGTTTAGATTTAATTTCACAATATCATGCTGCCTGATAATCTGACAGAAGCTCTTTCTGCTCAAAGCCCGGGACAAAACCTTCTGCCAAAAACAGCTTTTTAACCTCTTACAGTAGCAGCCTTACATGGGCGTCGCAGCCATGGGGGATGGGGGTGTTGTGACTCCCCCACTTCTCCAACCAGATGATTTCATACCCCACACTTTTTCTGGAGTTTAAATATTGTATCGTTACTGGATCCAGGAAACGGACGGAGAGTTGGTCTCACCTACTTTTTATTTCAGGATAAACAGTTACTGTCAGCCGCAATCACACCAAACAAACAGCAATAACATTGCGGGGCTGTTACAATATCTATGGTTTAAACTGTTTACCCGCCCGGGCGGAACAACTGCATATATAAATGAAGCGCACCTCAGTTCGCCGGCTGAAATGTAAACAGGTGTTAGCAAACAGTCATCAACCAGTAAGTAATGAGAAATGTTGCCGTTGTTAAACTAAGTTAATTAAACTATATCTTGTTCTATGACATTTACCCTAAGACAGTGGTTCTCAAACTTTTTTCAGTGTTGTTCCCCCTGAGGAACATATTTTTAGTCGTTTCTCCTGATATGGACATAATGTTTTTGTAAGAAAAAAAGAGGAACAGTGTCTGTAAAATCAGTGTCAGATTTTTTAAATCCAAATTTATATAATTTTTTACCTCATAATTTTTTTTTTACTTTTTATCTAATAATTTAGATTTTTTTATCTCAGAATTTTTACTTTTTATCTGACAATGTTGACGTATGAATTGAATAAATGTTTAATTGAGGAAAAACAAATTTTTCGGCCATATATTACTTTTTTTACTTTTCTTTTGCGACATAATATTTCACCATGAGACATAATTTGGGATGATGAAGAGTTGATGTCTGACCGACATTATCAATAATCAAAAATGAATGCACGTATAAGATAAGATAAGATAAGATAAGATAAGATAAGATAAGATAAGATAAGATAAGATAAGATAAGATAAGATAAGATAAAATAAGATAAGACTTTATTGATCTCACACAGGAGAAATTCACTGTTACAGGAGCTCACAGGAAAAGTAGAAAAAGGTGCAAAAAGGAAGTAAAGCAATGCAAATAATGTTGCAAATAATCATAGAGGTAAATAATAAAATTAAAGTAGAAATAAAAAATATATAGAAATACTGTTTCTCATGTACAAAAAAAACAGCTTTAGAGAAAAATAAATAAACAGATACTATATACAAATGTACAAATACTGGTGCAAGATGGTTCCTATACAGTAGAGTTGTACAGTTTAACAGCAGTGGGGATGAAAGACCTGCAGTAGCGCTCCTTCCTGCACCTCCTTCCTATGGATGTGTCACTTCACAGATACTGTCAATGCAAGAGGAGCAGAGACGCACAGACGTCCTCTGTCTCCACCTGAGGACTGTATCATAGATTTCTACACCTCCATCAGCTCCTGGGCCAGACGTTTCAAAAGGTAGACCTCCACAGACCATGAAATAAGCCCAGACACTCTACTGAGGAAAAACATCTTAACTGCTTCTTGTTTTTGTCAGAGTTTATTATCATATGTGAGTGAAATCGAAATAAAGCGACCAAGAGCCAACTTCCAGGATGGAAAAGACTGAAACCAAGAAAAAATGATTTTCCTCAATTGCCACTTAAGGCTCCAAAGCAATTCAAGAGTCAATCCCACAGACCCTTGTTGACAATTTTATGGCAGACTTAACATGTTTATAACCTGGTACAAAACAGCTTTGTAATTGATTTAATCATTATTGAGTCAGTTTGTTTGCTTGTTGGTCTGTCTGTCTGTCTGTCTGTCTGTCTTTTTGATTGTAAGCAGCTTTACGCAACAGCAACAACTACTTCAGGTGAAATGTGTACCCCCCCCCCCCCCCCCCCCACCCCCCCCCCCCACACACACACACACACACACACACACACATTTTATCTCATTTGCCCTAACACATTGTGAAAACACATTTTTGGTGACTGTGACCTTGACCTTTGACCTACATTCACCAACATTTTATGGGATCTACTCTGGACCAACTCCCATTTTTCCTGAAAATGTCATTAAAATTGGAGCAGTAATTTTTGTGTAAAGCTGCTTACAAACAAACAAACAAACAAACAAACAAACAAACAAACAAACAAACAAACAAACAAAGACTCAAAAACACTACCCTCGTCTCCCCTTTATTTATAAATAGTACCAATAAAAAATGATGTCATAAGACTTTAGGCTGTGGCTCAGTAAGTAGACCACGTTGTCCAATGACTAAAGGGTTGGTAGTTTAAATTCTGACTTCACATGTCAAAAGTGTCCTTGTGCAAGACAGTGAATGGGTAAATGTGAACATGATGTAAAGTGCTTTGAACTCCTTAAAGGTGGAACAGCACTATGTAAATGCAGTCCATTCACTTCACATATAGAGCTGGTTAAAACCAGTCTCTCTATTAAAATCAGCATATGACCTTTAAAAAAAAAACTATAAACCCAGTATTCCATTAGTCTTTCTGTGCTTATGCACCTGAGTCACTTCCCTCATGGTGAACAACAACAAGTCCTCTTGTTTACATAACAAACCAAAATGTCATTCAGGGCTTTTTAGGAATTTTGTGGTGAGGTGCATTGTGGGAATGTAAATTCTTCGCAGCAGCAGCTGGGCTGTCTCTGTGTGGGTGTCCAATCCAAATGTCATGTCTCCATCCATCGACTGTACTCATTTTAAAACAACCTGGCGGACTGTATAATTTTACATTTTAGTGATCTGCTTCATTTTCTTATTAAATGTAGAAACTGTGAAAAAAAAAAAAAACACTTTTTCTTGGTAGCCATTCCCACAATGCATTGTGCGACAACATTTCTGAAAAGGCCATAGTGATGTAGTTTCATCCCATGACTCGTCCTTTCAAATACAGACACATGTTTAAGACAAAACCTAATGAGGACATCCTACAAACCACCTACTACTATTTATTTGTTTATTACCTTTGCCAAAAAGGTATTAAATTCAAGTCTGTTTGTCTGTCTGTCTGTCTGTCTGTCAGCAGGATTATGCAAAAAGTTCTGAATGGATTTTGATAAAATTTTGAGGATGTGTTGGTAGTGTCACAAGAAACAAATGATTAAATAGATCCTGGATTCTGGATCATATTGAATTTTTTCAATGCTGTAAATGGAGAATACATTTCATAGTGACAGACAGACAAACAAACAGACTCCAATTTAATACCTCCTTGGCGGACCTCTCTTCATTTAAAGGGGGGTGGTCTGCCTTGATGGAGGTTTATGCTCTCAGTACTTTTCTAGTTTTTTTTTATGGTTCTATTTCCACTATTTAGGTCCAGTACAGCCATAATGGTCAGTCTCACATTTGGAGACATTGATTTGTATTACATCCAGCCGTTTAAAAAACAAATTAAAAAAAACCAAAACACTAAAATACTGATCAATAATTTAGTTTAACTTGACTTTCAGTGCATCCACCCACAGTGATGAATGAAAAACTGTGCACTCCTCCCTACTCTTTAACATATTGAATGACTCCTTAACTTTGTGTTGTTGTTGAAAACACATTTATTTTCAGACTGATTTGTTTTTTATTTATTTTATTTGCACATTAGAAGCTTATAGCATCGAAACATTGGGGTATTGATCCAAAGTCCCTCCCTCCTATAACCACCTGTCAATCAATACCTCCAGCCTCTACCTCTGCAACACTTAACATTTGACCTCATTATAGATCAAAATCTTCCAGTTCAATTAGTCTATGTCAAAGCTGAAGCGGTCAAAGGTTAATGGGATGAGGAGCTGTTTAGTAATTAGTCAATGTGTGGTGATATTGATCAGTGATTGGTTAACAATAGTTTAATAGCTTGTCTCTGTCAAGAAATTAACCCCAAAATCTCAAATTATACATAAACATAGTTAACATTTTCTTTAACTGGAGGTGAACAAAAATTGACACACAACTTAGATTTATCAAACGTTTAATACCATTAAATAATAGAAATAAAAATAAGATCAAATGCTTAATATTTTTTGTAAAATGCCTTCATGTCAACATTTTATAAATCCTAGAAAATCTTGCTTTTATAGTGTTGTCAGTATGCCCCAAAAAAAGGTGTTTATTTTCTTCAGGCTAGTGTAACACTGGGGGAAAAAATTCAAATCTTCCCAATTTTTTATTTTTCTTATTATTATTATTATTATTTCTAGTCCAAATATCTTATCACACTAAAAATAAGACATAATCACCTGAACAGTAACTTTTCAGTGAATATAAGAACTTACTTTTAGACATTAGAACTTGAAAAGCTTATTTCAAGAAATCTTACCAAGATTATTTTCACTTCTTTCATTGACATACTGGTTTGTTTGTTTTTTTACTTGAATTAAGCAATAAATAAATAAATAAATACAATTATCTTTCTATCTATTGTCAAAAATTGTTATATCTCACTGAAACATTACTCTTCAGGTGATTATGATGAAAAATACACTTGGTAAGAAATGTAGATTTTTCTAGTAGTCACAGACAATAAATGATGACCCATTTATTAATGAAGCAGTGATGTTGTTCTCTTGCTGTTTGCATTTAGTCCATGTAGAAAATATTATTCTTAGAAAAGTTATTGAATTAAAGGTTTAAACTTAGTGGTTTTAGACCATCTGGATCATACTATTGTCTCTGGTGAAAAATATACATATAGATAACACACTGTTCTTTCTTTCTTTCTTTCTTTCTTTCTTTCTTTCTTTCTTTCTTTCTTTCTTTCTTTCTTTCTTTCTTTCTTACTTGTTTCCAAGTCTTTGTGATACGTCTTTTTACAGCAGAAACGTTGACTAATTATGGCATAAAATGCATAGCTGTAACAACTTTGATTCACAAAGACTAAATGTAGATAAATTACAATATTTGTATTTGTGCTTTACTGTCAGTCATTACCTACATGTTTCCATCTATTAATTCAGGCTTAAATCTTAAGTGAGCCATTCATGCATTCAAACTACTCAGATTTAGTGTTGCCCTCTTCTTATTATTTTCTTTCTCTAGTTCAGTACATAAAGCACCTAACACATGAGAAAACAAACCACTGTCAGAGCCACTATCCAACAGATGGAGGTGGGAACAAACACTTCTGAGGGTTTTATTAAAGTCAAACACAAACAGAAATATAAGATTAATGTCTCTGTTCAGGGATCTGTTTTGTATTCTAACAAACAGATTTTTAAATGAAATAAATAAAAACCTAAATCACACAAACACAGGGTCACAAATATCCACTGGAATAAGTTTCGACAGTTCACTAAGGTTTTCAGGCTCATGAATCAACTGGTGTTTTTAACAGTGTGTCCACGTCTCTTTAAATCTGTTGGTCTCAGTCTCCCTGTTGACATCCTGCAGCAGAACCAGGCCTTCCATGAGCCACTCAGTTGGATGGTTCTACATGGTTCCCCCACTGAAAAATCAGCTATGGTTTCTTCTTCAGTTTCCAGTTGAGCTTCTATCGACAGCAGACAAAAAACAGTGTGGGTGGGGGTCAGTGTACCTGTGTGGACTGGGGATATGTTGGAGATAATCTATAGACCTGGGTTCTTTAGTCTGAGTCTAGTTTTTATGGAGGGTCCAGACAGCTGCTGGTGAGCATTAACCCATTTTTGTGGCAGGACAAAAATACATTTTTAACCTTTGTTAAGTGATTTATCACCATTTATTATATAATCCTATGTGTTTTAAATTTTTCAGCATTTTTCCTTGTAATTAAATTACTTCTTAGGTGGCATAGTGGCAGAGCGGTTAGCACTCTTGCCTCACACACAGGTTCAATTCCCGGACTGTGCAGGCCTTTCTGTGTGGAGTTTGCATGTTTCTCTCCCTGTGTCTGGATGGGTTTCCTCCGGGTGCTCTGGTTTCCCCCATCACCCAAAAACATGTTTGTTAGGGTAAAATCCTCCAGCCAGGTGACTGACCATGATCCTGGCTCCATGTCTGGAGATGGGTCCTGAGGGGTCGCCCATGGCTGCCCACTGCTCCTTAGAAGGATGGCTTAAACATAGAGGACACATTTTGTTGTACAATTGTATGATGACAATAAAGTACAATATTATCTTATTGACTAATTGACTTCATAAAAACTGTAAATTCAAATGTTATTTTGTAAAAATAGAGAAAATTAGAGAAAAAAAAGTGACTTTTTCAATCAGTCTATGAATGACTGAATAAAAAATTAAGCACCAAAAATTGGTATTTGTCAAACTTCATGAGTTTTATTGTTGAATAAATGTCATAGAAGATGATGGTGTTTCCACGGTAACGACAGGGCTTCTGAACATCCAAATGGGTCAAATCTGATAACCATGGAAAGATGAAAAAAATTCAGTTTACATCAATTATTCACATGTATTGATAGGATTAATGGATCAATGAGCATTAGTACAGTTTAGATCAGTATATGGTTTTGGTCACCAGTGGATGTTTGGGTTTTTATGGATTAATTTGAGAGTGCAGGGTTGTTCATTTGTTTATATCAATCCTGCAAAGAAGTGGCATCACATCCAGGGTGTATCACACTTTTGCTCATAGGCCCTGACCCTCAACAAGACTGTGGATGGATGGATGGATGGATGGATGGATGGATGGATGGATGGATGGATGGATGGATGGATGGATGGATGGATGGATGGATGGATGGATGGATGGATGGATGGATGGATGGATGGATGGATGGATGGATGGATGGATGGATGGAAAGGTTTTCGATGGTGGAACAACAGATTAAGACATGGCCAGTGCAGAAGTGGGTAAAAAAGAAGATTATATAGATTAAAACTTTAATATCCTGTTGGTTTTTATTTACAGATTGAATGACAAAATAAATATTACAGACTAAGAGTATACCACTGCTGTCTCACATGCTGTCACCATGAATCATTTGGGGAAAGGAGTATGAAAATAAAATAAATACACACAAACCAACTTCAAATATTATTTCCAATGACCATCCATTATATTTTAAGATGAAAATATTATAAGTGCAAGTGTCACCAGGCATAACAAACTACACCCCCTTAATTCTTAATGGACATCTCCCTCTCAATATGTTAAATTATGGGTTTAAAAAGAAGCTAAATGTAAAACTGAGTATACAAGAATGAAAAGGAAATTCCTGCAAAATTTTATAGGATTTAGTCTAGAAATGTAATGGAAATTGGTCCCCTAGTTTTTGTATAAAGTAGCTGACAAATCTACATACTAAAAAATGTATCAAAAACCATTCAGGGGGCAGGGTAATAATTCTATACTGTATGTCAATGCTCTTAACCAGTATTAGCAACAGGTTAAAATATCTTCATCATTATCTTGACAAGGTTTTTGAACACACTTGTGGCAATATCTGAACTCATTGGAAATATTTGTCAGAAGAAATAGAAGAGAAAGAAGAAAAAGAAAAGAAGTTATTGTCACAAAGAATGTCACAGGAATAGAGAAAAGACAAATTTGTCCTAATTTTGATGATTAAACTGCACATGAACATAAGAAACTGTTTGAATAAAAGTTTAGAAGGAACCTTTTGATAAAAGTTTCAGTATGAGAGATGTCAGAAAGTGTCGTCTCTCATGATCTGTGTTGAAAGAACTTAAAAGCTGTGTCTTTAGAGATGTGAACAGTGTTTGGTCCCTGGTTCTTGTATGTAGAAAGGATTTTACTTCTGTGTTTCATGCAACAATGAATAGCCAAAATATAAAAGTTACATCAAACACAGTTTTACTATTTAATGAGCATATTTTGATATTTTACAATGTTTGCTGTTAATACTGTGACACATGTAGATTTTGGCAAAATTCCATGTGAACAATATTTCATATACATTTTCAGAAGAACAAATGGTTATTGCATGTAAACAGTGAATATTAAATAAATGATAGATTGATATTTACTGCATGCCATCTGTTTACGATTAAACTGGTACATAAATCTAAGCGTATGTAGATGTTTAGCCAACAACTGATTCAAAGTAAACTATTAATTTCTTGTAATGAGAAAACTAAAACTAAATGAATCTCAGAACAAATAGATTGCATCACTGAAAACGATCATTTCAATAATTTCAGTGGATGGATGGACAGGTGGGATGGATGGACGGATGGACGGATGGACGGACCGACAGACAGACAGACAGACAGACAGACAGACAGACAGACAGATAGATAGATAGATAGATAGATAGATAGATAGATAGATAGATAGATAGATAGATAGATAGATAGATAGATAGATAGATAGATAGATAGATAGATAGATAGATAGATAGATAGATAGATAGATAAATGCCTGACACCTCAGTGATATAGTGTCTGATTATGTATATTATTTCACCCATCTATTCTGTCTTCATCTTTTATTTCTAAGCTTTTACATAATTCATGTGCTGTTTGTGTGTTTGATGGAAACATAATAAAAGTGATATTTTACTGAAGCCAATCTGGACTCCATTCAGAGCCACAAAATCCTCAGAGGAAAATCTGCATTTCCCACTCCAACTGAGATATCTTGTGTTGATTTGTGTTTATTTTGGTTTTAATGATGTGCACCTACAAATCTGTTGATGCTTGTATTAATTGTATGTTGGGTTCTTTCTAGTTTTAAAAGTGCCAGTATTTCATTAATATTACTGTGTTCTCCATTGTTATTGAATACATTGTACGTTGGTTCTATTTAAAAAATAAAAATAAAAACCTCCAGATTACTTTGTTTCCAGCTGTTTTTTTACGGTAGAAAAATGACTTGAGGTCAAACAACAGTGTTTACTGGTACGTCCTCATACATGTCCATGAGTCGGTGATGAGGCGTCTCTGATTGGCTCAGAATGTTTGAAGGAACACTCCCCCCTCCCTTCTCGCTCTTTGTATGTGTTTACCTTTACCAGAGTTGCATCCAGCTAGGTTTCGTGCTGTTTCTTGTTTTGAAAACGTGCAGAGGAAAAAAAACTAGGCTTTATTTCCACAGAGAGCACATGAACCATATTGATCCGCCATTTTTTTCAAGTTTATGCAGCAGCCGTCTTATCTTGTAGATGCTAATGCTAATGCTACTTCAGATTCACTGCGATGGAAGATGTTGGTAACGCTAAAGTCCATCTGATGTCAGATGGACTGGCTTTTTCTGGGTCCCTTGTTCCTCTTGTTGTTTTCTGTGAATGCAGTGTGCAGCCAGTGGAGGTGACAAACCACTGTCAAAGGCAACATGTGTTGGTAAGTCGGGGTGACCCATCAGATTCTAAAAGGAGAGTGGAAAAGTGTTTTTCAGCAGAATGACACCTTTAAGGTTTTAAAGCTAGCTCCAAATATCAACAACAGGGTGGAATATTGTACTGGAAAACACAGGCACGTCACCACTGGAGCTCTCAGAAATGCCAGAAAAAGACCCAGTGCTACTTTTGTGGCACTTCCAAAATATTTTTTCCTCTATAGTTGACATTTCTTAAGTAATTTCTTATCATAATCTACTCTGTTTTTGTGCCTGTTCAATGTAAATCATGTATTTTCTTATATTTAATTCAATGATAATGCATAAAAGCTTTCGACAACTGTATATCCCATCCACTGACACGTCCTATTTTAATGAGATAATTAAATGAATGCTACTGTACCTGTCACTGGTCAGAATGTTATGACTGATTCTTCAACGGTTCTATTTTGACAGTCTGATCTTATTGACCTTGATCAAACTTTTTTTTATATGTTGGTAAACATATCGGTAGTTCTTGACATTGTGTGTCTGTGTGTTCTGAAATCTGAATATATACATATTTATTGCTCTGCTGAAGCTGTAGTCCTTTTGGCACCCTATGGATTTGGTACCCCCCCCCCAAACACACACAATGAATTCTAACAAGATTAAAATGATATGAAAATGTCAAACCCCAGAGATAAAAGTGAGACTGGACTGTGAGTTATGTTGTTGACAAAGAAAAATGACTTAGACATTGAATGGAATTTAATGTGATTTTAAATATTGATTTTTAAACATTATTTCACATTAAGCGGCTTCAACTATGAGGTCTAAGCAAAAGTTTTTCACAAATTTACAAGTGTTTTGAGTACATATTAAAGCCTGTACTTTTTCCACTTTTGTTCAAAGTAATGACGTTAAATCATTACTTCTCCTCTAGAGTCACTTTTGTTAACACTTTACACCAAAATGGCATTTTTTAATAAATATATGGTGTGGGTTTTTTTTCATTTCAGGTGTGATTCAGTTGGAATGTTAAAGGATTTATTATTTTCAAGTAACTGAAGAACACACGCTTTAAGTCATTACATTTATAGATTTATTTTCATTAATAAAAAGTCTACAAATGGATTAGTATGTGATCATTTCCATCTGTTTGTCATATCCTCACTCTGTCACCTTTCACCTCATTCATTTCACCTGGTTCCTTGCACACCTGTCCTCATCACTTCACCCTATTTATTTATGTTCTTATTCTTTCCTGTCCTCCTTGTCAGTTCGTCCACATATTTTACCTCACAGGTGTCAAACTCCAGTCCTCGAGGGCCAGTGTCCTGCATGTTTTAGATATTTCCCTCTTCCATGTGATTCAGTTTAACCCTTTAACTCCTGAGAACTAACAAAATAATTGGTAACATGAGCAAAGTAAGACACAAATCAAAGAAAAATACTAAATTTAAAAAAACAAAATGTAGAAAAATAAACAAAATGAGCAACAAAAACTAATAAATATTTACAAAATGACAAATAATGTGGAAAATCTTTGCTTCTGAGATGTAGTAATATAAAATTAAATACAAAAAAAATAACCATGTACAATAAAGGAGTATTGGTTTTTTTAACACTTTCATGCATGAATTATGAGAATCTTGGTTGAGATTTGTGTCTTGAGTGGTTTTATTCCTCTTTAGGTATGTTTTTTTTTTTTTTTTTAATGAACCTGTTTTTCATGGGGTTACAAAAATGTTCACTCAGCTGGGCATCATGACTTAAATTTTTAAATAAAATAAAAAAATATATATTTAAAACCCATCATCAGAAAGTGATGTGTGAAAACTATTAAATACATTTTTAATGCTTTTAATCTGATGTTTACTTATATTTTAACATGTTCTAATGCTAATTACTACTCACTTCATGGTGATAATATGCAACATAAAATTATTAATAAAACTGTTAATTACATTCTTATTCATTATATTATATTGTTATAAGTATTTATTCATTATAATTTCATTCTTATTTTTATTATTTAAACCAGTCAGGACTTTACACTCTTCAGATCACATCTCTTTGGTTGTCCCCAAATCCAAGTATAAAAAATATGATGATCATTCATTTGCAGTTTTTGGCCAAAGGCTGTGGAATGTGCTTCCAGCAAAATTACAATCAATGCCTGAGCTAGCTGTTTTTAAATCTCACTTAAAAACATATTTATTCAGGCGGGCGTTTGACATATAATCGACTGTCCATGTCTTTTTTTTTATGTTGTTGTTATAGTTTTATAACTTGTTTTATCTTTGTTTTTATCTTGGTTTTATAGTTGTCACTTGTTTTTAGTTGTTATTATCTCATTTTGGAAAGCACCTTGTGCAGCTTTTGGTGTTGTAAGGTGCTATATAAATAAAATGTGATTGACTGATTGTTAATTTACAATAAAACATGTTACTGCAGATCAGGTTAATCAAGAACAGCTCAGTGACAGTAATGGTTTGAATGTCAGTATATGAGGTGATGCATACAGTAAGTGTCCATACAATGAATATATATATATATATATATATATATATATATATATATATATATATATATATATATATATATATATATATATATATATATATATATATATATATATATATATATATATATATATATATATATAAGACAACAGCTGTAGTATAGCTGTCCACTGTACTAACCACTATGCCTGAAAGTCTTAAAAAAACTGAAGACATAATGCATCATGGGGCTTTACATATCACATCATGTTTCCTAGCATAAGGGAAACTGTTCTAACATATGACGAACATGTGCTGTCCATTTGTCCCTGTTGTAAATGTTCACTGTCATGTCCATCCATTCATTTATTCTTGATAACCACTCCATACTAACCGCTTTAACACAACATTTATTATTAACAACTTTTCTCTTTTCAGCCATTTATGAAGTACATCCCTTAAATACATTATTTTAATCTCAGTGTGTTGTAGGGTTTATGTATCGTCCTCCATAAAATATATTTAGTTACTACATATAGGTGGGTTTTCATCATAGTTTATTCAGCTGTGAATTACTGTAAATAACAAACATGAAAGGAAAAAAAACAAACATATCCATTGTTTCATACATATTGTAACTGAAAGGATTTAGGATAAAGTTAAACTTATTATTGCCTAACCCTATTTACATTTAATACATTTTTTCCACAAGAAAACAAGGAAACAAAAAAAAGCTCAAATGTGAATATAATGATTGCTAAATATACAATAAAAGAGAATACCTATTTAATTATAATTCAGGAAAATAATGTCATTATCTCAATGACCAATACTGACCTTAGTCCTTTGAACAAGTTTTTTTAGTCACTCCTGAGCTTTATATTTTTGAATAATAGTTAATTCGTACAATTTGAAATTCCTTATGTGGGTAGGATGCAGAAATTATTAATACATAGAATTTATGTCAGCTTAAATATCATTATTCTTCCTTAAGCCCTGAAACCACAGATAATTCATTAAGGATTTAATGATATATTTAATCATCTGTCATGGGTCCAGCTTTTAGTTGAATGCTAGAGGTCATATTAAACATTATGCAAATCTTATCATTGCATTACATATTATATCTTTAAGAATTTAGTCAATCTTTGGGGTTTTCTTTTGTCTCATGTGGTGTTTTCATACTTTTTACCAATCAAATTACTAATCATGTTAAACCAATAATTACACATCTTTGTTGAGGAAGCGCCTTTACATTTTACACATAATTCTAATCTCATTATATTCATCATGTCTTTTTACAATTTTGTTACATAATTTATCCAGCTTTTATCTATTTTCATCAGTGATATCTCTGCTCTTGTTCAAAATGTTCTGCATATTTAAAACATGTCTAGATTTTAGGATGGTTTCAGGAGTATTAAAGATGAATAAGACAGAGCTACTTAATATTTTTGGCCATAACTGAGTAAAACATTAATCAAATTTATTAGGGAAGAGACCTTGCTGTGGTGGATAATTATATTTGACTAAAGATACTGTGTGTGGCTGTAAGAATTCATATTTCACTATCAGATTTTGTAAAGAGACTGGACTGATTATAATGGTTATATTTTTATTAAGGACAAAACATACATTGTCTTAATATTGAGAGGACAATTTAATTCTTAATTCTACATCACTGGCATCTGTTGAAACCTTTCACACTCAGTTATAGGGCTGAATGATTTTAAGAAATAATTTAATGGCATTTTTTGGCAGATATTGTAATTTCAGTTTCATTCCTGATTTTTATTCAAATCAAGTTTCAGAAACTGACATAATCCCATTCAAACAATAAATACCATATACCCATAACCATGTTCCCTGCCATGATTTACTGACAGGCAAAGGAAAAAAGAGGGGAAGAAGAAGGAGGAAAAATTATGAATAAAAACAGGAAAAAAGAAAGGAGAGAAAAAACACAAAGAAAAAGACAATTTAAAAAAGGATAAGAAAGTTAAAAAAAATAAAATAAAAAAATAAATATAAAAAAACCATAAGTTGGAGGTTTGATCATATTTATTAGTTTAACTGTTACAATTTCTATATTTTCTAGGATTTTCAGACTTTTGTTTTCATTTGAAAGAGAAAAAAAATCAGGTTTGACTCCAAATATCAGGTTAATATATCAGTGGTCTTAATATACTCATCGATAAAGGCTAATGTAAAATAATAATAATAATAATAATAATAATAATAATAATAATAATAATAATAATAATAATAATAATAATAATAATAATAATAATAATAATAATAATAATAATAATAAATGTTAAAAATTGGTAGTGACCCTAAAAAAATGATATCAGCTGAACACTAATAAAATAGAAGCAGTACAAAACAAAAATCTAACAAAAAATGATGCTTTGATGATTATTTAAATTTTCAGTCCAAAACAATAGATTGTTCAGTCTTATTCATTTATATTTAGATTAACTGACCACAAACTATCAAACTACAGCTTCCTGTTCCAGGTGTAAAGTTTCAGATCCCACAGACTTTTATTTTGTAAGACTTCATGGCTGAGTTTGACTCTGTGACCCCTGAGTCTCAGCTCGTCCCTTCTTCCCCTGAGAGACAGAAGGCAGAGACGGATGAGAGCGACGGGAAGCTGCTTTCCAGCTGATGGATGCTGCTGCCCATAGATGGAGTGTGTGCTGAAGGGAGGGGGTCACGGTTTTATATAGAAAACAGATGATTGGCCTTTGGGCTCCTGATTGGAGGACTGGCACTAACTAATCTGAGGCTCTGGCTTTTTTCCATGTCCTCATCATTTCAGACCAAATGTTTCTTCTCACATCAGATAGATGATAAATACAATGAAACTCAGAGGTGGAAGTAACTAAGTAGAAGTACTTCCTTTACAGTTTTTAGGTATCTGTACTTTACTTGAGTATTTATTTTTCTGGAAATGTTTTCCTTTTACTCCCTACATTTTTGTATTAATATCTGTACTTTATACTCTTTACATTTATATAAATATCTGTACTTTATACTCTTTACATTTGTATTAATATCTGTACTTTATACTCTTTACATTCTCAAAATAGACTCATTACTTTTTCAAACTAAACAAATGTGACAGTATGAAAAATAAGTAGTAATTCAGAAATACTATACTACTACTACTACTATATCATAATTCTACATTTTTATCTTAGAATTATGCAATTTTTCCTCATCATTTTTACTTTTTATTTCATAATTCTGACTTTTTTTCCTCATAATTCTGAGGTTTTTCTCATAACTCTGACTATTTTATCTCATAATTTTCTCATAATTTTAACTTTTAATTTTAACTTTTCATCTCATAAATGTTATTGGATTTCATCTCATAATTTTTACTTTTTATCTCACAATTTAAATTTGTTTTATCTCATAATTATGTTTTTTTTTTTTTTTAATCTCCTACTTATGACTTGAATCTTTCCTGTCCTGTCTATTCTATACCCACGAAACTGAGTGGCATGAACCAATAAAACACATCACCTAGTAACTCACGTTTAAAGGATTTATTTTGTAATATTTGTAACTATATATATATATATATATATATATATATATATATATATATATATATATATATATATATATATATATATATATATATATATATACAGAAACATCAATGTGGTGTGATGACAATTATATTGCAGAATCATTGGGCAGCATCATATGTCCATACACACATTTTCTCATCTCCAATGTTCACTGTTTTGTTTTTGTTTTTTAATGAAAGTTGTATTTTAGTAAAATGACTATTAGAAAAGAAAGACCAGAAATGTGGGAAAGAACTGTCAACAAATTTTGCAGGCCAACAGCGCCCCCTTTTGTCTATGATGAAGAATTAAATAACATTTTCTAGTCTGCAGCTAAACAGCAGCTTTATTCATTCATACTACAAGTTGACAATTTAAACATCCACCCTCTACCAAAACCACCCCTGTTGATTCACTAATCATATTAATTAATAATTGGTGTAAAATACAGTTTCCCCTTTTTTATAGTTTCCATGTGTTTCTTTTTGCAAAATAATCAATATTTATTTCCAGATATTGCTTTGTGTCAAAGCCACATGGAGCCGAGAGGATATGAGTGAATTTGGATCAGAAGTTGTGGTTTGCAGACTCCTGAATTGTCGTGTATTATTTATGTTTAATTTTGCTACGGCAACTTTGCGTATTTGTCTTTAATTATTTTTTATATTTTTAATATGTATATACATATTGCATATTATTTTGTTTTATATAAATGTGTTTCTTCTGCTCAGAATGTTTTTCAGTCATGGTCAGAAAAGAAAAGAAAAGAAAAGAAAAGAAAAGAAAAGAAAAGAAAAGAAAAGAAAAGAAAAGAAAAGAAAAGAAAAGAAAAGAAAAGAAAAGAAAAGAAAAGAAAAGAAAAGAAAAGAAAAGAAAAGAAAAGAAAAGAAAAGAAAAGAAAAGAAAAGAAAAGAAAAGAAAAGAAAAGAAAAGAAAAGAAAAGAAAAGAAAAGTATGACAGACGCGATGACGTTACCGACACGTAACGGATTAGTGATGCATTCAGGTACAGCTGGTGAAGGAATACACTATCAAATCATTTATTTGGACTAATTGAAGTCTGTGAAACTACCCTACTGTAAATAAGCCAAACCTTCGCATTTGCTGTGAAAGTAATTTACTGTTATATTTTATGTTTCTAGAATCATATTACTTCGGCATTAAAGTCTGTATTACATCTTGTCATTGTAGACATTTAATATAAAATTAATTTAACTAAAATATATACCAGTGGCAATTTGCTCTCCAAAAAGCACCATATTCTGTAAAATTATTAGATGTTCTCGTAGTATCTGTAAGTAAAACTAATACTAAGTTGACCATTATTTTTGCACTGTCAGTCGAATACAGCAGAGTACAAAGCACGATGTAGTGGATGTCAATAAGATAGAAATCAAGCAAATACCTTCAATGTGCACTTCCAAAACAGAGCACTTACATGTTTACATTCCAGCAGCAGATATTTAAGAGACAACCCTGAAAGTGTGTGTACATTTTACTGAGTTTTGTGTTCGTACTTGAAAGCCCCACTAAGCTCCTCCTACATCCGGTAAAGACCGCTATTTGTCAGAAAAGTGCAGCTGAAATCCGTTACACGGTCACCGATATCCGTCGTAGGTCAAATATTAAATCCTCAGGGTTTGGCTCCACTCCGGACCCACAGACAGGACATGTCCGGACAGAGGTAACCGTTCCCGTGCTGCTGCTGCCGTCTCCTCCTCGGTCAGAAGGATGGAGAAGCCGGGCAGGCTGCTACTACTGTCCGAGCTCCGCGTCAGAAACACTGCGTACGAAGTGAGCCTGAGCCGGTCCCTGCTCACCTGGAAGAGACGGGTTTCCAGCCCGGTCTACCACCCCTTCAGACCAAGTAAGACCCGTTCTGTTCTCTTTGGGTTATTGTGCCGTCCGTGTGTGTCTCTCTCTCTCTGTGCGCGTGTTCACCTATGTTCGTCCGGCGGCCTTAAACGCACCACTACATCCTGTGTGGTAAACAAAGGGCAGACAGGACACGGAGGGGACATGTTGGACACAGTTTGGACTTGTACACGCACATACACGCGCACACACACACACAAACACATTGAGTCATATCTGCTGTAATAATACTAATAAGCGATAGAGGCCAAATATCCTCTTATATAACGGAGGTCATTGTGAGGCTGCGGGCAGCTGAGGAAACAATACTGACATTAGGTAGTGGAGTTAATAATACTGGAAAATATGGAGCTGGGTCACAGGAAAGGTTCAGTTTACCGCCCACAGCATTAGCCGGTATGGTTTACAAATGTCACAGACTGTGGTTTAATGTAGCCCTGATTATGTATTCTGTGTAGTAACTTCATCATCTTTACTCTCGGGCTTCTTCTACTATTACTGCTGTACTTTTAGTGGAGTGACTAGGTGTCTCACAGCACTTTTAACCTTAAAGAACCAGGTGATGATAACCCTGAAAGAACCAGGTGATGATATTGAGTATTCTGAATCAAGGGGGGTATCTTGAAATCACTTTCAGGTTACCCCCAGGGGTGAATTAAGATGAATTTTAAATTACTCACACTAATCTGGAGGGAAATTCAAAATACTGGGGGGTAAAGGAAATGGGGGGGTGTTTTGAAGTCTTTACACCAGAATTCCAAAATAGTGGGAGTGACTTCAACTGAGGGTCATTCAGTCTTTGGAAATGATTTACCTGAAATACAAGTTACAATGCCCTTTCCTGTTAATTGCTGTTTGTCATAAAGGTGACACCTTCATTCATTCAAACTGTGTTAATGTGGTAAACTATTTGTATGTCATGGGGAGAAAGTAATTAACATACACATTAGCACATCAATTAGCTAATTACATTACACTATTTATGCTAATCTAGCAGATGGGGGTATCCTAACCTTTCCACTAACGACAATGCTGTTTTTAGCTGATAGACTCCAGAGCTGAACATTCATCACAAATGCAGATTGCTTTCAAGGCCTTTGTAGACTCTCACAAACTCTCCAGAGTAGGACAACAGAAAGTTTATCTGTGTGGATACTGCAGGTCTGGGACAGTGTCCAGTCCAGCTGTCTCAATACTTGTGAAAAGCACATCTGAGGCATTATCAGGGTCCGTGATGTTTGGTCTCCCCAGTTTTGCATTAAACAAGCAAAGTCATGTGATGCACAGAGCTCTATATTGAACGATATCTGATATATTGGCTGATGTACGAAATAAAAACATTTATTTTGACAGGATATAATAATCTTATATTAGGTAATTGCGAGATAAAGATTTATACAACTATTAACCCACGTGTACACAAAGATAACGAACACAACTTTCAAACCCTGTAGAATATTCTGATATTAGACTAGTATGTGACTCATGGGGAACCACGTTATAGATGTAAGTCGCATCATGTAGATATTTATTACTTTGAATGAACTGTCAGTTATCTAGTTTCTACTATGTAATGTTTTAATGACTATTTGAAGAAGCTGTAAGGGATGATATCAGATGATTGGCAGTCAACATTTATTCTGTTTGTCATAATAATGGCTTTTGAAAAATGTATGCATTTACTGGATTAAGCATGTTGTTAATGCTACAGCATTGTAGCTCAATTATATATTATTCTGTTGGTGCAAAAAAGGAATGAATACAAACTTAAAACTGCAAAAAGTCTCAAAGTCCTTCGCCGTCCCTCGTTACCCCGCCTTCCCATGTGACCGCCAACAACAGCCGACAGTGGGATGACATCATACCGTGGGCGGGAAGCAACATTCTGCTAGAAATGCATGCTTTTGTATAAATATGTAGGGGGCGCTATAGACTGACTTATTTGAAATGTTGTCTGTTGAATGAGTGTAGAACTGCAATACTGACAACTGAGTCAAATTTGAGCCAGATCGGTGTTCATATTTCCAAACTACAGCCATTTTAGGGGGTCCTATAGAGCAAAAACATCATTTCTATTGATAAACAGGTGTAGGACCCGAAGATAGACGTCTGTGTCAAATTTCAGCCAAATCGGTGTTATTATGTCCGAGCTGAAGCAATTTATGTAGTGGTTATTTTTCTGGAAAACGTAGCAAAATTTGCGATACCGTAGCATACAAACAATGCTACTTTTCCAAAAAAATTTAAACTTTTGATGTCCCACTTTCCTAGATAGTATTCACTGATTTTGAGCTCATTGGACCCAACGGTCAAGGAGGAGTTTGTATCACAAAAACCATGACTCAACATGTTTGAAATTTCAATCTAAGATGGTGGACTTCGCATTGGTTTATGGGCATGGCCATGATTATTTCTTTTTTTGTTCATCTCCATATGATGAACATATGTACCGATTTTCATAGCTCTAACTTCACTTTGGTGTGATCTGGACTAATACAATATATTTAACTATTCAAGGGGGCACTGTAGACACATTTCTTTCCCGACTTTTCAAAACTACATAAACTCAGTTTTTCACACTTCTGAAATTTGTGCAAAATTTGGTGAGTGTTCGTGTATGTTCAAGGGGTTAAATTTGAGCTTAAAGTGATGCATCCCTTGCGATCACAGCAGACTCAATAGGCCTTGTGCTGGATGTGGTCTGCAGTGAAGGCGTAATAAATATAACCTACACAGCCTTAAAATACCATGAGTTTAGCCAAATTGTTGAACATCTTTATTGGGAAGTAATTTCACAATAGTTGAGAGCAAAAGAGCATTTAGTAAAAACCTGTTAAAACACAGTTTATATGCAGACTAGAGGCCCAAATGTAGAAGAAAAATATCCATACAAGTGTGCATGGGACATTTATCAAACAAGGCAGCCTGCAGTCAGTGGGGAGGGCATTGAAACCCACAGGTCTGAAGCTCATGAACTTTCCTGCACTACTGCTTTGCATAGTCAAATTGAGCTCCTTCCATCTGTATAATAATAACTTCCGTCATCACACCAACACAATTTGTAGCTTCATTCACCATCGTGTCATCAAATTCCAAAAAAAACAGAAGAGGCAGCAGCACCATCTGCTGCTCTGTGAATACGTCAGTATGTGTAATACATTCTACAAATAAATACATCTCCCTGTTTAGCACTTGTTATGTAACAGTTGTGTATTCAGCATCTCCATGTATTTTTTTTTTTATGATCCAGTGGGAGGTGAACACTGACTAGATCAAGTATTTCCTTGCCAACGTAATACAAGTTGCTGTTTTTCCCATAGTGTTTTAATAATTAATCTTAATTGACAGTAAAAAAACAAACTTACAACTGTACTATTTCTACTCTTTGATGCTTTGTAAAATGAGATTTGATGTGAAGTTTGTTTAGATTAGGTCTATGCATCACTGAGTAAATGAATAGTTTATCTGTAATGTCTTGTTTTAGTTCACATCAGACTAACTTAAGTAACAAAAACCTGACTCAATTGTTAATCTGCTGTGATCATGTTGGGATTGGATATGTTTTTACTGATGCTAATCAATTATTGGGACAAACACGACATTTGAAATATCTCTGACAAGACATTTTAGACACAAGTTGACAGATTAGTGTTCCCAAATCGCCCATATTTTTACTTTTAAATAAAGGTTTGCTTTGCACCATAAGGCATTATCCAAATAATACTGATTTCTTTATTTTTCTTTGTTTTTGCGTT
This sequence comes from Siphamia tubifer, assembly GCA_020466265.1. Taxonomy (NCBI): domain Eukaryota; kingdom Metazoa; phylum Chordata; class Actinopteri; order Kurtiformes; family Apogonidae; genus Siphamia; species Siphamia tubifer. Next base: position 26,303,594 of record CM035788.1, on the reverse strand, counting down.
AGCTGTAGCCAATGAGCGATATATGCTACCAATATTTCTAAGATTATATTTTAAGCCAATATGTTGAGCTGTTACTGTTTTGTTTTTTTTTCTGTCAAATAACAAATATCAGGAAATCTTTTTTTACTTCCAATTAAAAAATAAATAAATAAATAAAAATGTGACTTATCTTATTAAATATTACTAGTACACAAATTTTTATTTTATTTGTCAGTGGAGACAGCAGTATGTCTAAGAACATGGAGGTGCCATTAACTTGGCCTTTCAGTAAATCATAGCATGGAAAAAAACTGAACATATCAGCCAATGCAACAGGCCAATACTGATACAAGAAAAAAAAACAGAAATATTAGTCCAGTATATTGGCCAGTTGGTATATAGGTCAATTATTAATCAATAACTGGACTAAAAATCTGTTTGGAATCATTCAAAACAAGGCCAAGAGTGTCACAGTTTAGTCTGACTCTCAATCATAGATAAAAAAAAAAAAAAACAACAACTTAAAGATAAAAATACCACATTTTAATATCTTCATAAACCTCATAATCAAACTCATCACTATGATTTCACCATTGAACTCCATCCTTCTCATTTAGAGTTGTGTCCAGTGGAAAAAACGACTACAGTGCTTCTAGCTTTTAACACTTAGTCACTTTGTGTGACTAAAAGTTACTTCTTAATGGTTTTCATCCCATCTGGTGACTTCCTGTCACTTTGGTGAAAGGTCTGGAGGTGTTTGTTTTCCTTCACCATGAGACCACCCTCGCAGAGACTCATTACTTCTTCTAGTGGTTGCATACATTTCCTAGACAATTGGCGTAAAGTAAAGAAATTCACTGTTAGCCTGTCCCATCCGAAACACTGGCATCTTTGGCTTTGGTCAAAACACTGATAATTTAAGGTCTTTTTTTAATATCTAAATGTAGAAATGGTACATGTAGCCTCTTTAACCCTTGTATTAGGTCAATTTCAACTATTTCAGTTTTTGGGTTGACCAAATTACAGGTTATCATTTATTTTTCTTCATGGCATTTTGTGAGTTTTCCTCAATTAAGGTCATGAACTTGTGTGAAATCTGGATACTTTGATGTGTAGTGTGTGTGCAGTGTTTGTGAACAAAGATGATGTTATGGGTCATTTTGACCCGGACACTTTAATGTGGGTAAATATCTGCTCAGATCTAAAATAAACAAGTCTCTTTGATGTGCTTTGTTTTGATTGGTCAATTATTCATATTTTGATTTCCTTTGAAGAGCCATTCAGATCCAAGTGTGTGTAGAGGGGGAACGTTCTCTCCCTTGTCCTTGTCACTTTTCTCATGTCATCTCTTTGACAAACGCACCAAAAATGAGCTCCAGAAATGTTATTGTTGAAGAGGCTTTATCATAGAGTTTGAACTGAGAAAGGACAAGGTTATTGATTATCCAGATTGTCAATTTTACTATGATGAGGATGAATCAGAGAAGTGTTTGTGAAGATAAAAGTTTGATGAAATAGTTCTTACATTTATTTTTGGAATTTAAAAATATATTGTACGTATCTTTTATAAATGTTTATAAAATCAAGTTGTTATTGGGTTCAACCTGTTTTTTGAGTGTATTTAAAGGGAACTGGTGAAAATGACCCGCAACATAATCAATGTAATATTTTTTCAACATAATACAAGGGTTAAACTCATATTGCACAGAATGAGTCTTCTATCACAGCTATTCCTACCCTTCTTTCCAATGAATTGTGTGGTATTTATGGGAGTATACTTTTGTAGCCTTGAACTGAGACCCTTTAACTTGTCAGATATAATGACCCGACATTTATTATGGCAATCCTAAATGGTGACTAACATGACCTTCTTACCATATCTATGGCAAATGAAGCTATAATTTAGATCATTACTTTGTCTCCACCCTGATTTGTCATTGTTAGTTTCTCGTTGTGGACTCATGACTTTAACTTATCGTTTTGTAAAGTGAAACAGTCACCGTAATGTCCTAGCATTAATTTACAAAAAGGATGTGATAAATTTGGAGGCATAAAATTCTGATAAGATTTTACCAATACTGCAGAGATGGGAAACAAACAACTCAATGTAACCTTCACACGTAATGGTTTTTTTCCGTGAACAGAGAGCGAACTGCAGGCAAGAGAACAAGACTTTACTCTTAGACCTCAACCTTTCAGAGTATATAGAACATATATTGATCCTGTGAGACACATTTAATGTACTCCTTCTCTAAATTTGCATAGAGAAAAGTGATCATAATCCCAACAGGTTGTGAAGGCACCCTAGGCTGATTAAGACTTGGTTTAATGCGAAGGTCAGGAATCGATACCCAGAAAGTCCTCACAGGTAAATGAGACGTGGACGGCTGTGGGATGTTTGACTGCCCTGGTCAATGATATCAGAGATTCAGGTGTCCTCATCGTGTCTCCTGTGTCTAAGTAGTGCGATAAGAATGTTGCTGAAAAGTGATCCACACACCCAGTCCCCCTTCAAACCTAAATTCATTCATTCATTCAATCATGTTATTAATATTTAAAAGATCCAAGTAAGACAAGTATTCAGAGAATGTTTAATCTCGTCCCTATTTTGTGCCGATCTCGAATTTCTATGACAACCTGTTTTGTTTTTTTTTATTAGGAGCCAATAATGCGATTTTGACCTTTCTACAAAATGCGATCTTTACCTTTGACCTTTTGCAATATTGATAATTCTGTTATATGGATATATGCGTCAGTGCGTGTAATATTATGATAATATATCCAGCATTAATTAAGCTACAGCGTGATATGACTATGCTTGACACACACAGTGTTAGAGAAGTTCATTTTGCAATATGTCACCTTTGACCTCCAGACATCTTAAAAACGATTGGTCATAGGTGATAACGTAGGTGATATGGGAATTGTAGAAGTCTTCATTCTGCATTGTTTGGTATCACTCTGCAAGTTCTATTACCCTCCAATCTTGAGTTATAACAATAATGTGATTTTGAGCTTTTAGTTAATTGTGGCCTTGACCTTTGACCTTTTACTCAAATAGATTATTGCATCTGGTGCACATTAGCTATATGTGTATGCCCATGTAATTTCATGGTGATATCTCAAGTATTGAGTTACAGCATGATATGTCTCTGTGGACAGACGGACAGATTACAATAACCTCTTCCAACCAATGTTGGGCGAGATTAAACATTACATTTTGCATTTATATTACGTGAAATGGGACACCCTGGGAAGCTGAAGAGCTTATGAGACGATACAACACATGTAACGACAACGCAACACCTTTTACAGTAAGACAAACCCAAAAACACCCACCCCTTTTCAAGCACTCACAGTCTCACACAGTACAGGTTACATAGTTGAAAAAACATTGGAGCCCCAGGGATGGCATTATGTAACATCTGTGAACATATGACATGGATATGAGGGTCATGTGATCAACCCCAGGTGATCCTGTCTCAATGAATTACATCGTGTTTGTAACAGAAAAGCTCAGAAATCTGTCGTGTGTGTAAATTATGAGCATTAATCCTAGTTTGACAGTATATTATATTATATTAGACTTTGTTTTCAATCAGAACTTGTCTTTGAAGCTACACATAATGGGTTTAACAGTAAAATTATCAAATGTTTTAGTCTTGAAATATAATAATTATTTATTTCCATATATTGCTCCTTCTTTGTCTTTTGTCAAAGCCACATGGAGTCCCTGGAGAATAATATATGAGCCACATTTAGCTCAGAAGCTGTGGTTTTCAGACTCCTGGATTGGAGTTGGTCTGTGTTTAATATTCCAGCTGTAACTTGTCCTATTTATCTTTTAATGTTTTTTTTATTTTTTATTTTAGAAGACACCTGTGTACATATTGCATTGTTGTTATTTTCGTTTGTTTGTTCTGCTCAGAATTAGTTTTTTTTTCAGTCGTGAACGGAAAACTCGTCTTCTCCTTTTTTCAAAGAAATGTTATTTTGGGGGTTTTATTAGATTTTTGAGATATAAAATCACATCAACTGTACATGATCCATCCCACCCCAGATCAGAAGCTGTGACTTACAAAATAAAAGTGAAAAAAATGCATTCTTAAATATACCAACATGTAATGGAATATTGATATTCATTTGGAAAGTTAATCCAATACTTGGTTAGCTGGACAATGAAAGAAGGAAATCTGTCATAAGACTTAATTCTGTATGTATGCAAGTTATGGGGATTAATCCTAGTACATCAGTTTATTACTATTGTTTTCAATCAGAACTTATCTTATCTTTCGCCCATTATGGGTTTGACAGGAAAATTGGATTTAAAAAAAATCTGTTTCACATTAAATTAAATTGTGCAGCTATCTTAACTTTACTGCTGGATTGCACTGCTCTGCTCTTTATCAATGTACCTGAACAGCACCTAAATCTGTTAGGTATGCATGCTACTCATGTTCACTGCTGGACTCTGTGTGCTGTTCTGTTGCCAAGTACTAAAACAAACCTGAAAATGTCAAAACGTATTACTTTGGGGGGATTTTAAGACAACGTTAAAAAGACTGACAATACATTTGTTTCGTCAGGATGATTGCTTCTAAATTGGCACTGAAAAGCTTGTTTATGTTGTCCTGATTAATGTTCAACTTTATTTTATTGTATATAAATGCATAGTTTGTATATTTTAGTGTAATTTGTATTTCATGGCCATTTCCAAGTTAAGCACAATGAGGATTTTTTTTCTGGTTAAATAAATGGTAGATCAGGGTTCCTGTGCGGTCTTAAAAGTTTTGAACTGCATTTTATACCTTTAAAAAAAAAAAAAAAAGATCTTTTAAGATTTTTAAATTGAATATAGTATATCTTCAATTATGTTTTCATAAAACTGTTTGCTGTATAGTGTTTAAATGTGGTTGTTTAATGTCCAAACTACAAAGTAATGTTAATCGACTCAGTTCAACTCGTCCCATCCTGACAGTTTCTATTGAAACGCAGAATCAATTACTGCTAACTTTGCAGCCCCTGGTGAGAAATGAATGGAAATTAATGCACTCGTGTAAATCAATTAATTTTCCTACATTCTAGGAGCCACACTTGTTTTTGCCAGTATATCCATGAAATGGACATAAAATTCTGTTTTAAATAGTTTTAAATTTAACTTGTAGAAATGCTCAGGAACTCTGTAGATGTATGTCTTAGAAAAGTGCATTCAAGGTACAAGAGAAGTTCCTGTATCAAAAGTAATATCAAGGTTTGGTAGAACTGGTCCAAGCGGAATGAAGTCTCTATTAATTTGCACGAAAATTTAATTTGTCTGTTTGTGTGTTTAGGTGCGTGTCACAGCGTATTTGTCACAGAGATCATCTGTGTGACCGAGGAAGAGGAGGAGAACAGCAGCAAACAAAGAGACGATGGCAGCTGGAGGAAGATTAAAGAGAGAGAAGGAAAGGACTGCAGGCAGACCTTCACAGGTTAAAAAAAAAAAAAAAAAAAAAAGCCCCACATGAACACAGTAAACACATATTAGAGGTGATTTGATAACACTCTATTCACAATCACATGCAGAAACTTGCCTGATAAGAGTTGATACATAGAAAATGAAGTTGAGGAATTCATTTGCAAAATTAATGAACCACCAAATACAAAAATATATTCAAAGTCTTTACTGCTTGTATTTGCTTCACAATAAAAGCTCAAAGGTTACAGGCTTTTACCATGAAGTAGTTTTATTAAATTGCACGTTTCATCCACTGGAATTTCTTTAATTTATATTTGTGTGTGGTTTTTTTGTTTTGTTTTTTTCAGTGTTTTATGTGGAGAGAGGTCGAAACCACCGCTGGCGGTGTGTGGAGATCACTTTCAGATGTCCAGATAGAGCCACGTGTCAACACTGGGTTAACAGCATCAGAGACCAGCTCACATCCATCAGTACGACAACATCCACCACAGACACACACTCACATCATATCATACCAGACATTGGCAGTACTTCGACACTGATAGAAGTGTTGTGTGTAATTTGCTTCTGCACCCAAGTTATTGTTGATGAAAAGTAGATTCACATGTACATAATTTGAATCCACTTTATCCTCACTCGGGCAACTGGAGCTGATTCCAGCTACTTATGGGCAAAAGCAGACTGAAAAGTAGACTCATTAAAAAAAAGAAAGTCTCACAACTTTAGAGACAATGGTGATAAACTCGAATTAGATTGTGGTTTTTAAATGGTAATTAAATAAACTATATATATCTATATATGTGTGTGTGTGTGTGTGTGTATATACACCTTTATTATTATTTTTTGCTTTCTGAATGTCATTCATACATAAACTTAGTATGTTAGGCAAATGTCCTAATGTTAGCTGTTCTGGTTAAACACCAGCAGATGGCAGCACACCACATGTATGTGTTGAATAAGAATCAAACATAATGGAAAATTCCTCAAAGGGAAAACCAAATGAATCTACCGGTCTTTGTGAAAGGGTTACATAAGAGGTTGTAAAGGTAAAGTTCTCTAAAGTCCAACGCTGACACGTAAAGGTAAATTTCTGCTTAAACACTAGTTTAAACTAAACAAAGGTTTGTACAGTGAAGCAGGCTGTTCTCACATCCTCATTACTCACATGACTGATGTTTGTGTTGACAGGCAGTCGGCCCAAACAGCTGCTGGTCTACATAAACCCCTATGGAGGGAAGCGGCAGGGGAAACGGATCTATGAGCAGAAGGTGGCACCGCTGTTTGCTCAAGCTGGCATCTCAACACATGTCATTGGTACATCCCTCATCGCTCACTTCCTAAATTGCCATTTACTGTAACAGTGAAGCTAACTTTGAGTTGTGTATATGCTGTTGTAGTTACAGAGTATGCTAATCATGCCAGAGATCACCTGAAGACAGATGCAGAGCTAAAGGGGTTTGATGGGTAAGTCAATTTTTTAAATGTATTTATTTTAAGTTGCTTTCTGATGTTGGTTGGTTGTTGTCACTCTGACCATCTCTTTGTCCTTTAACCTCGGGTTAGCGTGGTGTGTGTCGGAGGTGATGGGATGTTCAGTGAGATAATCCACGGACTCATCTGGAGGACGCAGATGGATGGTGGTGTGGATCCAAACAGTCCAGAAGAAACACTGTTGCCCTGTTCACTCCGCATTGGAATCATCCCTGCAGGTCAGAAACCATAAGAAGAAAGATAAGATAATAGGTTCTCTATTGCTGAACTAAACCCATAATATGTGCAGGGTTTCCACGGGGTCTTTAAAAGTCGTAAAAGTCTTGAATTCACATATCTGCATTTAAGACTTTAAAGTGATTAAAAGTTATTAAATTTGATATGTTATGAACATGCATCTCCATGTGCTGGTTAAATATCAAAGCTACAGAGAAAGTAATGTTGGTTTACTCAGTTCCATCTGTTCCAAACGGAAAATTTATTTTGAATTTAGCAACCGATTATTGCTTTGTCGCCCCCTGGTGAGAAATGTCTGAACAGTGGAAGTCAAGGTGTTAGAGTAGATAAATAAATGTTCCTGGATAATAAGTCATAATAAGTTTTGGCTGTGAAATGTGTATTAAAATCTGTCTTGGTCTTAAAAGTCTTAAATGTAACTTGTAGGAACCCTGTATATAGCATTTTGAGATTAAAAACCCTAAAAGTTACATGGCATGCTTTATGACTTGACTTCTGTTTTTTGGGGGGGGGTTTTGGTTCTGTTAAATCCTTGAGCTGAAACAAAGGAAAAATGTGAATATATATGTAATATATGTTAATTTACTTCTAATGCTTTATTTTAAAATTATTTCAGTGGTGCAGTGTAGTTGTTTCAAACTTTCAGTACTAATGGAAGAGGTGGGTCAACAAAAGGCTACAACTGATATTGTGCACTATCCTCTTAATTAAGAGACATCATAAAATATTTAATGTACATTTATTTAATTTTAGATAAGAGTAGACAAACAAACTAAATTAAAATAATACAATTGAGCACTGTAAATGAAAGGGTAGCATGTGTCCATTATCGTTTTATCACTCAGGATAATCAGACAGTAAATTATTGAAATTACAAAACAAAGCAAAACAACATAGGTTGCTGGTGAAATAATCAGATTTGTTCTGTTAAAATCTCTAAAATTTAATGATACGGAAAAGGAAATCAGATTTATCAAATGTTAATGAGTTGAGAGTAACTTCAGGTACAGTGTGTGACTTTTTGTTTTTTTTTTAACTATAAGCAAATGTAGGTTTTCTTCTCTTAAACATTTAGGTATGGGATGGTTATCATATGTTAGTGTGGTGGTTTTCTTTTCATTTGGTACTTTGTTTTTAATACTTACTGATTTTTTTTTTTAGTGAATGATACACATGTTTACTGGCATTCCTCCTCTTCATTTATTATTTCTCTTTTATTCAGGTTCCACAGACTGTATCTGCTTTGCCACTGTGGGCACCAATGACCCTGTGACCTCTGCTCTTCACATAATCGTGGGTCAGTTGAACACCATTGTTTAATACAGATTATTCCAGACTTCAGAGGACAAACGGACATCCTGTAGTGGTGAAACATGAAGCTTTTAACAGTAGGATGAAGTAGATACTACAATAAAATGAACTGATTGACAGTACAAAGACATATGTGACATTATGGACGAGGGATACGACATGATTTTCTTATGTTCATGACAAATTTGAATATAGAATACTAATTTTGAATGCTGCTGTAGCCATTGTTTTTGATGACTTTTGATGCTCTAATAATTTTTTACCTGACTGTATAGAACAAGGACACATGCTTGCCTAGTTGTCATAACTTTCCAATGTTCTGCAAGCTATTGGGTCTGGCCAACATGTTAGGGCGAACGGTTTCCTGCAGTGCGTGGTTGACCCGCCTCCCTCAAATGCCTCAATTTGCTACTGGTTGAAGCCAGAAAAGGCAGGACCAGATTACAGAGGGTCTGGGCCTCGGGGCCAAGAGTTTGCAAAGGGCCCTCCTCGCCCCCACACTAACCTACCAATACCTATGGATTTTACATTCTGCTCTTCCTTCTTACAAAGCTGTCTACTAACTTATCAAATTAACTTATTAAGCTGTTGGACAAACTCTGATTCTATTGCAAGAAGGGAGAGTGAATTCAACTGATTTTGGCATATTTTCATCCTGACCTCATTTTTAATTCGAGCCAGTCTGGACAATGACTGTTCCCCTTCACAGTTTGGTATTGGCGGGGTCAAACCCTCTGATTGCAGTACCCCAGAACTGCCTTACCCCATAGCCCAGGGGCTCTCTGATTGCCATCCCTGTCCCCTCACCCAATTGATATCACCTTTCTGTCTGGGTTCTCTTCAGATATGTGGTAGTAGTTATAAGATCCTAGAGAATAGAGGCCCTCTGACATTGTAATTGGCATCAACATCTGCATCGCTTTACCCCTGTGGGCCCCTGGACACCTGCCCCACTGGTCCGGTCTGTAATACGGCCCTGAGAAAAGGCGGTGTCAAAGCTCAAACCACACATACCACTCTTTCCTCTGACATATTCAGCGGAGTTAACTGGTAAATTAATCTCTGACTGAAGCCAGAAACATCTTTCCTTTTAATAAATACCTCCAGGGCTGCTCTTTGCTCCATTTTCAACAAGAATTTCCCATTGAAATCTTTTAATACAGCATCTACGGCTGTGTCAAAGGTTTGCCGCTGCTACATACTTGCAATGAATAAATCACTTCTATATACAATCCTGGGGTTCTAGTCACGGTTCAACACTGCCTTTCACACTCCTCTGCCCAGAGCCACTGGAGATGCTCAATGGTGATTGGCTTCTGACAAAGAGGGTGGAGTTTTGAGTTCTGTAGATGGCCTGCCTGGCCACACTAGTTGCAGTAACGCAGTTCAGTGTTGTGTCAAACTGGGATGAGTGGGCCAAGGCTAAAAACATGCAGCGTATCGACACTAGAGGACCAGGAGGACAGTTGACCCCTGGTATAGAGTGAAATAAGCAATGAAATATATCCTTGCTAATCTATTTTTCAGGGGACTCTCAACCAATGGACGTCTGCTCTGTTCATCATAACAATGCTTTTCTGAGATACTCTGTCTCATTGCTGGGATATGGTTTCTATGGTGACGTGCTGACTGACAGTGAGAGAAAGCGGTGGATGGGACCAGCCAGATATGATTTATCAGGTAAAAAAAAAAAAACATTAAACACTGTAATACAGAGACTCCCTGGGAAAACGACATATGACAGCACAACCATTACTACACAAACAGAACAGTCCCAGACATTTTAACATATGAGTGTGATCAGGTATCATATCTGTGAATGAAGTCAGTTTGTCTAATGTGTGATTCCCGGCAGGTCTGAAGATGTTTCTGACTCACCATTACTATGAAGGAACAGTGTCCTACCTGCCAGCCAGAGGCATCATGGGAACGCCAAGGGATGGTGGCAGGTGTCGTTCTGGGTGAGAAATGCTACACAACATCAAAACAAGTTGAAATCACAAACTTTGCATCCGTAACGTCACTTAAACGGCTCTGGCTCTTATCTGGGTAAAACAGCTACATGTATGTACAACAGTTGTGTTGTAGACAGATGCTTTTATTAATGACTTTAAAAAACATTAATTTGTGTGTGTAGCCAAATATATACTGTTGATATTTAACTCTCCATGTTTTTTTTTTCCTGAATCACACTAATTAAATGTGGTTATTGCAGCCTTGTCCGTGCTCACTGACGGTAGATCCATTCCACCTTCAATCTGTAGAACCTGCATTAAATTACATCTAAACAAAAGGTTAAATGTCTTGGGCATGGAGAGGCTATATATAGTATTTCTGTTGTTAAACACTAAAAATGTATCCAATATTATAATTTGTGTTCAGAATACAGAGTTATGAAATTATACCAAATATGTCAATGTAGTGTTGTTTTTAAGTTCTCCATTTGTACTAAAGTGTGACAGTTCTGACCTAGCTTGGATGATTTCAAATAGATCTTTAGTTCTATTGACTGACAACACAAACTCTTAAAAAAACAGATGATTTGTGGATTTACTGTCCGTTTGTTCAGCTCTGTTTGAGATGGAAAACGGAGTAATAATGGAAACTGTCAGCTGATGCAACACATGAAGATTATAAGACACAGTATTATTTTAATGGACCAAATAGCTGATTTTATCACAGAAGCATGTACATAATGAGTTTTTATACATTATTCAGTGAGTGGTGCAGTCTGTGTATACATACTTTTGATTGATTGGTGGTTTTGCTCGTCCTTAATCTATTCTTGTGCAACATTTCCAACTGATGAGTGTGGAATATTAACACTGCATAACGTTTTCAGCCTTTGTGTCAGATTCCAGCATTTCATTTGTGATCAAAATGTCATTTTGACAAGATTAGTCTGTTTATCTCTAGTTACAAACACTGCATCAGAGCAAATGTATTTATTTAATAAGAGGATTTAGTTTGGCCTTGTTTTTTTTTTTGTTTTGTTTTGTTTTTTTTTTCAACCTCAGTTTAGCAGCTTAAATATTTGGTTCAGGTTATTGGCTTTGCCATTTGTGTAATTCCCTAATTTTTAATATAACATTTGTGTTTCTGTGTTTTGTAGCTGTATAGTTTGTCAACATAACGGGCAGATACTTTCAGAGAAAGTGGATAGGTACGAGATGGACAAAGCATCTGAAAACGGTGAGTCAAAATGATGTCTCCCATAAACCAGTAAGTAAATGTAAAAAAAAAAAAAAATTGAAGGTGGTGTGACGAAGGTTTGACATTAACAGTGAATAAATGTCCCCTGTTTGTGTCTCAGAGAGCGAAGACGGGTGGAGGACGATCCGAGGGAAGTTTCTGGCTATAAACGCTGCTAGTATGAGCTGTGCTTGTCCTCGCAGCCCCAAAGGACTCTCGCCATCCGCTCACCTGGCTGACGGAACCACCGACCTCATCCTGGTCCGCAAATGTTCCCGCTTTAACTTCCTCAGACACCTCATACGACACACCAGCAAAGATGACCAGGTAGGATAGGGGTGTCAAACATACAGCCCGTGGGCCAAAACCAGCCCGCTAAGGGGTCCAGTCCAGCCTGTGGCATGAATTTGTGAAAAGCAAAAATAACACTGAAGATATTAACAGTTAATGGTGCTAAAATACTTTTGGTTAAGGTTCCACACACAGACCAATATGTTCTGAAGTGTATCAGGCCAGTAAAATACTATCACAATAACAGATGTTTGCAGAGGTCTTGAAAGTGTATGCAATGTCGATGCCCTGTTCTCCAGACCTTGAAAAGTGTGAGAGAAACTTTTCCATACTTTATTAAGACTTTCACACAAAATTCCGTAGTCAAATTATCGAGTATGCTCAAAGGCCTATAAAGTTGTAAGATGAGGAAGACATGAGAAAAGCATCTAAAAACCTTATTATTAAAAACAAGGTACTTTATTTACAGTAACACTTCTAAATCTAAGTTTCTTTTTTTTTTAATCTGGTAAAAAACCTACAATTTTCAGTGCCATCATGTTTCCTTCTACTGTTGTTGTTCCAGTTGCTTCTTCATCTTCACTGTTTAAAATCACAAACACATAAACATTACTGTACCGCGGCACCTTTGCCTCAACCTTCCTCTGTTGCCACTGGTACAGACCTAGATGTTAACCATGCACAGAAGCCATTGCATTCTCTACAGAATTGTTTTACACATGGATCTGCACAATAAAAATGTAATATGTAATTATGTAAATTGTGATAATGTAAATCATGGTCATCTGTCCATTTACATTTTAAAATCAGTATTAAGACTGTAACATCAACCTGTCCTGGGACTACAGGTGGAAATTCGCATTTTTGCTATAACCTGGTACAATGCATCTTTCCTTTGTGGTCAATGTAAAATTGTACACTGTCCCTGTATAAATAAACCAAACCAATAATCATTTATTTGAATGTAAAGCTTATTCCAAGGTGTTTGTTGAGGTCTGGAAAGTCTTAAAATATGGAATTTTGAAATGCTGTTTTCCAGACCTTAAAGTCTAGAATTTTGTGTGAAAGTCTTAATAAACTATGGAAACATTTTTCCCTCATAGTCACAGTATAGAGCATGCTCAAAAGCACATAATCTTGCAAGATAAGAAATACATGAGCAAAATGTATTAAATAAACATAATGATTTTACTGACAGGTCAGTACTGGAATAATTCTAGGGAAACCTACAAAATGATATTGATGTAGTTTTGTGATTGTTTTATTTATTTATTTTTTTTCCCACATTTTGAAAATGTCACTGTCAGTAAAATAACATTTGTTGAGAATTATGCATCTATTAAAATAGCCTTTTCTATTCCACACAGCTCAATCAAAATAGTTAGCCACAAAAGTATAAAAGTATACAAAGTAATGTTTTAGATCTTCTCCCAACCAGGTATGGTAAGAGCTTCTACTTCTATCATCAACATTACATGCTGCTTTCGATGTGATTCGGTGAAGTAGTACGTCATTCAAAGTGACAAGCACCTGGTTCCGCCAATTACGGCGAATGATTTTGATTCACAACCCCACCTTAACAAAGAGAACTAATGTTGCTTTCCCAAATGTAAGATGCGAGCAGCCATATGAAGCATCCATACATCTGGTGTGAGTCAGGTTATGTTTAATCTGTTGAAATCTGCAAAACTCCTGGATGTTTGTCTGAAATAAACTGAGGTCTGTAGCTTCCCAGTCTCTCACCATCTCCACCTGCCTCCTCCTCTGCCTCAGTTTGACCTGGGCTTCGTGGAAGTCCACCGGGTGTGCCGCTTCCGCTTCATGCCACGTCACTGCCAGAGCGACTCGGACCTGGAGCTGGATCTACACGAGACTAACAAACGGCAAATCTTCAGTCAGATCTGCCGCGACCACCCGGCCTGCGGCTGCACTCCCGTCTACAGCAGCTGGAACTGCGACGGCGAGATTTTAAACCACACGGCCATCGACGTCAGGTACCACCAATGTCCTCCAGCTTAATGAACTGAAGTAACTAATTCTACATGCACTAAATATGTCCTTGTCTGTTTTTGTTTTTCCCCAGAGTGCACTGCCAGTTGATCAAACTATTTGCACGAGGGATTGAAGAGATGGCCGTGTTTGAGGAGATCACCAACCCATGTGCAATATAGACCTCCCCACCCCAGCATACACACTGTTTCCTGTCTCACACTGGAGTCATTGTTGGATTTCTGTCATCACTGCCACCACAATCATCTGACAATCGCTTCATTTTTCAGCTGAAGTCGGGTTGTTCTCAGCAGAACACACTATTACAGGGGGAGGAAACTTTATTTTGCAGCTTCAAAATGATGCACAGTCTCCTCAAGGCATCCACAACAGCTTTAATGTATTTTTTTGCTGGAAACTAGTTGCTGCTTCTAGAAAACAATCGGACCCAGACAAAAATGACACTTCCAGAGCCTGGTCGTCGCTGGTGCTTTAAGGCTGAAAAGTTTTCAGGTGTCTGGTACCTGATTTATGTTTAAAAATCAGATCTTTCTTTAGTTCAGCTGCTGCAAGATCGAAAAGGTCAATTATCTGTGTTACTTTTCATTGTGTTGTATTTTAGACGTGTGCATTTTGACATGTTTGACCCAAATTTGCTTTACTTTGTCTTAATTTCAACCACTGTCACCATCTACAAAAAGAAAATCTATCTGAGACTCAGTAATTATAAACCTATGGTTGTTTTAATTTTCCATACTCTTGCCAGACCTGACCTTTTTATCTCCAATTTTTCATGGATTTGCTCTGTTTCTAGGTGTGTTTCCATCCTTTATTTGTGTTTTCAGTTCATATATACATCTATAAACAAACATGGGTCTTTACACTTTTAAGACATGGAAATGAATTGTATCAGTGAAATTTAAATGTCAATAAATGCTATAAGACATTAAATGAAAATAATTAATATATGTCTGGATATGTGGGACAATATAAACATGAAAGATACATTAAGGAAACTCTTAAGAAAACCCTAGAAGTCTTGGAGATAATTGTTAAATATCCAAACCACTGATTCAGTTCAAAGGCAAAAGCTTCAGGTTTTTGTCAAAATTCCTCTTATGTCTCACTTCAGTTTGTAAATAATTGGATGAATCATTTAATCTAATGGGTGAAGTTTAAACCCTGAGAAGTAATTGTATAAAATTCCATGTTCTGTTGCTGATTTTCAGAAAATATTGTTAAAATTGGGATGGAAACGCACCTACCACAGTGCTAAATGTAAAATGTTCGCTTGTCGCCTAAAATAATTTTATTTCTTATATATGTTTCCTTATTTTCACGATTTGCGTGTCTTGGGTTTTGTTTTTAAGTTGGACTTGCATGGTCTGGACTAAGCACCCAGTGTACGGAAGAAAAGAAGGATAATCATTTACTACATGTGTAAATTACATTTTGTTACATAATACTTCATTTGCACTTTTCAAATAGTTTTAAGAATCATCTAAATGATTTGGAAATGTTCTGTTATGTTAAGATCCCAAACATCTGTCACCAGTCATGTGATCACCCTCGTAAACTGTCACAAAAGGTAGAAAATAAAACTCCTGGATGTTTTTTGTTTTTTTTTTTTCAAGGGAAAATGTTCACAAACAGGAGATTTATTTTCTTTCCCTCTGTTACATGAGACATTCATTTATTCGTCTTCACGTCTCCTCAGGAAAAACCTGAGCTCAGCTGTAGCTTTCAAATCCTACTTTTACATAATGCCAGCGCCGTAGGGGGGGGGGGTGAGTGTCAGTCAAGCTGGTCATGACTGAATGTTTCTTTAATTTCTGCTCGATATGCAAATGAACTCAATCACAGCAAAGACATTAACGATAAAAAAGGAAGTCCTCAGAAAAAGGACTGTGGTGACTATAGCAACAGTCTGCAGGCTCTGGATGTAATAAGTCAAAGTGTAGCAGCCTATGAAAGTAATTTATTTTTCTTATGAACTCATTTGACAGGTTAATTTTGTTCCATAAAACCTCAAATAAATCACGTAAACCTTCATTTATTAAAGCAAACTTTGCATTCTGACGTGTGGCTGCAGCTGATGTTTATGAAGTGGACAATCCTGAGTGTTCTGGTTCTTCCCAAAGCTGCTGATGCCACCGTGGCAATTAAATATTGTGATCGGTCTGATGGATTGTACACAACTGTTTTTCCAAAGCATAATCTGAAACTAATCTTTAATAAGTTGTAGCTGTAGAAACTGAATGATGCTTGTAGCTACTTAAATGCTTGTCCAGAAAACTGTGTCTTGCATTTAAATAATTTTGTCATGAAATGTCATCATTAGTGTGAATCTGTAAAACTAAACCTCTCCATACTGTCCATGGGAGGTTTATTTTATTATATTGAGGTTTTTTGAAGTGTCAGAGGAAGCTGCCTTGTAAAGTTCAATGCTGATGTTCAACCGTTAGTGTTTTTAATTCAGATGTTTGGTTCTGTGCTTGAATCCTTGAAATCCACGCATTAATTATAGTGCATTTCGATTTTTATACAGTAAAGTAAATGATCAATGTGTAATATTCAGTGGCTTTCAGTAGTGCAATGGCCTTATTTCCTTTAAGGCTAAATTAGAGCCTGTTTATGAAGGGTCTGTTCTGGCTGTAAAACACCCTGCACTGCGGAAAAATGTAAATCTTACCAAGTTTTTTTTTTTTTTTTTTTTTAATCTAATCACACTTAAATTAAGACCTAATCACCTAAGGAGTAGGATATAAGTACTTATTTTTAGACTGGAAATCTGGAAAATGTTATTTCAAGAGCTCTTAACCAAAATGATTTTTCAATTGTTCCATTGAAACATAAAAATCTATCAAGGGAACAATCGAAAATCATCTTGGTAACATTTCTTGAAACTAAATTTTCCAGATCTATTGTCTAAAACTAAGTTCTTATAAGTTACTCTTTAGCTGACCATGTCTTATTTTAAAACTGATGTGATTTTTTTTTTTTTTTTTTTTTTTTTTTTTTTTTTTTTTTGACAAAAAGAAACTTGGAAAGATAGATTTTCTTTTCCAGTGTAATGCTGGGTGATACTTTGAGAACCACTATTCTATTCTATTGGCACTTTTTGAAAAAATTCCTATGAAGTAAATAGTTGGATTTTTGTGACTAGTTAAAATAATACATAATATATTCAGAACACTCACCACAGACGCATAAAGGCTTTAGTAAATGTTGGCCACTTTACTATCAGAAAAATATTTCCCTTCGGGGCCGAACAACACCCCGACGCCGAAGACAAAGGCGGATGGGGTGCTGTTCCGCCCCGAAGGAAATATTTTTCCAATAGTAACACTCATTCTACGGGTTATTGCAACTTATAAATGCTACTACTCTAACAGGCTGGATAAAGTAGCCGTTACAACATACTTGAATATTTACTTTCAAAATGGCCGAACTACCTGCGGAGTGATATAGTACCGTGAATCTGAAGTGACAAAACTCGTTGCCATTGGCAGCGGGCCGTTATCGAAAAAAAAAAAATCCGCCCGCAGAACACTGAAAAGTGAATGGGAGCTGTCACAACATTCCAGTGGGTCATAGAATAAACAAACAACATGATCAGCTCCTGTATTTGCATAATTCCACACTCATTTACACTTTATATTCAATTTCTTTAAAATTGTGCTGTTCTGTTTTGTGTTAGTTGACCATCAGTACTGGGCTATCACTGTCTGTTTGCCTTTTCTCTCCTGATGTTGAACTGGACTCAAGCCGATCAAGGAGGAAATTGTAGCAATTACCGGTGCTGCACCACGCTAATCAATCCACTTTACTTTCTCCTGTAGTAATTCTGACCAAATACAAACCAGGTTTCTGACGTAGCTGTCTGTACATGTGACCTCTGTAGCGTTGTTTGTGTTGTACTTATGCACTGACCAAGTGTATTTTTTTTTTTTATCTTTTCTAGTCAAAATATCTCATCACACTTAAATTAAACATAATTGCCTAAACAGAAACTTTTCTGTGAGATACAAAGAACTTATTTTTAGACCATAGATCTGTAATGTCTTATTTCAAGAAGTCTTATCAAGATCATTTTCACTTGTTCCACTGGCTGATTTTTTTTTTGTTGTTGCTTGGATTAAACAAAAATAAATGAATATAATCTTAAATTAAGCACACAAAAAATTAAACTGCCAATAGAACAAGTGAAAATGATCTTAATGAGATTTTCATTGTCTAAAAATAATGTCTTTACGTGTGGACAAATATGTTAATAACAAAAATAGTTTAATTTCAGAGCTGATATCTTTCCATTTTCCTTGTTTACTTGATAACGAAATAATTTAATTTCTTACATAAATATCTGTCATTGTATTGACAAAAATAGTGCTTTTAATTTTCACCAGTTGGTTTACTCATCACTACAAGATATACGATACCATGGTTCACATTTTGCATATATCTGTGCATTCGACCATATGTACTGTATTTTTTATTTTCACTTAAATTTATTGTTTAGCTGATTTTGTCTTAGTTTAAGTGTGATGAGGTCTTCTAACTAGAAACAAGAAAAATACACTTGGTAAGATTTTGATTTCTTTTTTTTTTCCACTGCAACACCCAGCAGACCTGAGTAGATTCACATGGTCCAAGTGGAACCATAAAGACCTCTGGCTCATGATGAGTTACATCTTTTGCTGTACAATCAGAATATTTACTGTTAAGTTCACAACAACAAACCAAATGTTCAACGCAGAGGTTGACTGATTTCAGATCAGAAGAGCATAAAACGTGTTTGTTAGTCATAGTATGGTGGTTAAGATAAGATGTTTCTTTATTTGTCCCACTACGGGAAATTCCAGGGAGGTTTTTTTTTTTTTTTTTTTTTTTTTTTTAAGATAAGATTTAATTTTGTGTCAAATTCAAAGATTTTTAAAAGTGCAAACAAAAAATATTAATTCAAAATACAGAATTAAAAAAAATCAAACAGGAAAAAAAATAGAAAAATGGAAAAATATAAGACTGCAATGAAAAAAAATTTGCATATCGTGTAAAATATTTGCATTCACATGTTTCTCAGTTTTGGTTGTTGCTGCTTTCCTTGATTCCAAGTTCAGTTTTCTCATGTGCGCTCCCTGACTTTTTGATCAGAGTTTTGACACAAACATGGCTGATGGGGGCGGGACTTCCTTTGGTGAATTACTAGTGGTTTATTTCTGTTTGACAGACAGTTAAGTAAGCGTATGAAGCGGCTCTGGCCGCAGGAGCTACTCTGCTTCTGATTGGGTAGGCTTACTTATCTGTCCGTCAAACAGAAATAAACCAATAAAAATCCACCAAAGGAAGTCCCGCCCCCACCAGCCATGTTTGTGTCAAAACTCTAATCAAAAAGTCTGGGAGCATAAATGAAAAGGCTGGAGTTGTAATCAAGGAAAATGGCAACAACTTTTTTCATTGCAATTTTATATTTTTCATTTGAATAATGTTTTTTGTTAGATTTTTTTGTATCTGGTATTTTGAATTAATATTTTATTTGCCTGCACTTTTAAAAAAATCTTTGAACTTACTGACACAAATTAAACACCATATAATAGTCTTATCGCTCAGTTACAGCGTAAAGTGATGAATGAATACACATGTTTGTTTGCATCGTAAACACCTGCAGGCTCAGGTGTTGAACTATAGTTATTGTCCAAACACTCCTGGGAGTTGGAGCATTAAAATATTTAATCGTACTGAGCAAAACATGTAATTACATTTAAGATTATGCCCCCAGATCAAATTTGAATTTGAATATCGACTAAAAGATTTTAGTATTGACAGTTAAATTATACACTGGTTTATACATCTGTAGAATAACTGTCCACTGTAGTGAGCAGGATGCATGAAAAGGTTAAAGTCTAATTAGCATATATTGGTTTATGTACATTTCTATAGTACATTTCTAAATCTTCCATCTGTAACCACCTGAACCTGTAAAATGAATGTATGTAATGTTGAGTTTTCTGAAGTCAACCTGCTAGATCTGAGAAACATTTCTTTATTCTTTTATCAATTTTCACCCAACCAGCATTTTTGACTTAATATTTTGTGTGATTCAAAGTTGATAAGATATCTCTATTTGTTTTTGGAGGCATCGTCTTTGTAGAACAGTGAGTCTTTAAATGTGTTCTCAAAATAATAATAATAATTCTAAAAAGGCATTTAAAGACATACCAGTGCAAAAGGAAGGAACATTCTGAACGTACTTGTCTGAAATAAACATTTATTATTGCCTGTGAACTGTTTCTGCTAATGATGCTAAAAGTTTAGCTTATTTTCCTCCAGGACAGATATAATATATTACTGGTAGTAGCTCTAAAAATGTCATTTGGGACTTCTCAATTAAAAAAAAAAAAAGAAAATATTTTAAAGATGTCACGCTAGAATTAGGAGAACTGTAATGTTTTTTGCTCTGTATGCTGAAATGCCCCTGGTAGATTCCTAGAGCTCAATTGCTGACAGAATGTACCTGAATGTTCATTTTATTTTATATAATTTCCAACCTGTAGAATAAAGGAATGCAACAGAATTTTGCTGCAGATTCATGTGTTTTGTGATTATTGTGATTGTATAGAAAAGAAATTTAAAACTTCCATCTGTTTTCAAACTGGTTTTATGAAGAAATGATGATGATTTCAAATATTTTATTGTCATCACTGTTCAGTCGGACACTGAAAAGTAGTTCAACAGTGAATCAGTCACAGTTGAACTACAGTGACTGAATCAGAGGCTGATTCAGATTCAACAAGTTTGTTTCACTCCCTGAGGGAGCACAACATCTCCCACATTTTCTGTTCAATTTTCCTCTCTTCTCTTTTTTTGTATCTCTCTTTTTCTCTTTCAAGATATTGCTGATATTTCTCAGGATCTTCCTTTGTTTTTATCTCTGTATTTTTTTTTATCGTTGAGCTGCTTTAGCTGGGGCCATGACATCTTCGAACAAAAATAATGTAAATTATTGTTGGTCACTGTTCAGTTGTGTATCATAGTAAAATAGTAAAATAGTAAATTAAGCTATTATATTCTAGTTATAAGACAAGAAAAAATTGTCATTACCATCACAGTCACTTTTGTGATTGTAATGACACGTGATGGTAATGACAATTTTTACTTTTTGCCAAAAATGTTAGTTAAGTTTTTAGCCTTGGTAAGATGATTGGCTACCTACCATACAATATACACTGAATTTATCTAAATAAAGTGAAATTTCCTATTAATTAATTAAAATACTCAAATAGTAACTTGTATGTATGTATGTGTATATATATATATATATATATATATATATATATATATATATATATATATATATATATATATATATATATATATATATATATATATATATATATATAATAAATATGTTATAAATGTTCTGTAAAATGCCTTCACAAAACCTAGACAAACTAATGAACCACATTAACTCTGTCCAGAATGATGGATAAATATACCTGGAACAAATGATCTTTAATAAATATAGATGGATTTAATCCACCCCCATCTCCAATAAAAATTGATCCCTCTGAGTTTCATCTGTTCTGACTTTGGTTTGAGTTGACAGATAATAATTCTCCTGCTCTGAGCTCCGACAGTTGTGTCAGAACAAACACAAGCACAAATCCAAACCATAAAAACTAACAACGCAGTGTTTGTGGATCAATCAAAGCCACAGCGGGCGGCTCTCACAGGTGATTAACACTCATTAGGGAAGTCGTATTCAGTGGTTTCATCAAGGCTTCTGAAAGTGAACAAACAGCTGCACATGGAAAATCTGAGTCCAAACTCTGTGATGTGGACTCAGTAAATAGTCAGAGCAATAAAATCACACACAACTCTGTCAGATAGTCGATACCTGGGGGTTTAAAAAGAGCTGAGCAGGACCTGATGTTCACTCTGCTGATCTGCTCTGGTCCTGGAACGTCTCTGCAGGTGAGTGTTTATTATTATCATGGGGCAGCCATGGCTCAGTTGGTAGAGTGGGTCGTCCAGTAACTGAAGGGTTGGTCGTTATTGGTCTGAATGCGTGTGAATGTTCGGTGGTGGTCAGAGTAGAGTAGGTGTAAAAATGGCTGCCATGCTTCTGTCAGTCTGCCCCAGGACAGCTGTGGCTATGTATGTAGTTTACCACCACCAGAGCGTGCATGTGAGAGCGAATGAACGCGAATGTGACGATTTGAGCGGCTGAAAAGTGCTATATAAATCCAATCCATTATCATTATGAACCCTTTTATTCTTCTTTAGGCAAGAAAATAATGTGATTTTCCCTATTTTATCCATACGTTTCACTTTTGAACCAACTTACTGTGTGAAAACTATTCTGTCCTACAAAGTAAAAAGGCAGTAACTGCACAGACACCAAACTGAGAAAAATGACCTTAATGTTCTCTTGTTGTTCAGCCCCAGTAGTTGTAGGTAGATTATTGGACATGAGGCAGTTATTGTTACTGCATATTACCTAGTTCTGCAAAAACCACAGTGTGTCTTATATATGGATTGATTCTGGTAGTGCTTTGTGACTGGGAATTTTTTGAATCTCATTTTTTATCTCATAATTGTAACTTTTTATCTGATAATTTTGACTTTTTATCTCGTAATTTTGGTTTTTTATCTCACAATTTTGACTTTTTATTTCACAATTTTGACTTTTTTATGTACTTCTTCTCATTATTTATTTACTTTACTGCCTTTTTGTTTAGTTTTACTAGTACTTTTTGCAGTTACTGTACAAACACCCACCAATTTTCTCCAAAACGACAGATATTTGAGAACAGATATTTTATTACATGACAAAGAATGATTTGAATGTTGTAAAAAATCATTTTGGCAAAAAAAAAATTTTTTTTAAATGCTGTTACTGCAGTTTTTTGCTTTGTAGGCCAGTATAACATAAAACATTTTTAACGCTGCTAATCAGATGTTTTATCAGATTTTAACATATTATAATACTAGTTATTACACACTCAGATAATATAAAAAAAACAACATATTTTCTCTTTTCAAATATGTCAGTGCAGTGAATCAATGTTCTAGAAGATGACGGTGTTTCTACGGTAACAGAGCCATCATATCTGATGACCATGAAAAGATGATAACTGTATTTTACACCAATTATTTACAGGTTTGGATAGTTTTAGTGGCCAATTTAGATCAGTAGATGTTTTGGGGTGTTTATGTGTTAAAGCAAAAATAGGTAAATAAAATAAAGAGTAACTTATGACACAATTATGAATTATGCAAGATGTGAGTTATTTAATTTGATCCTGCTGAGAATAAAACATCTGACTCAAATGGTAAAAAACACTAAAGTCTATTTGAGCCTTAATGAAATGTGTCTGTGTCAACAATTAGCATCCTCATCTTCATCATGATGCCATCCATCAGTGTGACTCAGATATTTCTGTTGACGACCCTCCTCCATGTCACTGCATCGCATCCCATCAGGTACCATATCTGCTCAGAAACATGAAAATATTATTTAACCCTTTGTTGGTCACACTAAAGACAAACAAACAAAACCTTTTTTTGTTTGTTTTTTCCACCTCACAGGGACTATTATAACATAAAACATAGATTGTTTTTTTTACTGACCGTAAATTTAACTAAAGTATTAAAACTCAAACATTATTCCTTCACCAATCTTACCAACATAATTTTTGACTTGGTTCAAATTAGATGTATTAACTCTTTGTGTTTGTATCATTAGTGATTAGCATTAGCATTAGCATTCCATGACCCTTTACTATCATATCTACTGTTTGGTTGAACATGTTTTTTAAAAAAAAATATTACATGAATATCAACATATTTGTGAAACATGATGAGGATTATTTATGTAAAATAGATTCTGTAAAAGTTAACAAAATGAAAAAATCGAACTTGCCTCCAATTTTATGTCCAAAAGAAATGATCATAGCTTCTTCCTTGGTAGTATATTAGCATGAGCTGAATATATCATTGACAGTGCCACCCAGTGGGGTTTTTGTTCATTACATGTTTCTTATAAAAGGGGGAGACTGCCCAAGAAGTTTGGTGTCAAAGGACTTAAATTTAGATTAGATATAAGGGTTCAAAGTTACCTCTACCAAACGGTTGAGATGACCAACAAAGGGTTAATCCAGAGACAACATACTCCAAGAAAAGCTTTAAGTATGAGATAAGGCATCTGTCAGTATTACAACTATAATACTACTACTACTACTACTACTACTACTACTACTAATAATAATAATAATAATAATAATAATAATAATAATAATAATAATAATAGCAATAATAATAATAATAATGACTGAATATGTTTGCTACAGGCTCCTTAGTGTTTTTTTCATGTTGTGTTTTTTTGTTCTTTGTCATGTATCTCAGTGCTGAAGATGAGGTGGAGAGTTTTCTGACTCAGCTCAAGACCCTGAACACCCCATGGTCTCCATCAGTGAATTCAGCAGATGTCCTGCTCGAGGCCAGACTTAGGTCAGAGGTCACATCTTATCCAAATTCTAGACAGAATCAGAGGTGGAAGAAGTGCTCCGATTCTTCACTTAAGTCAAAGTATGACAAACTAGAAAAGCACTCCAAGGCAGGCAGAGAAGTCCACAAAGGAGGTTATGTTTTTATCAGAGTTTGTCTGTTAGCAAGATAACTAAAGAAGTTATGGACAGATCTTGATGAAATGTACAACATAGTTAGATAATGGGGAGATCTGGAAATGATTAGATTTTGGTGGTGATCCAGGTGGGGAGCGAGGTCCAGATAACTCAAAAACGTATGGATATATTTTGATGTAATTTTCAGAATGTGTTGAGAGTGTCACAAGGAACAAATGATTACATTTTGGTGGTGATCTGGAAGAGATCCTGGATTCTGGATCACTTTGAAATCTATTCTCCATTTACCGCAATGTAAAATTTCAAAGTGATCCAGAATCCAGGATTTCTTCCAGATCACTACCAAAATGTAATCATTTGTTCCTTGTAACACCCCCCAAAACATTCTGAAAATGTCATCAAGATCTGTCCATAGCTTTTTGAGTTATCTTGCTAACTAACAGACAGACAGACAAACAAACTCTGTCAAAAAGATAACCTCCTTTCAGAGGTAATAAAAATTAATTAAAAATGTTACAGAAAAAGTGTGTAAATTTGGTCAGTAAAACTCTATAAAAATATTGCTTTTAAATATTATAAATATTGTATTATTGTTGTTTTTGTAGCTATTTTATAATATTGTAAAGTGATGTATAATAAATCTCACAAAAATGTCTTGTCAGATGTAGCACAATAGGAAGATGAAAAATAATATGTACTGTTGCATCACAGGTTAAACTATAGATTTACTGACTGGTTCATTAACCTTCCAATCACCCATGTGATTGATGTGATTATTGGTGTTTCAGGCACTTAATGTCTGCAGGTCTGGATCGCAGGAGGCAGCTGGGAGACATTGAGTTCTCCAACAGATATGCAGAGTTCCTGCGCTCCAAAGCCAAACACAGCTCCATCTGTTCCTTCCTGCGACGCATGCAGAATGTCAAGAAAAGGTGTGGAGGCTAAAAAGTGTCCAGTAAATTGAGATTACACTAGAAATCATGGCATGAAAACATATACGTATCTAATCTGAAGTGCTAATAGTAAATGTATTCTGTGTCTATGGTTTTTTGCTCCACTTTCAGCTTTATTGTTTTTGCAGTGGTGAAGATCAAGGGTTTTTCTCTGGTTTGTGGTGGAATTAAGTACCCTGATAGCTTTTGTTGAAAGAAAAAACCTTAAAAACTCTGCATTTGTGCACAGTTTTGGACCTAATTTTTGGGGCAGGGGCTTATGTAAAATAAGATTCTAACAACTTTATTATTTTTTCCTTAATCATTTACATATAAGCGTAGAATAAAAGTGACTTATCACAGTTTTTCTTTTGAATCTCGGATATTTTTCCAGCAAAAATCATCTATTTTTCTGTTTCATTGACTGATCATGTAAAATTTCATAAAAGTTAAGCAAAGTCAAAACAGAAAAGAAAAAAACATGTCACTAACTGAACATATACATACAATAAAAATTTAAGAAAAAGTTATATTTTCAGTTAAGAACTGAACATAAACCAAGTGTGTCCATCTAGTGTTATTGATACAACTCTATGGATTTTACTGTTGAATCAATGTTATACACAATGATAGTGTTTCCGTGGTAACTACAGAGCCTCTTTGCATGTTTCTCTCCCCGTGTCTGGATAAGTTTCCTCTGGGTGCTCCGGTTTCCCCCATCACTCAAAAACATGTTTGTTAGGGTAAAACTCCTACAGCCAGGTGATTCTGACCATGAGCCTGGTTCCACAGACGCTGCGCATCAAAGGATGGGTTAAATGCAGAGGACACATTTTTGTTGTATAATGACAAATAAAGTTCTTTCTAGAATCCAAGTATGACAAAAATCTACATTTTTACTGTTGTTCACAGAAAAGATTGAACTTTTATAGTATCTTATAACTTATTTTTTTTGTTTTTTGCTTTCAACATGATTGACTTCACAGTATTATTTTGACATCTACTCTGTTAACACTAGTTTCAGCAAGGCTCCATCCTGCTGCTATGTCATGTTAAATCACATGTCCATGGACTCCTCTGTGTTAATAGAATAGAATAGAATAGAATAGAATAGAATAGAATAGAATAGAATAGAATAGAATAGCAGTGTGTTAAACTCTGTTTATTATACCAATCTTCTATTTGAGTTCTTTTTAATATTTCTTTTAGTTTTTCTTTTGTCCAGGTCATGCATCTTAATAATCATATTTTGTACAGTTCATGCTCTTTATATATTTCCTTACTATTTGAGTTATATATTGGTACAGAAACTGAGTAATGTATGTGTGGTTATTAGAGCTTTACTTTAACATTTATATTTCATTTGTTATGTAATGAGACGTAGTGACTAAACATGTCCATATGATGCTAATGTTTGTGTTTAATATGTTCATCCACAGTGGGGTCGGAGGAGACGTGGAGAAGGTGAATCTGCTGCTGAATCAGTACATGTGTCCATCTGTCTTCAGCTGGCCCAATGACCTTTAAAGACAGGGAGAGAGAGAGAGAGAGAGAGAGAGAGAGAGAGAGAGAGAGAGGCTGATGATAAATATGTGACTGCTTTGCTTTATGTATAATCATATTTAATATCTTTGTTATTAAAATACATTTGTTGAAGTCCTTTAGAAAGTTCTGCATTTTATTACAGTTTGATACCATTTACACACACACACACACACACACACACACATATATATATATATATATATATATATATACAGCTCTGGAAAACATTAAGAGACAACTGATATTCCCTCAGTAATCACACATGACTGCATGTATGACAACTTTTCCATTCCCGTGTCTGTTGAATCCCAATAAAAACAAACCTTATTTTACTGAATAAACACCTGATTTATTCTTTATTAAAGAAGCAGAAGTATAAACACCAATATTGTGGCCATCACTATCTTCTTACACGAGGCTAAAACAGTGCTATTAGAACTGTAAAAGTAAATGGAATCCAAAAATACCTACTGAAAACTACTGGACTTCTGCTCTGACAATGTCCCCAAACTCAGAGGACTGGTTCTTCTATCAGGACAATGCTCCTAGACTCAGCTAGGTCCATAAAGACACACAGACCTTTAGATGAAGACCCTGTCATGTCTTGACTTGACTTGAACCCACTTTGAAAAGGAAGATAGTTCCTTACAAACCATGGAACATCACTGAGCTTCTTGAATTTCTCTGCTCCATAAAGCAGTGGCTTTAATAATAAGGTGGGCCTCCCCTGGGGGGCGCCAGACGACTTCAGGGCATAAGAAAAAAATAAACCTGCATTTAAAAAAGGGTGGAAACATGTAATTAACTATCTACAGTGCACGTGAGGGGCAAAGTCACACCTGAAGTGAAATTAAATCAAGAGAAAATGTTAAAATGTGTGAAAAGAAATATGAAAAAACATAAACAGATGTGAGAATATATTTAAAAACCGTTAAAAACACACACAAAAAAGACAGAAGAGTCTCAAAGATGACTCCCAAAGGCTCTTCTGCTCATAGACAGACATGAACTAATGAGTTAAATGAAGAAATGGTCTGAGAATAATGGTCATAAAATAGAAATGATTGTCCAGTGAATGTCAGACACAACCTGATACCATTCAAGACATTGTATCGTCTATATCAGAAGTCACCCACTGTCCTCCATGTTTTAGGTGTCACCCTGCTCCAACACACCTGATTCAAATGATCAGCTCGTTATCAAGTTCTGCAGGAGGCTGATAATGAGTGTCAGGTGTGCTGAAAGAGAGTAACATCTAAAACATGCAGGATAGTGACCCTCGAGGACTAGGATTGGGCACCCCTGGGTGAAGGTATGAGGAGGTGGGTTTATTTTAAGGGTTAAAGCGGTGCTTCTCAAATCCAGTCCTCGTGATCCAATGTCTAAATAATGACATTTGTATTTGAAATATGGGAGAAATGTTGTTGGTATTTTAGAGAATAAAACAAAAATGTTCAATACGCTTACCTATAACTGGTAAAATTAGGGAAAGTGATCATTTTGCAGTGGTCTCTTATTTTTTGAGTGACCTCATTCAGCTTGAAGCCATATCACAATAATAATTATATTATATTATATTATATTATACTATATCATATCATATTATATTATATTATATTATATTATATTATATTATATTATATTATATTATATTATATTATATTATATTATATTATACTATATCATATTATATTATTTTATATTATATTATATTATATTATATTATATTATATTATATTATATTATATTATATTATATTATACTATATTATATTATATTATATTATATTATATTATATTATATTATATTATATTATATTATATTATATTATATTATATTATATTATATTATATTATATTATATTATTTGTGAGAGACCATGTAGGTTAATGAACATTTGCACTTTCAGATGCATCAATTATAGCTAACATGCTAATTTGCATCCATAGTCCCACGGCAAGTAACAAAAAACATCACGATTAAAACATCTAAATTGAAAAAGCTTAACATAAAAAGGACTTTTACTTAACCCATAAGACCCAATTATAGTGACCAAAACCTTCTACTGATCTAAATACTTTTACATAATGGAGAAATTTAATTACAATCGCATTATCTGACTTTGTTACTCTACTCTAACTTATAAAACTCCAGATTGATTCGATTATAGTCCAACTAAGATGTCTACATGACTTTTAAAACCTTGCCAGTAGTCAGACTAAGACAATAATTCAAATTTCTCTAAGTGAATGTAACTATACTGATTGTTTCTTATCCAAGCGCCTCCTATAAAATGTGTTACCAAAGTCTGCCTGTGTTTAATCTTTAGTTAGATCCATTATTTGCTTCAGTATTTTGTGTTTGAGTATTCTGTGGTTTATTGAAACTAATCCACAGAAAACATTTATTTAGATGTTTCCAGCACAAAAACTGAATTAATGGTAATATTCATTTAACTTCTGTAATTGTGTAAACATGTTCACACTAATCAAGAGACAATAAAAGCTCTTATCATTTTCCAGCAAACAGATGAGCATGTCATGTTTTATTAGAGGGAAAAGTCCACACAAGTCATAAAAATGAGTAGATAAGCAGAGAATTGAGACTAACAAGGGTCAGTTTAGACCAGATGTACTGAGACTAGGACCTCCATTATACTATAAGGACATCCACAGACATGAAGCTACAAAGGAGTGTGAGGACATGCTTCGTATTTTTGCTGCTGGCTTTACTTTACAGAGCTGCTGATGCTCAGAGTGAGTATATCTGGAGCTGAAATCTGTTTTATCTAACTGTAAAAGATGGTAAGAACAGGTGGACTAACAAGAAGCTCCTATTGACCCACAATGGTGGAATACATACTCATGTCCTCTACTGAAGATTGGAGGTATGTTGAGCCGCATTTTGTAATAAACGTCCAAAATGTAATAACTTTTTCATTTCATTTTGTAATAAAGCCGCATTTCGTAATAGTAACTTTTTTATTCTCTATAAAATGTAATAACATGGTGCATTATGTAATAACAATTCTAAAGCATAGTTTATTTGTTTGTTAATTGTATTTTACTTTAATTTGGGCATGTATTTTAGGCAGAATTTGCCAAAAAAAAACAAAAAAAAAAAAACCTTGGGGCTTTAGAGGTTAAACATCGTAAGTGTTTAGAGAGCTGCTGTGACCAGATCATTTATCCACTAAGGATGTTTATTACAAAATGCAGCTTTATTACAACATGAAATGAAAAAGTTATTACATTTTGGACGTTTATTACAAAATTCACCGTTATTACAAAATGCGGCTCAACAAGGTACCAATACTTCATGTGTGTATTTGTATTTTAAATAAATAGGATTTTTACTTCATATATTCCAGAAGTAAACACTTTTTATTCCACTACATAAGTGTCTGACAGTTTTAACATATATCTTAATCAGACATGTTTATTAAACCCCCTAACAATACCCCCCAAAAATATTTTGTCAGATAACTTTGTTTTACAATATGTTTTGTATCGCATTTAATATTTAATTCACTAAACATTTTTATAAAGTACCTTGTGAATTTACAGTATCAAATTTGATACATGTTTTTAAAAATGTTAACTGTACTATTAAGAATCAATTATCAACAAACTAGGTATTGTTTCAGTCCATGAAGTACTCATTTAAACAAAATTAATAACAATATAAATATTCTTCTTAATGGCATTTTTTTATAACCACAGTGGCCATATTGGGAAAAAAATGTAAATGACAAAAGAAAGTCCTTCTCACAGGCTTAACAAATGCAGGATTATTCAAAAAGAATGAACTGATTTCTTTGCATAATATTTATTAAGGAAAAACAACTCAATTAACTTTTTCTTTTCTTTCTTACAAGTGTTCAGTGCAGCCACCAACTGCAACACTGACAACTTCAATGTGATCAGACAGTTCCTTCTGGCACATCATGATCTGATCACTGTTGTTGTTATTTGATGTAAACGCCCCTGCGGCAAAACTGAGAAATGGTCACTGACTCATTCCATGGTGTTGTTTGAGAACAGAAGCAAAGGCATCAAGAAAGTAGTTCATTCTTTTTTAATAACACTGTGTGATACATATTATTTTATTGGATTAAAGGGATAGTTCAGTATTTTTCACATGAATCTGTATGGGTTCACCCTCTTTACTCTGGTGCACCCACAGTGACTTACCCCCCACAGTGTCCTGTAAGTCGAGTTCTGGTCCAGTTTTGGTCAAAGCGAAAGTAGTCCCGGCAGGTTTCCTGGGGTCATGAAAATTAAACGTGTTTCTTCTCAAAACAGTATGTGTTTGAATGAGGGATTTATTTGCATAATCACAGAACATAAACTCAAACCTCATAATTGCTTGGAGCGACTTTCTATCAAAAGCGATCAATGCGCGTTGTCACTGCTAACAGCTGTGCAGCTGCACATAGCAGCCGCAAACACTGTCGAACAACTGATGAAAGTAGTTTTCTAAGGTGCAAATAACAATACAAAAAACTTTACATTTTCACAAATGCTATATCCTCCAATAACACATGTGGGTTGGAATTTTTAATTTCAGAGTATTTCTATGAATATCCTGTAAAGGGTTAAATTATCTAGTGAGATGGTTGAGTCTATGATTCATTATCCAGCATCAAAATTAAACACTAACAGTAAACAGCTCCAGTAAGACCCATTTTAGATGATGGCCCACACCCTTTCACAGGCCCAGACTGGCACACAGGAGGACCGGGACCATTTTCATTATAATTGCGTTGATGATAATTGTAGATATGTATGATTGTGTGTCTGTGAACTGTTGAACTGTGTGAGTTGACCCACCTTGTCTGTTTTATTTCATCAATATTACAGTATGTTGGGAAACTGAAAAATAAAATAGTATATATGAGCACATATTAAATGTAATGTTAATTTTAACGCATACAGTATATAGTGGGTCTGGGTATAAACTCTACAGGTGGGCTGCAGGAAGCCTGAAAGATTTTTAGACTTTAGTTATAGGATAGACTGTTGACCTTTTTAATTTAACATTGAATATTAGTGTTTATTAGCTATACTAAGATGGCATCTAAAAGGTTTGCTGACAAAACAAATATACAAATACAAACACGTCCTTAAAACACATATCATGTAAGTAACCTTAGACAAAAGGAAATATGGTGAGAGCAGGGAGAGGGTGTGAGAACATTACTGTACTGAGCTGAGCTGTTGTCATGCATGTGTTTAATAGTGTGTTTTCTTTTCACCTCCGTGGTGCTGGAATTGGCCTGGACGCTGCGGAATATTCCTGGACTGAAATCCTGATCCAGTCCAGCCCTGACCTTTCACTTTCTATCCCCCACATGCCTAATTTTAGCCATCCCAAAAAACAGCTTTGTTCCTGCTGCTATATATGTTTATTTATAATATTGAATTATTAATTTAATTATTGTTTTTTGTCGTGTCTTATAGTTTTTATTGACTATGTTATTCAACAGTTAAAATAATTCTAGCTGTGGATATACAGTAGTAGTGCCTGACAGAGGAACCCCCCCGACACACACACACACACACTTGTGCTGTATCTTATATTGGCATTGATCCAGCTAATGTCATCATGACCATTCTGTATGCTGATGTCAACATATAAATTGTCTCTATATATATGACAAATCTGATGTGAATTGAAACAAAATTGTTGTTTTTTTATAATCTCAGAAAATGGAAAAAAAATAAAATAATATATATATATATGTGTATGTGTGTGTGTGTGTGTGTGTGTGTGTGTGTGTGTGTGTGTGTGTGAACTTTGATCTACATTTCACACACACATCACATCTAATCTGGATCACTGGCAAAATAGAAACCCAATTTGAATTCAACTAATTGTTTTGATGCTAGAGTGGTAATAAACAAAAACAACCCCCCCTCACACACACACACACACACACACCCTCAAATAATAATCAATACCCTCAAATTGCTTCCTTTTTCAAGGGCTCAATACAAATGCACTCTCCAAAGCCTGAGCCTCAGATTCTCCTCCAGATAGTAGTTTATCTGACTCCTTATACTCCTATAACATCACTGAGCCTCTTCTTCTCTCCACAGTATGTTTCCCTCCAGAGGAGATTCATATTCCAGAAAACAATCAGGCTGGTGCAGTTATTTCTTCAATCCGTGCACAGGCGGGGGTTACCATGACGATCCAACTCACAAATCCAACTCATATTCCAAACCCATTCAGAATTGAAGGAAATAACCTGATAGCAACAGAGATTCTGGACTATGAGGTGGGACCTGGTGAACAAATCTATGATCCAATGCTCTGTGATCCATCACTTGGAAGTTGATCTAAAGTTTGACTTGTTTACAGGAAGAGCATATTTATATTCTCAAGATCACGTGCACGCTCAGTGACTCAACGGTGAGTAAGTTATAGTGACCATATTCTGACAGGTTTTTAAAAATATCCATGAATATGTCCTCCAGTTATTTAAGGAAGAGGATGAGAGGTTATGACAGTGCGTTGAGCTGCCATATGGTTTTATGGAGGTTGTTCAGTTTCATGATGAAGCTGTTCTTCTACATTGTAAAATAAACACAAGGACGTTAGAGACAACTTGATTTTTCATTCACACGAAGATGATGTAAATGCAAAAAAAAGCCAAGATTCTATCTTGTCTGAATCAAAATCTAATGGGTTCTTCCTTGACCCATTATCTATAATTTCTGAAAGTTTCATCAAAATCCGTTCTGAACTTTTTGCGTAATCCTGTTGACAGACATTCACATATAATGGGCCAAATTTCAAATGTCTATAAAATATACATTTTGTTTAAATTTACTTTAAACTTAGCACATATATATAGAGGCAACTGATATGCTGACAGGGGCACATTAAGAGACTAACTGGATCTGTGCCTAAATAAGCTACAGTCTTTTTGTGTAACCTCCCAAACATGTTTTTAACGATCATGTGTGTCCTTTCTTAGAAGTCTGTGTTTCTTAAATTGAATGAATTATGATCACATTAAAATTTTAGTTGATGAATAATTACAATTAATATTATTTTATATTCTATTACCTTTATGTCAACACTGTTATAAGTTTAATACAAGTGATTTTCATACTTACACCTTTTAATAAATGAGACCCACATCACATTAATATTATTTTTATTTGCTTTTTGCTAATAAAAATTGTCAAAACAGAAGTTGTTACATATGATATATAAATCACAGTAAATTATGAATCAAATCAAGTTGGAATGATGAATAACATAAATGTATTAATGTAAAGTGTATGTTTAATTGCAGCTCATTAGAAACATCTTTGTTATACTACAAGATGTGAATGACAACCCTCCATCTTTCCCTCAAAGTGTTTATAATGTCTCTATCCAAGAGGTAAGTACATACAAATTATTAATCACCCCTTATTAAACTTGACAGCTGAGTTATTTACTCTTATATTTTGTTATTTTAGTTTACTTATTTAAACTTCTCCCCAGATTCATACACTGTTGCCTGTTAAGTTGGAATTAAATATTAAATCTGCAGACAACTCAAACTTATACATGTCATTAGTGGATCAGATGAAGCCACCGTGGGCACCTCACACTCATCTACACACAGGTGAAGCATGAAGGCAGTTTGAATATAAGAACAGTTCGCGCAAATGAATCGTTTCTTATCATTCACTTAAAAGAGTCACTCAAAAGACTCGACTTGGATAACAGGATGGATAACAGCTGTTAGATCAGTGCATACTAACGCACTACATTTCACTGCTGGTATTGGTAACGACATTGTAATATATAAAATAGTAACTAATTATATTGCCTGTTACTGAAAAAAAAAATAACAGCATTATTATGACACCATTATTACCAACACAGCTGGTATTAACAACAGGACATGGGGACTAAAAAAATGATGATATAGACTAGAAGCTGTCGACTAAAGTTTGAAAGTACTTTGGGTCTATTTTGAAAATGAATATTTACTGACATAAAAGATAAACTATTTTTCAGATACAACACATTGTTATATTTTATACAAAAAATTGTACACTACCATTCTTAGCACTACTATTGGGGGAAAAAGTGTCCTCCTGGTACATTTTGAGAATTGACGTGAATGTGTAAGGCAGAGTTTTTCCACAAAATCACTCACGACTTTATTGTTGCAGTATAAAAAAAACATTTCAAGTCATGTGTTCCAGATCAAATCCAGTGATACCTAGGTAGTTTTTCCTTTACCAATCTTGGTCCTATATCTTTGGCCCCGATATTTTATTGAAATGCATTAAGGTAAGAGTATAATGTATTTACATTCATCTGAGGTCATCATTAAGTACATCCTGGGGTAAAATATGTCTAAATGTCTTTTTTATTATTGGATCTAAAAGGCTGTCAAAGTACCAGGTACCAAAATGAATCCAGTTTCATAGAAGCATACACAGACACACTTGAGAATTTTCACTTTCCATCTGAATCCACTACAGTAATTACTAAAATGTGGGTCATATGTATCTATTCATGATAGTAATGGATCAGTTTTGACTGGTTTTAATGTTGTTTTTTTTGTTCCAGTTCTCTCCTGTGGGTACACCTATTGGCTCGTTTAGTGCCAATGACCCAGACGAAACCAGTCAGCTGTTTTACACACTGATATCTGAAACAGTAAGGCTTTGTGTTTCTGTCTGTTCAGTCTTTTAATGAATACATCTAAAGCACAGGTGTCAAACATGCAGCTTATTAAAGCGTCCAATCTGACGCCTGGGTTACATTTGTGAAATGCAAAAATGACACTGCAGACATTGGTATCTAAATAATTTAAAATATAGACCAATATGATCTTGAGTGGGTCAGACCAGTTGAATATTTTGTAATAACCTATAGATAATGACACCTACAAATGTTCAAAAATGCACAAAAAGCTGAACAATCTAAAATGTCTGAAGAAAATTACGTGCAATTTTACCAATATTCTGCCAGTTACTAAATGATTTGTGTATTTGTAATAGTAATTCAAGTTTTAATGTGTAAAAAATTAACCAATACATGTAGGCAGAATATTGATAACATTACACTTTTTATTGTCAAGACATTTCAAGTTCACATTTATTCAGATTTTTAAGGAACCTTTGTAGATTGGACTCACACACAGACATTAGCAAAAACGATGTCCATCACACACCCCTCCCACCCCCTGCACCCCACTGTAGAGGACCCGAGGAGAACAAGACTGTTACGTCTTGTGCTTGTGCACTTGTATAGGTCATTCCTCCCCACAGCCGTCAGACCGTATATGATTGGATTTATATAGTGCTTTTTTGGTCACTCAAAGTTGCTTCACATTAGTGACCCATTATCCATTCACTCTCACATGCACACTCTGGTGGTGGTAAACTACATATGTAGCCACAGTTGCCTTGGGGCAGGCTGACAGAAGCGTGGCAGCCATTTTGCGCCTACGCCCACTCTGACCGCCACCAAACATTCATACACCAGTGTGAGTAACACTGGTGGCAAGGGGGTGAAGTGTCTTGCCCAAGGACACAACGGACCGACTAGGACAGAGCGGGATTCAAACCACCAAATCTTTTCTATTGTAAATGTGGAATTTGCCCATGGTGGGATAAATAAAGTCTTGACTTATCTTATCTTACCTTAATTTTACTTTTTTCACTGCTATTATTTTACTGGTCCGGCCCACTTGAGCTTATGTTAAGGGGGATATGGCCCCTAACCTAAAATGAGTTTGACATCCCTGATCTACAGGAATCCTGTTATTCCAACTCTTCTTCTCCTGTTTCTTTTCTGCAGGATGCCTTTGAACTGCAGTCTGTCTCCCAGCCAACCATTATTATTAGGGCAGTTTTTGACTATGAGAAGGTTAAAAATGTCCAACTGACACTGAAAGTTCAGGTAAGAGATGACAAATATGACAGTGATGCACAAAAAGTATTGAAATGCTTCTCAATTCATCTTATTATCGGTTTCTTTCTGTTTGTAAGGACACTGCATTGCCGCCAGAAGATATCAAACCATCACACACTGCCTCCACCACCATCGTGGTCACTATCTTAGATATCGACAACAGACCACCATGGTTCCAGCCCTGCACGAAGATTGAAGTAGGAGCAGTGATGGTCTGCCAGAGCCAAGGATACACCGGCAGGGTCAATTTAAACGAACAAGAGGTCTGACAACTCGGTTTAGTTGGTTATCTGTTAATGTCTTAAATAAATCCCCTATAATCTGTTTCAGTAGATTTATGCTCTTGAAGATGCTACTGGTTGTAATGGTGTTTATTCGTTTATGAACTTATTTTATTAACAGCACCTGGATGCTTCTTGGCTAGCACAGATGTTAGCACACTCGCTAGTAATCCCACTTGTTTGTGTCCCGTAGGTGTATGTTTGTTTTGTTTACTAGTTCACCCTTTGTCTGCCTCAGGAGTGTATTTTTATTACTAGACCGACAGATTTATCAGTTGAATCTCATTTTTGTCAGATGTTTGTAGTTGATTATATGACCTGTGTCTAATTGGTTTCTTCTGAACAGTGACTGGCAGAATAATTAGCCTTGATGTTTGATTTTAGCTGCTGTTGTATGATAACCTGACTCTAGTCATGTGGCTGCATTTTACCGAACTACACGCTCGGGGGCATTGCAATTGGTATAGTGATACCAGATGGTTACCTCAGATCAGATGAGACAACCCACTGAATGTAAGCATATTACTAAGAGGAGGAAAAGAAACTGACCAGGGTTCCCTCAGTGGGTCTGGGTCAGCCGCTCGTTGCTGGGAGGATCCCCTCGTGGGACCTCCCCCCAAGTGTGACTTGTGCCCCCGCCAGGTGCACCGCAACCAGCTCTGGGTGGGCCAGGAAAGGTTAGGGGGGGAGGTGGCTCGTGGGTCCAGATGCGAGCTTTACAGCCCCCCCCCCCTCC
This sequence comes from Siphamia tubifer, assembly GCA_020466265.1. Lineage (NCBI taxonomy): Eukaryota > Metazoa > Chordata > Actinopteri > Kurtiformes > Apogonidae > Siphamia > Siphamia tubifer. The sequence goes on along the minus strand of CM035788.1, from coordinate 26,265,574 downwards.
ACTGCATGTAAAGTTCCTCTTTCGTCTTTATTTTCTGTTCATGCTGTCAGAAAGACTCATAGACCCCAGGGCCCTGATGGTGATGTCCAAAATCAGAGGGAGGATTTCCTATCCCCCCCCCAGGAAATGGCACCCAGTATATACATATACTGGTCATTTTATAAACTTCCTTGTCAAATTTGAACTCAAAAATGTCAGTTTCAGCAGATTTCATTTTTGCCATGAAACCAGTCGAACACAAACTACCAAAACAAATAAATAATAATAATAATAATAATAATAATAATAATAATAATAATAATAATAATAATAATAATAATAATAATAATAATAATAATAATAATAATAATAATAAATAATAATAATAGTAACATTAAAAAGCATCTTTCATCCAAAAGTAATTTTAAAAATACTATCAATTACAGAATAAGGTGCATTGTGAGTATTTATTTTTAAACATACATGTAACTTCAGTATGTTCCTTTGAGTTTGTATGATACTAACAGTCTCCTGGGATCATCCAGTTTTGTAATTTTATTGGAAATATCAGTCTCAGGTTCAGACACTGTTGTTAGTGTAATACTACAACAAAAAAACACAATGGACCCTGCTGCCTTCAGTGTCTATATTAATTGTCACTATGTGAAAATTATGTTTTACTTTTTTTTTAATTATTATTAAATGGGATGTTTTGTTGCATCTGGTGTCCTTTGGAATGCAGCCTGGAGTCTTACCTCTGAATCCAGGGCCGTTGTACGCCATCGATGGAGACTTAGGGATAAACGAGGTTTTGACATATTCAATCTTGACCGGTAAGCAACTTAGGTCATAATAATCTACTGAATGATTCCACAGCTATTCTCAGGGAGTTGCAAACAAACAAATACTTATTTTTGTTTGATTTTCAGGAAATGAAGCTGGTTTGTTTGAAATCAACCCAATCACAGGAAACATCACCATGGTCAAAGCGGCTGATGTGACAAAAAACATCAACCTTACAGTGATGGTAAAGATTTTTTAGGATAATAACTGTAATGTGTTAAAATCGAACTGTAAGTATGATGCCCGTTTTATGGCAGTATGTGCCTCTTTTCGGTTTTTAACCTGCCTTCTGCATGTATTTTTCTTCCAGGCAGCTCAGATTGTGAACATACATCAGTTCTCCATCACCAGTGTTACCTTCAGTGTTCAAGTTAAGAGCCTTCACCGTCCACAGTTTGGGAGTCTTCAGTATAAAGGCATTGCCACTGCAGTGGGTACAATGGTAATGGACCTGAACAACAAGGATGAACCACTTAAGATCTTTGCCACAGATGAAGACTACTCTGCCGTAGGGGTAAAAAAACAAACAAAAAAAAAAACACCTCCTTTTATCCTTTCAACTTTGGACATCTGTACAAATACATGCCAATTTATTACCCTGGTAAAGGGTAGTAAATTGGTTGGTTTGGTTGGTTTGTTTTCTAACACTAGCAGCAAAATTATTGTTAGAATTCAAACCAATTTAGTTTTCTAGATTGCCAGTTACCCAGAATAGATCTGATAACTTTTTTAAGAAGGCAGGTCAACATTTACATTTTTCTTTCCTTTATTTATAATAGCTGAAATTTCAAATTTCTAGGAAATTTAAGGAACGGTGTAAAGATGGTGAAGAATAGATCACATTAAATTTAGGTGAATGTAGATCGATGTTCACTCACCAAAATAGTGTCTTTACTATGATAAGGGATAGAACAAATCAGTTAAAATGTGTACAAGAGGGCAGGGTTTGTTGTGTCTGGCATCATTTATGTCATTTATATATAATGCGCAAAATTTCAAATGTCTTTAAAAAGATAAGTTTTGTTTCAATTGACTTCAAACATAGCACATGTATAGAGGCAATTGATGTGCTGACGTCAACACACGCATATACCTGACGACATCAGCTGGATCAGTGCCAAAATAAAGTACAATACATACAAGAGGTGGGGTTTGTTGTGCCTGGCACCACTTGTTTATTCAGTGTAAAGGTGGTTGAGCAAATATTCCATCTATAACTATCATGGTACAGGAATGTGATGGAACCCAAATGTGGACTCACAGACCCAGGATGAGAACAGAAATAATATTGAAAACACTTGCTCCCTCCAGGACCTCCGTCTGGGGTTAATGGCACTGAGTGAAACAGCCACTGGGATGAGAAGCAGGGTCAGACAGGAAAGAATCAGAACCGGGTAATCAGGATAATCAGAATCCAAAACACAATTACAGTTTGATTGAAATAGGTCAGTCCAGAGAGCTGAGAGAGCGTCATTTCCAAGGGGGGGCAAGGCATAGTCCGGGTCCAAAATCCAAGCCAAAGGTTATAGACAAAATACAGATAAGGAGCAAGCAATAACCACGATCCAGAAAAACACAGTCAAAACCAGAGAAGACAAACCGCTCATAGGCTGCATAGGGAGAGCAATCACACTCAGACTGAGTGAAGAAACATGAGGGTTTAAATACTCAACAAACAGGTGTTCCACATGAGGGGAAAATTAACAAGGGGGTAGGACAACACCGGTGACAGGAAGCAAAGAAATAAAGAGTGACATGAACCTACATAATAAAAGTAACGTAATAAAAGCCCAGACAATAACAATGACTGAAAAAACATGAGACTCACAAAAATAAAAGTCATAACAATTACAGCTAGTTATACATGTGATGTATGGAAGAATTATCTTGTACATACTGGTGTTTTACTTCACTTTTTGTTTGGCTTTTCCTGCTTTCCTGTAGTTCCCTTTCAGACACATACTCATGCAGCACGTTAAATACTGGGCATGTCCTTATTCTAAATCTGCCAGGACTCGTTTCAATTATTTACTGTCAGCGTTTTTAATGGTTCAGTGGGTAATATTTATACACTCATTTGTAGTTTATATTAGGAGCTGATTGTGTATTGATATTAGTTGACGATTTTAATGGAGGCTTAAGCTGCAGATTGTTTTTTTGTTTGGACTGTGCATAAAGATTTAATAGCAAAAACATGTTTTTTGTGTTAAACAGGGTATCAATCCTCACATCATCTACACCATTCATGGCACCAGTGACTTCTCCATCTTAAATGGATTCTTGTTCATGACCAAGGATTTACCGGACAGTACATTATCTCTGGAGGTAAGTTTATACAGTGTCAAAAAGTTACAAAGACAGTTCATGACAGTTAATTTTCTGACTCGAGGATGTCATTGTCTTTGCAGGTGGTGGCAGAGGATATGTCGACATCAGATCCAGCAACAGCCAAAGCAACAGCTCCACTCACAGTGGAAGTGATATCAGGTAGAGACAAAACACTGAGACAAGAAAAACACAGCAGCTTCTGAGACATTTATGGATCAGAGCAAAGTTTTTTATGTAATTAAGTAAATATTTATTATTAGATTGTATTTTATGGACATTTATTTTGATGCTGAGTTTACACATCCACTATGCATTTCCATGTTCACTGTAAAGAATTCTGTTTTTATATTTGCTGTTTAGTCTGTGATTAGTTTTAGTTTATTTATTTATTTACAGGAATTGACTATGTATTTTTTATTGGTTATTTAGGATTCAATATTGAATCCATAAAGACCCAATGCTACTTTTGTGGCAGTTCTCAAATAAATTTTTCTTAACTTAACTTTCTTCAGCTATTTGCCCCCATTTATTATATATTACCCTCCTTATTTTTTTTGTAGTGTAAATCATATATTTTCTTATATTCAACATCCTAAATTTCATTTTCGATATTCAAAGTAAATTCAAAAGCTACTATATCAAAACAGAGAAAATTGAAGAAAAAGTTGCCTTTTCAGCAAAATATATCAGTAACTGAATATAAAAACACAAACCCAGTGTTTCCATCCACTGTCATTGATCCAACTCCATGGGTTTTACTGATGAATTAATGTTGTAGAAGATGAGTGTTTCCACAGTAACTACGGAGTTTCTGAATGTCCAAATGGGTCATATCTGATGACCATGAAAAGACCAATTATTTTCATATATTAATAGAATTATTGTATCAACATGTAATAAACAGTTTATATCAGTAGATGTTTTAGGTCACTGATCAATTTGGGTCTTTATGGGTTACGCTAACTAAGCCTTTATGTAGCACCTCGATATCCTGGTTGGGTCTGACTTCATCCAGGTGCCTTCTGTGTTATAGTCTGAAGTCAACTCAAATAGCAAATTCCTTCAAATGCAAGTTCTTTCACACAGTTTCAGGGCATAAGTTTCACATACTGTTCATACAGAGCATTTGACCGACTGATGGAAAACAACAAGTGCTACAGTATATAGTCCATGATGCACTTATGAGGGCACCTCTCAGGGGTCTAAGCCTCCTGGTGTACTTTACTCCCAGGTCTCACCACTACGAGTTTACCTCCTAGCACCACAGCCAACACTATGACCACTGAAGATGTCCAGTCCACCACTAATCCCAGTACAACCAGTGAAGGAAGCGTCTCCTCCCCCAGCACATCTGAACCTCCCACAGGTGGTCACATTTCTCTGATGAATCCTGTTGAGTCTTTGTCCTGTTTGAAGGACTTTGGCTGTTACTTCAGGTTCTTTACCTGTTTTTACTTTGCTCGCTCTGGTCTGAGTTACTGGCTGAGTTGCATGTTTCACCCAGTTCACTTTTATTCCAGGCAGAAGTGAAATAAAATGCATGAGTTAAACATCAGATCAGAGCAGACATGGGGACTCAAGTCTGAGACTTGGACTTGAGTCGCGCTTAAGTCGCACAAACAAAGACTTGTGACTTGACTTTAGACTTGCCCTCAAAGACTTGAGACTTGACTTGGACTTGTGTGATATGACTCGGGAGTTCATTATCATGGAATTATTTATTTTATTATTTAATCTGTTTCAGTTTTTCCAAAGTGTTGCCCGACATTATGGGAAAATCAGAGATAGAAATGATAGCTTCCCTTACTTGATATTTGTGCAAAGGTTTGTAACGTGTGTGTGCTGCCACAGGTTTCAAATTACAAATATAAATACATTACAAACACATTGTAATTAGATCAAAATACATTGATCAAATTTAAACAAAGCTTTTGGGATGTTTCTTCACATTGCACATGCATTGTTCAGACCAATTTTGATGGTGTAGTGTGAAATAACACAGTATATAGTACAGTAAGGCCTACATGCTCTCACCACACTTAATTACTACATACTTAATCCAAAACAATACAGTAATGCAGTATTATCTCAAATAGCATCTAATGTGAAAATGTTAATTTCAGGCATTTGAGACTTCACTTGGACTTGGGATGAAAGACTTGAGCCTTGACTTGGACTTGTAAAAAGTGACTTGTGAACATCTCTGGATCAGAGTATCCTCTCTTCTTATTGATTTGATCTTGTATTTTGGTAACTCTTATGTGTTGACCCTGCAGGTGTAACGATCATCTCAGGTGGTTACCGGATGGAGGACATGGCGGCACTCGGGGCGTCTTTAGGTGTCCTTCTGTGCATTTCCCTGGTCATCATCATCGTCCTTGCACTACAGGTTCAGAAAGGAAATGCAAACTGGAAGAAGATCAGCGAAGTCAGCGTGTTTCACAGCTCTGTAAGTTCAAAGGTCAACATTACGATGGATATAATCATTCCATGTGCTTTCTGAACCTAAAGCAACAGTAGATGCTCAAATTGTGTATATGAAGAGCTTTGTTCCAAAATGCAATAAACGCCGAATTTGAAAATTTTGAGTTACCGCCAGAGTTACCCCTTCATTGTATACTATATACATTTATTCTGACCAAGATGTTTTTACAGAGTAACAAGTTGAGTTAGAAACATGTACAGAAAATGACTTTTTCACTGACTGTATGTAAGGCACGTCTTCTGAAATTGAACTAAAGACACTTTTATGGTTTTACTTTTTGTCAAATTGTTCCCCAGTGTAATTGATTAACTGTATGACTACTTTTCCTGACTGTCCTGTTCTTCCTCAGCTGGGTAAGGGGTCATCCGGTCAGAAGGAGGGTGTCCAGTACACAAATGAGGGCTTTCAGCGTGATGATGATGATGATGACGATGGAGGCACCTCAACAAATGTATCTCCAGGATTAGAGATAGAAAGAAGAAATATCCCTCCCCCAGAGACTGTTCCGGAGTCTTCATCACTGCCCTCAGATGATGAAAAGGATGAAAAGGAGGTGAAGCCCATTCTGACCAAAGAGAAACGCATGGAGGAGGGATACAAATCAGTCTGGTTTAAAGAGGACATTGACCCAGACGCCAAAGAGGAAGTGGTTATCATCCCAGACAGCAGAGGAGAGGAGGAGGAGGAAGAAGATGATGATGATGATGATGATGATGATGATAATGATGAAGAGGAGGACAAAAAATTACCGATGAAGATCCCAAAGGTGGCGTTTGCTGAAAGCGACATGGACAGTGGACTCAGCATGAGGATGGAGGACCCAGAGGATGACTCAGAGGAAGAAGGCATGATGACCTCTGACCTGTGAGTCATAAGACACTGGGAACTCCTACAATAATTTATAATGACGATCAATAGCTTATCATCATGGGACACGCCTGCTATCGGATAACAGCTGAGTCTGACGTGAATCTAAAATCATTCAGATGTACACAGCTACCATTTTTAAGAAACTTTAATTATTACAAACAAATCACAAACAATAAATCTGTATAAAATATTTTTCATGCATTTCACTTTAGCAGCATAAATGAAGACAAAATCTAATATTACACAGACTCTGTTAAAACTGCATCATTTAACTGATGTAACCTGTGCGTGTGTCAAGTTTCACTCTAATCTGACATAAAAAGACAAAATGAAAAGGACTGTGAACATAATCATGACCAACAGATGAACATTACTTCTTTTTATGTTTAAAAAAAATTCACAGTTGAACATGTGAAGATGGTAAGAGGTTAATCTTATCACTATTACATCCTGGTCCTGGGATGTAGATGATATTATTTTAACAACATCTATATATACAGCTCGCTCATTATTGCACCTCCACCTGCCTTACATCAAATGAAAGCAAACAAACTCATCTTTCTGAATATATAAATGCAACAGTAACACTACATACAGAAATGTTTGTTTTCCAGAAAACTGAAATATGAGAAATTTGGCTTTTGAAGGCCATCATCTGATCAATCAACTATCTATATTCCAACAAATTAGGTTACATTTATAATCATTGGTAACAGGTGGGTAGACAATAAACTGCTTAACACCAGGATATATGACGTTTTTGAACCAGAATACTAGTTTAGAATTTACTTTACCATTGACAATGGTAATTTTGTGTGTCAAATATTTATTGTCATTGATTATCTTTGGCTAAAATGTGTGTATTTGAAGCATACAACAGTTTTTTTTCTCCAAAAATTCCAAATGTAGCCACTTTGGAAAAAATGACAATTCCCCAAAAAAATGTCCCCTCTGTAAAACACATAAACATAACAATAGAAAATGCTGTAAAACTGACATTTTTTTTTACAAATAAAGTTCTCAACTTTAAACTGCAAAGTGCTAAGACATTGGTCTGTTGTTAAATGGTGTGTTTCAGTTCATACCTACCAAATGCTGCTGCTAACACCCTGGTTTTCACACAAAAATTATATTGAAGGGGGGCGATCTAAATATATTTGTGTTTCTAAGTCTACAACTTTTTACATGTCAAATAAAAAGAAAAGTGCCTGTTTTAGTCTAAACTACACAATTACACCCATTCATTCTGTAAATATTATCTGTAAATATCTGTAAATGTTGAAGATCAGCTGGAATTTCAATGTGGAGAGTTACAGTGAACACCAGACGCTGTTGAAACCCAGTGGATTTGTTCCATACATTGTTCATGTTTGGTTGTGTTGACTATATTTAAGCTACATTACAAATAACACATTAATGACTACATATGAATTAGTATAAAACCCAATAGAAAGTGAATCATCTATTATTTATAACAAAATATTCCATTATCCAAACACCATCAGGACACGATCTGATAAAAAAAAACAAAAAAAAACCTACATTTATAATTCATAAGTTTTCCTCTGAATTATGCAGATAGAGGAACTAGCATCAGAACCTTTATCCACATAATAATTTGACTAAAACAGTTCTGACTCAAAGGTGTAGAGCAGCTACGTCGCTAATTGTATTAACATACATCTGCTGCTCTTCTATGATATTGCAGCAGATTATGAACAAGTGTTTAAAAAAGACAAAGGGAATCATACTTTTTCAGGCTAATCTCTTAAATTCATGAACTTCAACTTTACCTTCTTCTTCTGTTTTGTTTTTTGTGAACTTCCATTTTGTCGTGGAGCATTTCTCTCTTGCAGTTGTTTTGGGAGTTTACATGTTTTGGTATTTGCATCATTTTTCTTTCTCATTTGTTTGGGGGGGGGGGGGGGTTGTACATTGTTGCTTCTACTTCATTTCTGTTATTGCAGCATGTTATGTCTCTTGCAGCTTCACTTCTGTTGCATTTGTTTTATGTGTTTGTGTTTATGGTTGTGCATCTTTTTTTGTATTTGCAGCGTTTTGTCAATGCGGTGTGTTTGCCCCTGTAAATAGTACCCCAGAACTATGCCTGGACTCTATCTTATCTTTTTATTCTTGGACTCTTTCTTCTTATTTATGTCAATATATTACAATCTACAGTTCCTCTGCATGTTCTATTGCTTCATGAAAGGCCTATTCTATATAAAATAGAAACATGTAAAAAAAAAAACAGTACGTCACCTCCATGAAATATTAAACCAGCTTCACAAATGCCTTTTCCTATTTGACAGTCTTTGCATTAAAGTCAAAATGTCTTGTCATAACCGCTTAAGGTGAAATTGAAACTTAAGAAAATCCAGTGGCAATTGAGAGTGTGAGGACAGTCTGACAGTATGAGAGAGAATTTGATAGAGTGAGAGGTTTGACAGTGTGTGAGCCAGAGTTTGATAGTGTGTGTGTGTGTGAGAGAGAGAGAGAGAGAGTTTAAGAGTGTGTGAGAAAATGTGATAGTATGTGTGAGGGCTTTGATAATGTGTGAGAATGAGTTTAATGTCAGAGAGAATAGTTGATATTTTTGGACTCTACGACCTCTCATAGGTATCTGATGTTCAGGTGGATTTATTATGTTTGGACACATTCATATAATGTTTGATATAAGGTAGAATTCTCAAAACTTTTTCCAATATATTGTTCATAAATTTACAAGTGAGACTCGTGAACAGGTTTACGGTGTGTGAGTGTGATTTCCTGGACTTGCTGCTGTGTTCAGTTAATGTTTAACACATTGTCTGGGTTGTTTGCTGTGGAGATGTACTGAGAAACAGCAGAAGATAAAAGTTGATAATAAACCTCCCTGTATAGCAGATTGACTGTAATGGATCTTAGGTGGCAGCAATCACTCCAGGGTGTCGGGTCAGGACACAGGTGAATTTAGAATGAGAGACGGAGTCAGTAATAAAGTTTAACTCTTTATCTGTGTGAGTATGTGTGTGGTTTCTGCAATACAAGCAAAACACAATACAAACTGATTAGAAATAAAATACAGCTTAAATATAAAATACACTGAGCTAGAAATAGCAATAACTACAGCTCCAGGTGATTTATAACTCAAATCACTAATTAACAAAGAGAGAATGTGCATTGACATGCACTATATGCCTAATTAGCAATGCAGTAGCCTAGCATAAACAATCAAGCCGTAGCTAATTAGCATAACAGTTAACTGCCCACCACACCATCAATAGAACGACAAACAAGTTATAAGTTGTCAAACAGACTCATATGGCTTTAAGATGAACATGACAAGGTGTAACAGAGATGTAAACATTGTAACTCACGACTCAATGGACGCACACACTGCAAACACACAGAGGGACAGTTCAGCCGTTTTGCTCTGAGGTGATCGATGTGCAGGTGATGCATTTAAGTACCACAACAGCGTCGGAATTTACATACACAACAATTATCAAGAATATCAAAGAAATAACACTCAGAGGGACGACCTTTTGTACACTCCCTGTAGTAAATGATGATGGTAACAGACAGAAATAATCTGCACTTTGTCAGTAAGGTTAACACATTAAAGCCCAGACTAAATCATAACAGTGTGCATAGAAACTATTGGAAAATGGTTTTTATTCATCATTATATTTAGGAGTTTCATCTGTTATCACCCCCCCCCACCCCACCAGGCATAAGGGGTATTGGTACCTCCAAGGGGTCAAGGAAGAACCCATTAGATTTTGAGCAATGAAGGTCAAAGGTCAAGGTCACACTAAAGGTCAACAGCTAAAACACATTAGTGGTAATATGTTAGGATTCAGACAAGATAGAATCTGGTGGTTTTTTTGCATTTACATTGTCTCACCTTCAGACATCAGATGGGTCAACACCTATGGCTCGATCATATCATGTGTGATTGAAAAAAATAAATAAATAAATGAAGCTTTGTCAGAGGTCTGCCGTCTCGGACTGCCTTGTTTATGAGGTGGATTGTGTGTTTGTTAGTCTCTTTCAGCAGCTTTATGCAAAAACTATTGAACCAATTTTTATGACATTTTCAGGAAAGGTGGTCCAGTATAAATCCCTTTAAATTTTGGTGAATGTAGGTCAAAGGTCACAGTCACCAAAAATGTGTTTTCACAATAATAAGAGATAGGGCTAAGGGTTTGTTGTACCAGGCACCGCTGGTTACATTGATGTTTAAGCTGATATGTTGATTAATGTGCAATGTCCTAATAAAATAACTACATTAAATTCATTTATTTCATGTATTTTCCATTACTTATTTGTATAAATAATTGTTTGTTCTACAGAGTCTTGTTTTTGGGAATGTACCAGCAGAGGTGGCAAAAGTACTTGCATTCTTTACTTAAATAGGAGTAAAACAACTTGTGCGAAATAATACATACGTGAAAGTATAAGTACTGGTTCAACTCCTTTACTTAAGTGAAAGTTAAAAAAAAAAAAAAAGTACAACTTCTCATGTGTAATAAAGCACAAAAGTAAAATGTAAATTTCCTTTTGTTTTTTTTTTTTGCTGTGAATGAAACAATATTTACTGAACCAAACAAAACCATAAAAGTTTCAATAGTAACCAAAAGCCCTTAAGAGTGAATTACCATGTTTTTTTTAACCATACTGTCATATCTGTTTAGTTTGAAAAAGTAACAAGCTTTTTTTGAGAATGTAGGGAGTATAAAGTACAGATATTTATGTAAAAATGCAGGGAGTTAAAAGTTGCCAGAAGAAAAAAAAACTCAAGTAAAATACAGATAAATAAAACAAACAACTACTTAAGTACAGTAACAAAGTACTTATACTTTACTTCCCACCTCTGTGTACAAGCTTCAGCAAGTAGTCAGTTCTCTGTAATAAAAACAACAGGAAGCTGTGAGTGTTGATGTCTGATTTTACTTCAATAAAAAATGTACATCAAAACTTTACAATGTTTAAAAACTTTAATTTCCCCAAATATAAAACCCAAGATCACAAAGACGTAGCAGGTCGACTGAGAAAATGACCCCAAGTATTCAATTTGAGGTGACGGGATGTCCAAATCCTTAAACAAAACGGACACCAACAGCAAAGGCCAAAAAAAAAAAAACCTGTAACATGACAGTAACAAAATTATTTCATTCATTATATACTGGCTGGGATTTCAAATAGTACGTTCACTTTTTGATATAAACTGCATTTTGACATATACTCATGAACATTGAGTTATGATACCACTGGTCTACAATCGTAATTTGCCTCCAGAATTAATGTAATGAAACTTTATTGATCTTGAGTCATTGGTAAAGAACAATTTAGTTAAAGTCCTGGTTGGTTGTAGTTTCCAAGATACAGTCCTGGACAAAATAGTGAAATTAAGAGTAAATGGGTTTTACTCCAAAAGGCATATTTCAACATTACAATGACAGTACATTCACTTCACAGCAGGGGTGTCACACTCATTTTAGTTCAGGGTCCAATAAGCCAAATTTGATCAGTGCAGTGAAATAATAACATAATAATATATAAATAATGTGAACTCCAAACCTTCCTCTATGTTTTAGATGGAATAAAATAAAAGTATACAATGAAAATATTTACATCTGCCAACTATCTTTTAAAATAATGCGAATAACATGAATAATCGGAAATTTCAAAGGAAAACTATGTGCGATTTTAACAATATTCAGCCTCCGTTCATCGTTTACACATGTAAATGACAACTTACAGATCACAGTTGATCAAATAAATACACAAAACATTGAATAAGACAGAATATTGGTAAACTCGTATTGTAGACATTTAAAAATGTTCACATTTGGTCAGGTTATTTATGTTTTTGAGAAATGATAGTTTATTTTAGGGTGGTACAGTGGTTAGCACTCGTGTCTCACAGCAAGAAAGACCTTTCTGTGTGGAGTTTGCATGTTCTCCACGTGTCTGCGTGGGTTTTCTCCAGGTACTCTGGTTTCCTTCCACTGGTTAATTGGTTAATCTAAAATGCCCATAGCTGTCAATGTGAGAGTGATTGTTTGTTTATATTATCAGATCCTCCAGGATTTCGCGATGTTTATATTTGCAACTTCAACGCAAATTCAGTGCAATGTTGCAACTTTAACTAATCACCACGACTTTCCCACAAAATGTGACCAATCATATGTGACGTCTTGAGCTGCTCCTTCCTCCTTACAGTACGAAGCAACATGTTTGTGGCAAGCAGTTTACATTTGATGACTAAAATAATGCACTAGTACCAACAGGTGCATTTTTGTCATCCAGGTCATATTTCATTTACCATATTTGAAAGGTTGTCTTAATATCTCAGTGTCTTTGTTCTACTTTTGTCAGAGAAACTGCCTCTACTACACAGTACACAGTACTAGTAATGATGTTTTGGGGGGTTTTTTTGACTGGCTGAGACATTTATGTTTTACAACTTCATGTAGTGTTGTGAGGTCACATGAACTTTAACCTTTGAACCAACAGGTGCATTTGGAAAAAAAATATACATTTGTCGCACTTGTAATCGTTTATTTGCCATCTCTGTAAAAGGTAGTTTTAAGGACCATATCACAATGACTTTGAATTAATTTTCCAGTAACCAAATATTTGAAATATTACTTAATTTTAATTACAAAAAGGGAAAATCGCAAATATTTATCGCAACTTTCACTTCCTCCCGCAACAAATGCCTAAAACGCACTGCAACTTTCAGCGCAATTTTTAGGAAAAGCTCATGCAACATCGGACATTTTAGGACGCAACAATCTCAAAGAAGGCCTGCGAAATCCTGGAGGGACAGCTGTAAGGCTGTGATGAACTGGCGACTGGTGTACCCCACCTTCACCCACTGTAGCTGGAATAGGTCACCTCTGACCCAAGTGAGGAAAAAGCGAGTGCAGAAGATGAATGATCGTTTTAGTGTAATTAAATTAAAATGACATGAAAATATTTACAAAAGGAAAAATTTAAGAATTCAGAGTATTCATGACTTATTATGATAGTATTTTACTGATCACTTGAGATTAAATTAACCTGAACAAAAATGATAACGATCTTCAGTGTCATTTTTGTATTTCACAAATTTGTGGCCAGATCGGACCCTTTGGTGGGCTTCATTTGGCCCCCAAGCTGCATGTTTGAGACCTCTGCTTTGCAGGTTCTTTCAGTGGAAGACTCTAATTTATTATATAAATGTACATATGCCGATATATATATATATATATATATATATATATATATATATATATATATATATATATATATATATATATATATATATATATATATATATATATGTGTGTGTGTGTGTGGAATAATACTTTATCATATCTTTAGAAAAACTTCAGCTAACCAGTACTTTTGTCACTAGGTTTCTATCTTATTAAAATATGTAAGATTTAACACTTTTAATCTCCGAGGCTGAAACATTATAGACCAGTGTTATGAAAAGCTGGTGTAATGTCAAAGTAACAGTTTACATCCTGTTTGAGAAGCTTATCAAATACAAATAACACAGTTAAATAGCAGCAAAGACAGGTCTTCTTGTGCCGTGCCACACTTATGGAGAGTGTTGTAAAAAATAATACAATATTTGTCCCATTATGTAAATAAAAGTTTAAATATTAAACATGTTAATGCAACAGGATGTACACATGTAACCATGTTAGTGCATAAAAGCAATTTATAATAATGGAGAGCATAGGGTAAGCTAAAAATTAAAGATGAGATTAACTGTTTTCATCCACTACATAAAGGAAATATAAAGAAAAAAATACAAGTTTTCCATCAGTGAAATTAACTGTTAAGTCTTAAAGAACATTTTGCTGTTTCCTTGATTTTTAGCTAAGACAAAAGAAGATGAAACTAAAAGAGAGAAAAAAAAGTGTTTCCATCTAACCTGCACAGTGAACAGTCTGTATATTATTAATACCAAATTACATAATACACGACATACAATAATATTAAGTGTAAGGCTGCAGCACAACAGACACTTCCCTGAAAGTTCTGTATCACCTGCTCTGCAAATAACCAGACATGCAATTGGAATATGTTTAGAAAAACCCCTAATTATCCATCAGCTTTAGCTTTGTATTGGATGAATCAGTGCAATTTTTGGTTATTTACAGAGCAGAAATACTGAAACTCTTCTCCTGTCTGTTTGTGTTTTGTGATATCGTACTATGTAACAACACAGAGACAGAGTTACAAGTAACAACAACAGCAAAATGTTTAAAAGTGTTTAGATACATACGAGTTTGACATTCCACGGATGAACCAGTACATCGAATTGATTATGTGACACCGTACAGGTGATTCATGCTCTGTAATGTTTTAGCTGCATATTATTTCTACCTTGTGGTAGATTCACACTGATCTGCAGGACGTTTGTGTGTAACTGTGATCGCCTAAAATCAGCTGTTTGTTGGAAGGCAGTTGTATCGCTGTCATTATGATATTAAGGTGGATATAAGTTTAGCGAGTGATATCAGCTGTGACTATGCTCTCACAATGGTTAAAAAAAACCCTTCCTCCCGTTCCTGTTTTGATGTAAATATATACTAAGACTCCTGGTTGGAGGCTGTTGCCATGGTCACCAGTGTACGTTGAGCAGAGATGGCGTCGAAGGCTTCGTCTCTGTGGATCATCCCACCGAAAACCAGCGGCTGGAATAACATATTACAACGACAGGTGAGAACAAATGAACCAGAAACAGACTCACCATAACTGGAGGTCACAGGATGGTTTCTGCTGGTATAATTCTGCCAATAGTAGCTTTTCTAGACTTCAGTAGCTTTAGTAGTGTACAGTTCTGCTCAGAAGTTTACATACCTGAGCAGAATTTGTGATTCTTTGGCCATTTTTCAGAGAAAATGAATGATAATACAAAACCTTTCCTTTTACTCATAACTAGTTGTTTGGTGAAGCAATAGGTTATCAAACAAATAATAATAGTAATGATATTAATAATGGAGGATTAGTAATTTAGTAAATAATGGATTTTTTTTTATCTTTTTATTGTATTTGATGCATACTGTCTTGTGCTGCTGTACCTATTTGAATTCCCCCCTTATGGGAACAACAAAGTATATCTTATCTTATTGCAGTCAGTATCTCTATGGTCAGTATATTACAACTAAAGCTACAGATTAAAAACAGTAGTATTTCCTTTTGTACCACTCTCTTTGTATTGTTTAGTCATTCTAACACCATGGATCACTTTATCATATGTGATTTTTCCACAAGAATAAGATCATGCCATAAAAACTTAAAGGGGTAGTATTAATATTCCAGTCTCTAAACTAGCAGGGGGTAATTACCTATCAGAACACCAACAGTGAATCAATGCCATTCATCATTCTCTATTATGGCATCATTGAGTTTTCGTCTTCAAGCTACAACTGACAGCAGTTTTTCACATGCTTACATGCAAATAACTTACTTTATACCAATGTTAACAGAAAACAGACACAATGAAAGCATACATCAACTCAGTTTTCTGTAAGAACTGTTCCATACCTGCACTATAGTAAATATGTTTGGGCTCTTGAGAGCAATTAATGGAGTAAGACACATTGAGGAGCTCCCGTAGATTTTGACTAAAATCCTTAGCATCTGAGTCCTATCTTATTTTCCTTGAGGCTACAGTGAGTTTTGCTTATTAGCTTCATAGCTATATTATTTTTAACCGTGTTGTCATGCAGAAAGAATCCACAGAGTTTAATAAATCAAGCCGGCAAACGCGAGCCACTCGGTAAAATAAAGCCCCGAGCCCAGGTGTTCCAGCTTCAACTCAAGACACCTCCTCTTCGGCTACAACTAGCATTATCCACATGGAAGCACTGAAGCTAGAAATACTAGCATCACTGAGACTGGAATTAGCGGCCATTTTCAAAACCGAACTCCTGGCAACATTAAAAGATGAACAGACTACAATAGAGTCGACCTGCAACTGGTGAAAATGCAACTCGAGAGTAACATTTGCAAGGGATAGTGTATTGTACGCGCGTATTATTATTAGCTTATTATTATATATACTCTAACAGACTGGATAAAATAGCTGTTACAACGTAGCGAATATTTACTTTCAAAGTGGCTGAACTACCTGCGGAGTGATACGGTACCGTGAATCTGAAGTGACAAAACTCATTGCCATTGGCAGCGGGCGTTAACGGCGCAGCGGGCGGTTATCTAAAAACATCCGCCTGCAGAAGACTGGGAGTCAATTCAAAGTGAACGGGAGCTTTCGCAACCTTCTAGAGGGCCGTAGAATAAACTGTTCTAACTACTGTGATAGGTGACCAGACAAGATGAACAAACACCTAAAACTCTCACCTTCTGAGTGGACGGTGTTGCTATGGAGATGCCCATCCCAGATCCAGGTAGCACCGACAAAACTTTATACTATGACAATCAAAGAAGAAGAAAGAAGACATGAGGGGGGAGGAGGAGAAAGAAGAAAGAGGAGGAGAGGAAGAAGGAGGAGAAAAAGGAGAAAAATCTTTGTTTAGCACAATTAACAGTTTAAAAACATAAAGGATACTGACAAAGAATTGAGAAGACTTTTAAATGAACCTTTTGGATCTCAGTGATTTCACTCAGTTTAATGACTTTGTTCCTTTTAGATGGTCCGGAACGAGAACTGGAGACCTCAAAACACAGATAACTGAGAACAGACAAAAACACACATGTTCCTTGAATTTATTAATTTTATGTTCCATTTTTCCACTAAACTGCTTTCACTTTAAAAACCTTTCTTCATGGGAGATGTATCCAACACAGCAGCGTTGAAATGTTTCACTAAAGTCAAACAACAATAATAATTATTATTAATAATAATGGATTGGATTCATATAGTGCTTTTCTAGGCACCCAAAGTGCTTTATATTAGTGACCCATTATTCATTCACTCTCACATTCTCACTCTGGTGGTGGTAAACTACATTTGTAGCTACAGTTAACCTGGGGTAGAATGGCAGAAGTGTGGCTGGCAGTTTGCACTGAAGGATCCCTCTGATTAACACCAAACATTAATTCACCAGCGTGAGTGGCACTCACTTCTCTGTGATGTACAGGACTCCATTGCGGATGTAGTCTGTTGGTGTTTTCTTGTCTCTGTTGATGAGGCAGCAGCGCCAGCCGTTCTCACACACTGACATAAAAACAACACAATACCTGGTCAACACATACAGCTTTTCTAGTTCTGAAATTTCAACAAACCTTTAACATGGGTTGGACTGTTATCAGTACTCCAAAATCTGAGTGAGAAGTCATGGACCGTACCATCAGGTTTTCTTCTTCAATCATAAAATCATAGACATTTATTGAAAGTGTCTTATTTAACTTATTTAAATCACTTATTTAATACTGTGTCTTACAGTCTTCATGTGCTACATCAGCTGATAGTTTACATTATAGTGGTTAGGTTAGCACTGTTTTTAGCCACAGTAAAAACACTAATCACCTTTGTTTTCTGTACAGTTCATTTCTCTACAATCCCTTACATCGTCTCAACACTCATGAGAATTTTAGGTAATTTTTGAATATTTGAAAACACAACTATCTGTAGTCCCTTCAATGCAGTTGTAACATGCGCTAACAGCTGCATTATAGTGTGTTACTAAATATTTATCGACAATTACTGATAAATTATATCATTAATAAAATCAGACCATCAATGTGAGGAGATTCATGTTTTGTTTTTGTCTTTTATAATTGAATGCATTGGCATAACTTCAGAGCTCCTCATTCTCAACATACTATAGCAGGGGTGCCCAATCCTGGTCTTTGAGAGCTACTATCCTGCATGTTTTAGATGTATCCTCCTTTTAACACACCTGATTCAAATGATAACCCTCTCCTCCAGCTGTGCAGAAGCCTGATAATGACCGTCAGGTGTGTTGGAAGAGGGATACATCTAAAACATGCAGGACAGTAGCTCTCTAGGACCAGGATTGGACAGCCCTGTTCTAAAGATACATTTATGTACAATACCAGTTAAATGTTTGGACTCACTTTATCATTTAAATGGAATGAGATGAAGTGCATATGACCAATAGGTGCTCAACATCACTAAGAACTGCTTTAAGACTTTTGGAAAACATTTCAGATGACTATCCTATGAAGCTCATCCAGAAAATGCCAAAAATTTGCAAAACCGTAATAAACACTGCATCTAATTTGAAGAAAATAAAACATGTTTTGAGTTATGTTCCATTTTTAACTACATAATTCCATGCGTGTTCATTCATAGTTTTTATGTCCTCAGTGAGAATCTACAATGCAAATAGATGAGAAAAATAAAGAAAAACCCAAACTTTTAACTGACCGTGTTTAAAAGGTACTAGAGGTACTAGATATAAGACCTTTGATAATTTGTAAAACTAGATTTAACATAGACTCTGCCTCCTGCACATTCCTTCTCACCTGTTAGTGGGCGTTCACTCTCAGAGAGGTTGAAGACTTCATGAAAAGCTCCTCTCTTGGTGCTGTAGGTCCGACCTCCATCCTCATCCCTGTTGACGCCCACAGGAGCTGCAGCTCCTACATTGCCTCGAACTGAAGAAGTCGC
Source organism: Siphamia tubifer (assembly GCA_020466265.1). Taxonomy (NCBI): domain Eukaryota; kingdom Metazoa; phylum Chordata; class Actinopteri; order Kurtiformes; family Apogonidae; genus Siphamia; species Siphamia tubifer. The sequence goes on along the minus strand of CM035788.1, from coordinate 26,246,483 downwards.
CTGGACCGGAGGGACAGTGGGAAAGATATTATAATATGTGCAAGTACATGGCTCCTAAAGTCAGAAGAATTGGATCAGCCAATGTGAGGTCCTCCAGAGCCCCCTAGAGGCTGCAGAGTTCATTACAGCAACAGTGATTTATTTAAGTAAAGTAGGAAATGAAAGGGGTGCTAAATGAGACCGTTGCGGAAAAAAATATTAGACCATCAAAAATAATGATTATGCAATTAAGTACCAACTCCTGTGTGTCACAGGGCTAACACAACCAGAAAATAAAATATGAAATGTATAAAAGCACCATTTTTGTCAGTACAATGCCATAAACATTGATGTAAGAACTGAAGTGATTTAAGTTATTATCAAGAAAACATGGAAAATGGATATCAGCTCTGAAATTAAACTAGTATGAGCCATTTTTGTTCTCATTATATTTGTCCAAACACATCTAGCTTTAGTTGTACCAGGCATTAAAATGAACAACAAATTGAAGAAAACAAGAGTGGTCTAATATTTTTTTTTCTGTGACTCTACACCTAATATTTAGCAGCTAGTAATCCAATTACATTTTTAACTAACTTTTTTTAATTTTCACTTCTACAAACAGAAAAACACCAGTATTCTTGGCCTCCGGTATATGCATTTGAACATTGAATGCTGCATGACATTTGATCCTGTATTAGATATTATATGATACATTTGTGAAAGATTGAATTCACAGTGTGCGTAAAGCAGCAGTATCAGAGCTTGGGACACACATAGACTTCGAGAATCATCAACAGGGATGGCTATGTAATCAGTCTGAGGATGGATAATTTTAAAACTGTGGTGAAAACGAGAATGCCAATTACACTAATATCCATCATAGGCTGTGATGAGCACCTTCTCCACCACACACTGGACAGACAGAGGAATACTATCTCAAACAGACCGTTGCTGATCCATGGTTGAATACATAGACACAGGAAAAAAGATGCAAAAGGCTATCATTCAATCTTGTGTTGTTCATTTTCAGTAAAAGCTGCAGTGCATCATAGTTGTTCTTGCATCGCTGGGCAAAAAACATCTTAATTACCTTTCAGTTTATTGTAATTTGACTGGTCTGAAAGGACACTGTATTTAGGCATTGACTATTTCTGTGTTTTCAAGTGGAAGAAAATCTACTCCTGAAGAAAATTATGCTTAATCACAGGCTTTTAAAAGACAGGTAGGGGGAGAAATGTGATTGACTGTTGTGTGATTGTCGTATTACACAGGTCTACAAGTAAAATGCTTCCTGAATAAAACTCAAGAAATGTTACCATATGTGTGTTACTGATAAAGAAAACTCAAGTCTTAAATGCTGGTTGGCTTAAGTTTCCAAGTCTTGGATCAAAATGTTAAATTCTTAGAATTGTGAGAATTAATGGTGGAATTGTTTTTGCTCTAAAGGCATGTTTTTCAGATCTACTTCAAAACACTGTCTGCGCATTATGATCCATTCACTTTACAGGTTCTTTCTAGTGGAATATTTACAAATCCATTATATACATGTACATAAAACCTCCATATATGTGAAATATCACAGAGTCATACAGTATATATTAAAAACATGCGCTAACCAGCACTAAAGTCATTTGTTTTCTGATTCATCTTATTAAACGATGTAAGTTTAAGGACATTCAATGTCTAAAGCACATTCTTTGTAAAAAAAAACAAAAAACAATTGTAGTGCCGTGTCACAACTCTACTCTGTGTTTGGAAGCTTGGAAAAGTGGCATCACATTTGCATAATAATGTAAAATAACATCAGATCTGATTTGGACCAAAAGATGAGAGCTGCCACTGATTTTTGAAGATATATTAACTCTGGTCCACATTCAACACTGGATCCCTTAAGCAATAGAATAAAAAAAAAAAAAAAGAAGGTTATTCTGAGCTGGTGGCGAAACACTGTGGTACAACATGGACGACACTGTGGAGGTGCCCACTCCCTCTGCAGAGATGAACGGCTCATTGTAAATAAAAACAATACAACAATTGTCTCTTTCATGTGATTATATACTGATGAAAAGATAATATCTGAATATTACATTCCTTTCTGTAGTTACAGCCACTTGAATCTTCTACAATGGAGTGAACATAAAGGGGGCCTTGGTCTGGTCCCACATAAACTATGGAGTGTGAACCAACTGTAAGGCATGTGTGAGGTTAACTACTCCAGCAGTCCAGTGTGTTTTGTATTCTGGGAGGAAGGTCACAAACACCAGTAGCCTGTGCAGTACCAGCAGAGGAAACCACCACAGAATAAACGGACACCTTTAAACAATGATTCTCCTCACAAAAACCTGCACCAGTATGGTCCACATGGGCTATTTCATGTATTAACCCCCAGTGGTCCCTCCCACAGAGGCCCTTACTAAGCATCAAGTGTGCAAAGAAAGAACACTTGTGGAATAATGACCCCCCCCCCCCCCCAAAAAAAAAAAAATCAGTTTGTTTTTGACTCTTTTACATTTGATTCTATTTCATCAACTTGAGTTGTGAATAAAATTCTAAAATACTCAATAATTGTAACAGTTTAACCCTTTAAATGCCATGTTTGTAATGTAAACCATTTTTAATGCAAAAATATATATATGTTTTTCTCCAAAATGAAAAAAATTGGATGACATATGATTTGATTTTTGCAGCCTTGCTTATGTCAATGATTCACACCAGCATTGGTACATTTGCAATTTTGTATCAGCCCCCCCAAAATTTATATTGGTCAGTCACTAATCCTGACCAAGGAAAACTAAATTTTCACTTTGTGCAGTAATCTCAACCTGTTTTGTCTGCTTCCATTCATGATAACATATATTAAACTGTCACGTGATCAAAACCAAACTACTTTTAGCAAAAAGTGTCTCCATTTTCAATGTCTGGATTCACCAGAAATTAAAAATAAAAAATGTTTCACAAGCCAAAAACGTCAGTAACTATTTCCATAAACAGTAAAGAAGAAAAATCCCATCAAAGCCCAAACTAGTCGTAGAAATTCAACAATGACACAAAACCTGTGCAAAAACTAAAGCTAAAACTCAGGTCTATCTAACATCTCCAGTTTGCTCTGAAGGGCTTCTAAAAGGTCAAAGGTCAACATCTATGGGGTAAATCATCTAAGGGACAGGAACACTCTTATGACTACAGTGTATTACAGCCTTTAAAGTTACTACAAACACACAGTATTCTCCTACCTGTTCACACTCAGACGGCTGAGAGAGAGAAACACAACCACTCAGACACCAGTATCACCAGTAACACAATGACACATAAAACCAGCACAGACACATTTTCATCCAGGATGTAACGCTGCTCGATGCCTGGTTTATGACATTAGGACAGGAAATGGCGCAATCATTAGTGCCATTTATTTGGCCAAATGACTCGAGGACAGTGTGACTTCAGATCAGTCAGCGACTCATCTGTGTACTGTGTGAAAAAAATGACTGAAATGAGACATTGTGTAAAGAATTGTCAAATGATATTGTCTTATACTGCATTAGTATTACAGTTTGTCATTTTATTAGTACTTTTATTGTTTGCTTGTATTGTATTTAAAGTCTTGTAGCACTGACTGCTTTATGAAATAATGATGCAATGTGTAGTAATGTCATAATTTTTCACCTCATTATGTAATAATGCCGCAATTTGTAACAAAATTACTGGATTTTATATTAACTTACCTCTGCTAAAGAGGTATTAAATTCAAGTCTGTTTGTTTGTCTGTCAGCAGGATTACGCAAAAAGCTCCAACACAGATTTTGATAAAACTTTCAGGAATGATAGATAATGGGTCAAGGAAGAACCCATTAGATTTTGAGCAACGAAGGTCAAAGGTCAAGGTTGCACTAAAGGTCAACAGCTAAAACACACCAGTGGTAATATCTCAGGATTCAGACAAGATAGAATTTTTTGCATTCACATTGTCTCACTTTTAGACATCAGATGGGTCAACACCTATGGCGTGATCACGTCACGTGTGAATGAAAAATTAAGCCTTGGCAGAGGTCTGCTGTCTCTGACTGCCTTGTTACATATTTTGTGTTGTACAAATTTCAATTCACCAGTAAGTTTCCTGTTCGTAGTGTAGCTTTTCTCTTTCTTGCAAACACATTGTCCAGTATAATGACTATAATTATATTTGACTTAGGTTTGACCAATGAAACATCCTACTCATTGTTTTTTAATGAATTCTAATTAAGCTGGAATGCTAAATGTTCTTTTGCTAGTATGATGATTTTTTCCCACTTAAGGCATTAATGTCACTGGTTTTTCAATGCTTTATTTACATAATGCACCAAATTATTACATATGGATGGTTGATCAATCAGTCCTGGCAGAGGTCTGTGCTCTGAATTCAAGAATTGAATTACAAAATGTGGCATACATTATCATTATTATCAAATCTGGTGTTATTACATAATCAGGTGAAAAATAGTTTTTATTAAAATGCTATTATTATGTAATGCAGTGGTACATGCCTTCCTTTTTGCACATTGTTAAAAAAATCAGACGTATATGTTATTAATCTATGTGTATATGTAATCATTTATGTCCAGAGTACATGTCTTACTGTGCACATATTAAAGCATTCAGACTAACCCGTCTGCTGAGTGTGCTCCCACTGTTGCGTTCCTTCAGCTGTATGTCTGTAGGTAAACTGGTCCAGATGATATATGGCGTGTCAAATTTCTGCCTCAGTTTAGGACAGCTCTTAAAGATGAAGTCGATGATGAAGAACTTTATTCCTGCATAAAAACCTGTGAATGAGGACAAGAAGATATGAGGGCTTAGAATCCCCCAGTAACTATTTATTAATACATTTGGGTCGTATCTGATGCTGCTGAAGGCAGAGAAGCTGGATTTGACCTGAATTATTTAAATGTATTGAGAAGATTAGTGTTTGAAAAGTTATTAAACATCTTATATCAATAGATGTGGTTGCACTGCAAAAATCTAAACCTTACCAAGTATATTTTTTATCATTTCGAGTCAAAATATTCCATCACCCTAAAAATAATAATTTTCACCTATTCCATTGGGAGATTTTTTTGTGCATAATTCTTTTTTTTTCTTAATTCAAGCAATACTACAAGAACAAGTGAAAATTATCGTGGTAAGATTTATTGAAATAAGATTTTATTTTTAGATCTATTATCTAAAAATAACTTCTCATATCTCACTGAAAAGTTACTCTTTAGGTGATTATGACTTATTTTAAGTATAATGAGATATTTTAACTAGAAATGGAAAAAAAAAATACACTCGTTAATGTTTAGCTTTTTTTCCCAGTGTGATTGCCAGTAGTTTAGGTCTTTGTGGGTTTAATACCTATGATGAATCCCAGCAGTTTGAAAGGCAGCAGACAGGATGAGATGAAGGCCACCCACAAACCGATGTACAGCTTTTGGGTTAATTCGGGTTGAACCCACATGAACAGGCTGTAAACACCAAAAAGACACAGTGAGTGAAATCAGTCAGTCTAGGTTTATACTGTATCTTAACCTGAAAGGGAAACTCACTTCTTTATTTTCTCTAGAATATTTGCCATCTTCCCAAACAGATTCTGTGAAGAAAAAAAACAAAACAGGGGTGTTAAGTCATTTTAGTTCAGGGGCCACATTCAGCTAAATTTGATCTGAAATGGGCCAAACCAGTGAAATAACATAATAACACATAAATAATGTTAGCTCCAAAAATGTCTATATTTTAGAGTGAAAAAAGTTAAATTAAATCATGAAAATGTTTACATTGAAAAACGACCCTTTATGAATAACATGAAACAAATGAAAGAATAAGCCTAATCTTAATGATATCATGCTTCCATTTATCATTTCTACATGTTCATTATAACTTACAGATCATAGTGGATCAAATACAAATACACAAAATATTTAATATCGGGCAGATTGTTCTTAAAATTGCATCGACTTCTCTTGAAACACTTCAGGTTCTTTGTAATTTTAAGATTGTTCCGATATTTTCTGAAATTATACTTCGTTTTAGTGTAAATATGTGAAAATATTTACATTTACAAAGAGAAAAAAATTTGAGTTGTGAGTCTATGTATCTAAAAATAGATTATTATGATAGAATTGTACTGGTTCTGACCCACTTCAGATTGAATTGGTCTGAATGTGGAACCTGAACTAAAGTGATTATTAATATCTTAATATCTATTTTTGCATTTCACAAATTCATCCCAAGAGCCAGACTGGACCCTCTGGCAGACCCTGGGTCCAGTAGCAGCTGGAACTCACATGGTCCACATCTCACCTGAGCTTTCTGAGCCACGTCGAGAACAAGTTGGAACTTCTCCGACACCGTCAGGTCTTCTTTAGGTGGCTCCTGTTAACAAACACAACATGTTACAGCGCAGCTCTGACATACATGGAACCACGTCATATTTCAGTTCACATTTTTCTGTGCCAGATAGGTTTGGAGAATATATTGTTTTGTAATTTAAAGGAGTCATACTTTGCAAAAAAAAAACCCACTTTTATTAGTCCTTAGTTCATTTGTATACTCTTTGCGTAATCAAATGAAATTTTATCTGTAATTTTATTTCTTATTTATTGATTTATTTCTTATTTATAATCAGTTTACTTTGTTAATCAATGTGAAACACTTTATTGAAATTTTATAATCAGTTTATTTTGTGTAATGTATTTTTTCACCCTGTAATTTTTAATCAATGTGAAGCACTTTGGGCTACAGTGTTTATATGAAAGGTCCTATACAAATAAAGATTTATTATTATTATTATTATTATTTATTTGTGTATTTTGGACCCTAATACAGTAGCTCCTAAAGTTTGTATTTGAACTCTCCAGGTGCTACAAAACTATCTTTATGTTCATTTAAGGCAAAAATCGAGTTGATTTCTACAACTTGATTAATTTGTTATGTTTTAGAAGTAGTTACATGACGACATTTGCACATATAAGGTCAAGATATTTCTCAAAGTACAACACAATTGTCAACAGCAGCGGTTGTAGTCCATACTTAATAATCTATCATCTAAAATGTTCAGTAGTTGGTTGTGTGAATGAACACAACAAGCTGAATGGGATGCACAGGCACAGCCAACAATGTAAAGGGGGCGGGGCCTGAAGTAGAACATTTGCATTTAAAGGGCCGGCGCTCAAAACCACCTGAAGATGGACCTGTTAATGAAGAATTCAGGCCCAAGTAGAGCATTTACAGTTTATGTAAACCACAAGGAAATGTTTTAAAAGGAATAATTCCATTTTAAAGAAGCAAAATATCATTCCTTTAATGCCCCATACACAGAAAACAATGAAAAACAGTTTGATGGCTCAGTGTTGATACAGGCACAAGTATTTGGATAGTGACACAAATTGTGTAACTCTATAACTGTGTGTTGAAAAGGCAATGAAATGTGAACATTTAGTTTTAATTCAAAGAGTTTTAAAAAATTTATGAACTATTTAGGAATAACAACAATCCTTTCATTTTCAGAGACTCAAAATTAAATGAACATCTGACTGACAAGCAGCCCAATGAACAGATCTGGCCTCATCAGTCTTCACCAGATTCAAAAGAAAGGGTTTGGACTTGAAACCAAAGACCATCTAATTTATTTCAACTCGATAGTAAAATAATAGACATTGTCAGTACTAACACATATCTGAGCTAAAAGGCTGTTATTGGTTTTCTTTCTTCCTTCTTGTTGAAAGTTGTTTCATTGTTTCAGATTTAAATCAAATTAATTTCCCAGATTAGTTCTTGTTCTTTGGGACTGACAGGTGAATGAGAAGAGAATTTTGATTCAGAACATAGTCTATATTATAGTATATTATACTATTATACTATAGTAAAAGACTCTAAGACTATATAAGTATGGCACCCATCAAAATAAAGTGTAGCCTGTTCATTTGGATTTGAATTGACACCAAAACACGTCAATGGCAGTTAATGAGTTAAAGTAATAATATATTCAAAGTTTGGGGAAAAAAAAGAATCCCTGTCACTTTTTTATGTGAACATTTTTTGAGAAAAAATAATTCAGAGCTTCTTAAGATGAAACCATCCTGTATGGATGACTTCAGATGTGATTGTCATGGATCCTGTCCATGAGCGACTAGTGCAGCAGATGGAGCTGTTTACCTTCAGGTGAGTTTAAGTTAAATATAATCACAAACAGCTTAACACGTAAGGACACAATTCTCACCAATGGCTCTGAGATTTCAGGAACGATGCTCCACTGGATCCTCCAACCTCTGGCAGTATGGCGTCATGGGAGCAAACAGTATGCAAATAAGAATTTCACAGTCAATATGTACCTTTAAGATTTTCTAAAAGCGAAATACCTGTACCACTCTCTGCTCATTGTACTAGCAGCCTTTTTTTTTTAAATACTCACATTAATACAGGGTCCTTACTCTTCAAAATAAAAATGTCCGCCCAACTAAAAAAATCCTGCCTTTTCCCCAAGACCTTAATTTTATGTAATTATATATTTGCATGCCTAGTTTTGAGAATGTACCCGTTTGGTGTTGTAGAAAAATCTATTTTAATAAACGTATGAATATGCGATAATTTGAAGTAAATTATGCTCTACTGACACAAATGCTTTCAAAACATATTAAAATCACAACAGTGCATGGATATCACACACACACACTTCGTTATAATCATTCCAGTACCAACCAGTTCATTAAATCATATTACATTTTGTTTGTATATGTTTCCCTCATGTATTTCTTATCTTACGTGATTATGTGTCTTTGAGCATACTGTAAAATTTGACTATGAGAGAAATATTTTTCCATAGAGTAATAAGACTTTCATCCAAAATTCCAGACTTTTCAAGGTCTGGAAAACAGCATTTCAAATGTCCATACTTTTTAAGACATCTGAGACCTGTGCAAACACCCTGTAATAAGCTTTACCTTCAAATAAAATGATTATTGCACAGGTCCATATGTAAAACAACTCTATAGAGAATGCAAAGGCTTCTGTGTATGGTTAAGAACTGGGTCTCTACCAGTAGCAACAGAGGAAAGTTGAGGTAAAGGTGCTGCAGAAGAGTAATGTTTATGTGTTATTTGTGATCTTTAAAGACTTTGAAGACAATGATGATAAAGAAGCAACGAGAACAACAGCAGTGGAAGGAAACATGCATGTACTGCAAATTATTTTGTTTTTAATGAGATAAAAAAAAACAACATAAACTTAGATTTAGAAGTAGTAGATAATTTATCTTGTTTTTAAGAGTTAATTTCTTAACTGTTCATACATTGTAGACATGGTTATTTCTAGATCCAGGAAACTTAATTGAAGAAATCTTGTGGAGTGAAATTATCTTGCTTTATGGAGAGATATTTGACTTATTTTGAGTTCCATTTCCCTCATATTATAGACTTAAGACAGAATGTGTATTTTCTTGCCTGTTTTCTGTAAACTGAATGGACCTTGAGCTCTTATCTTTACTGTGCTGAATGTGGCTCTGCTATGTTCTGACGTCTGTGTCTGATTTTCACTCTGTGATTGGCTGAGATGGAAAGGACCTGAACTCACCTGGCGATGAGGTAATTTAAAGACAGACGGAGAATGGCAAAGAACAGGAACATGGGGATGGTCCAACCGTGCCATGCTGCGTACATGTAGATCTACAAGTAGAGAAGATTAGAATGTACAACAAATATACGGGACACATAAAGACAGAAAAATCCTATCATAACTAAATTAAATCAATTATAAAATGTGCACTTATTCTATTAATCTCTTAATAAGTCATGAGGTGCATTAGTTGCATGTTTCATACCAAAAAAACAAGAACGTAATAAGTACCGTACTAGATTTAATTTATCGTTGTATAATTAGATAAATTCACCAGCTTCATAAATGTCTGTTAGGAAAAACACTTTAAAAATGTCTATATTAGTATATAATTAACTTAGAAGTTTCTTTCACAATCATTATCTAAAATAACGGGCACGTTTAAAGTTTAACTTCCTTAATTGAAGGTTTAATATTAATATTAAAGCTCATTTTAAAGTGGTGTTTAAAGGTTTGGTCCAACAGAAATAAATCAATTCTTGTTGGTGCAACCCAGTCCAGGTCATAAACACTAATTGTAAAATGTATGTCAGCATCCATTTGCAGATTCTTCAAAATCCCACATTATATTTTTGTTACATCACATTTTATTTTCTTTACAACGTAATGTGATGTGATGTGCATGAAAACCTTGGAGTCACAAAAACACAAAGATAACACAATAGAAAATAAAATACAAAAAAAAATAAATTAATTAAGGGAATAAGTAAAAATGGGTTTATTATCTTAATGTGACATCGGTACACTGTCTACTCACCAGGAAGGCAATAGCAGACGTGTACACAGAGTACCAGCTGGATAAAGCAGACAGGTTCCTCATGAAGTTGGTCACGGGTCTGAATCCTCTTTCTGCAACAAAACAAACCAACAGTGAAAACATTTTTATCTAGATCTGACCATTCTTATGCAATAACAGACATTTAATAATTGAATATGTGCTATACAATAACTATTAAAGGCAAATTGTAAGGACACTTTTAGTGTATTTTACTAATTCTGTAGTATTAATATTACAAACTACTGACAGCAGAACACTCAGAACTACGAAAACTACCATGAATCGTCTTTGTTTACACACATCTGTGCGATGGTTCCTAAGTTTTCTATTTCAAACAAAAATTCATAGCTGGTTATTTTAACAGCTAGTCAAAATAACACTGTCTTATAATGTTCATCAGCTGCATCAGTTGATAGATTATATTACAGTTGTACGAATAGCTCTGTATTTGTGTGAGTTGTATAGGATGTAAGCCAATTTTGGTTGTTAACATCTTCTGCATTAACTTAACTAAACTAAATTAAACTAATCTAAACTAAACTTTACTCGGTGCATGAATCTGATCTCACTGTGATTTGTTTTCTTTGGTTTGGATTTGCTTTTGATGTGCAAAAGTTACTCACTGAGCCGTCTCATGTTTTCCGTCAACCTGTGGATGACAAAGACATCATTATTCATATTAATGACACATTTAGTGTGTTATATCTGCACATGTTTGTAAAAAGCTCAGACAGTATTTGTGGTGTCATACCTTTTGGCGCTCAGCGGCTCCTCCGTCTCCACCGTCGTCTCCTCCGGCTGGAAGCGGAAGTCTTCGATATAAACACCCAAGCGTTCATAAAGCCACTTCAGAAAACTACTGAACAGAGACTCCTTCTGTTTTTCTGAGGAGAAACATTAACATTCAGAGATACATTCACTTTTTACCAAATACACAACACATTTCAACAGTTGTACAATATAAATGTTCAAGTCTGTTGAAAATATGTCACCATACACTTAAAGACTTGGATACTGGGTGACACTTTACAGAAGAGAATGCCATCCTGCAGAAATTTGTACAAATTTTTGGTCCTGCATAAATGCTTATATTTCTGGCACCTTGCAACACAGTGTATGTATTTTTTTTTTTTTTACATAATTCATATCTCTCTCTCCTCTTTTATGGACCAGCTCCCAGGGCCTTTGACTGACAATTTAAAGTCTGAACCACTTCTGAATGTGACACAGATGTGAATATAAATATTCTAATACACAATTTCTCCCTCTTTCTCTCTCGGATACTCTGTAGTTGAATAAAACACACAACACAACATTTATGTTGTAATTAATTTACAATGATAGAATATTGGTGGTATTGTCCGTATGGTTGCAGTAACAGCGTTTAAAGCCAACGTTAACACATGAACACAAACATGCAGCAGTGCAGTAAAGCCGATACCTTCTAACAAAGGAAGTTGTCGACACTACATCAATGAATTATTGCAGGGTTCCAGATACAAAACTTGTAAGAGATGGGTGTTTGTAAAAGGTGTGTTTGTGCATCTCACCTGAAAAGCTAACTCCAGGTGTAAGAGGGGGCGGGGCTTTCCGAGAGTGAGAAGGTGAGTCCTCAGACCTGCAAAGTAACAGAATTCAAACATGAGTAGGGTATTTAAATAAATAAATAAATAATACGAACAGTAGGAGGTGGTTAACAGAGTCATGTCTGGGTGAACACCTGGATCTGAGGGTGTCGCTGATCTTCTGCTCCAATTCCATGCGTCGGTTGCGCTCCCGCTCAAGATCCTGTTTCAGAGAGTCCACATTCGACTCTTCCCGAAGTTTTCGCAGTTCTTCCTCTGAATATGACATGAAGATCAGAGTGAATCGTTCATTACACCTCCCTGGAAATTCATTTTCCAAACACATCGTCCTCAGAAAGGCCTGGCGTCAGATGATTTAACAACTGCACCACCATGCCAACCATAAACATAATCATGCAATAGTGATACAGTAAAAAATAAAACATTTCATGTGTCTGAAACAGTTAAACTCACGGAGGAAATGCTTCTCTAACAGGGCCACTTCCAGGAGACCTTTGACCTCAATCAGGTCTGTTCTGTTGTCATCTTGTAGAGCTGCAGAAAATGATCCAGGACCAGCCTGACAGAAAAAAACACAAAGAACAGATGAATATTAGCTGAGTGGTTATCAGATCTGAGAGCCCAGAGATGCTCTTCAATTAACAAGCTTTCATATTAATATTTAATAACCTGCTGACTGGAGATTATTTTTTCATCATTTCTCTGTAGAAATTTAAGAGGTTAAGAAAAAAGTCCCCAATGAGAGTTTCTAATGAGTAAGAGAGTAGAGAAGTCAGTGAAAGCAGATGTCAGCCCTGACATTATGTGTGTAAATCATACCTGAGCATCACTCTGTGGCTCCGCCTCCCCATCCCCCTCCCTCAACTCCTCCCCCTCTCTGATAGAGTTGCGGGGCCTCAGCAGGACGTCCTCGTTACATTCTGTGTCTGATGTGTTCGGAGAATCAACCAGATCCAACTCATCCCGCTTCTGACCCCGAAAGCGGATTTTATCCAGACGCCTCAGCATAGCGGTTACCGTGGAGTCCGTCTCTACCTGGACATGGCCGACAAATGCTGAAGGAAGAAAAGAACAATGATGCTTTCACATCATGAAAGTTTCATGACTTTCCAGGTTGACTTCAGTCAAATTTACATGATTTTAATTTTTTGTTGTTTTTTTTAAGTATTTTTTATAATATTATCATAATATTATTATTATATTTGTAGAAAGAAACTACAGATATAATATTATACAGAATAGAATAAATTCATATTCCATGATTCCATGAATATGTTACAAAACACTTGTTTCATATTTCTTTATTTCACCTTGTTGTGATTGATCAACATCTAAGTTCACTCACTTACTCGTCATCTGAACCCGCTTTATCCTCACTAGGGTCGCAGGGGTCACTGGGGGCCTAATCCAGCTATAATGGGTGAAGGCGGGGTACACCCTATAAGAGTCGCCAGTTCATCACAGGGTTGAACATATATAGACAAACAATCATTCTCACACACATTCACACACATTCACACTTATGGGTAATTTTAGATGAACCAATGAACCTATCCGTGCACGTCTTTGGATGGTGGGAGGAAACCCACACAGACACAGGGAGAACATCCAAACTCCACACAGAAAGGTCTGGTGTGAGGCATGAGTGCTAACCACTGCACCACTGCCCAACATCTAAGTTATAGTAAGCAAATAAACATCAATCAGCTTTTTTTTTTTTTTTTTACATTTTCCAAAGTGATTATTTGTGTACAATCGTATTCTACTACTACAATTCCTACAAGGCCTGGTTTAACTGGTTCTGATGTTTCCAATCCCTTTTGCTCCTCTGCTTCTCACTCTGAACAGACAGTTGTATAGCTCCATATCTAGAATAAATACTTCTATGAAGAGTGGAGTTCAATGAAGGGTTCATTGAACTTCACTGCTCTTTGAACTGCTAAAATGTCTTTCACTAGTGTTTTCAGTAACAGTATTGTAATTTTCTTTCTGATCAACTCTATTTTTATTATTAATATTATTATAAAAATACTTACTCAAATGCTGTATATCTATCCACAAGCTCAATTTCTGTCATTATGTGTGTGTGTGTGTGTGTGTGTGTGTGTGTGTGTGCATTTCTAATAACTAATCAACAGTAAGAGCAAATAAATAACATATATACAGTATTTGCTTTTGTTATTCAGACATTTACATAATATGCTTGGTGCAAAACAATACTTCTTACAACTTGGCTTAAACTGTCTGGGTTCATCTGCACAAAAACACAAATGTGGCAGGTCCCCAAAAACAACATTCCTGTTATATCCAGTTTATTATAAAATACCTAAACTCACAGGTGACCAAAAGGCCCTACTGATCTAAAATGTTACGTAACGTTTACCCACTAATCCTATCGATGCAGTTTACTAATTCAACTAAAATGCAGTTTCTAAGCTTTTCATCATAATCATCCCATCCATTTGATAGTTCAGAAGCTGTACAATTAACATTGGAACACTGTCCTTTTGATGTAGATGGATTTTACGTTTAGTTAGGGATACATTTAGCTAAAAATGTCACTTTATTCCTTCAGATTTCTGTTTCGATATAATAACCAGTAAATTCACTCCATGCTTTAATGAACATCTACAATTAAATACAGAAAAATAAACATATGTTCACTGGAAAGTGCAAAATGCGGAGAATAATATTGTGACAAATACATGAAGAATCGCTTAGGAAAGACTAAATGTAGAGATTGTAGAAATGTCTAGGTTTTCAATGGTTAATTTTACTTATCAAATATATAGATTTTTTATCATTAGAATTGCTTTCAATGATCCTCGTAGATTTGGCAGGTCAAGTTGGTTTTGTCCTGAACAAGAATTTTTTTTTACAAATTAAACTATTTTATTTTATTTGAGGACCAAAAACAGCCTTCAAACTCTAAGGAAATAATTATTTGGCTTTAATCGTGATACTGATTCCTCTATCCAGACTAAGTGAGCATTGTACTCATGATAACATTGTTGTCTACACCGCCCAGCCCATAACAAACACACTGCTTGGATTCCATTGAGCTTTACGCACGGGCTCGCGCACCACCTGAACGGACGACAGCCAATCAACTGACGTTTACCTGCAGGACCTAAAAATGTCCGGTCCGAGGATCTCGGGTTGGACCGGATAGAGGAGAGAACAGAGCCGAGGAGGATTACAGTACCAGATGGGCGGAAGGGGAACAGGTTTCTCACCGTGAATCGAAGCTGGAGCAAACTTTCCCTCTTCGGTGACAGCAGCGCTTCAAACCCGTTCCAAGCCCAGCTAAACCGTGCCAGATTCCTGCCTGAACAGCTCTGAACCAAACTCCTTCTCTTCTATCCCCACACCCAGCTTCTGTGATCCAGGCTCTCCGGCTGAAGAGAACCGGGGGATCCTCCGTACCTGAAACAATCACAGCTGTGGGCGGGGCTGCTATTGACGATCAAACACGGAAGTGACGTCACCACGCACGACGTCTTAAAGGAAACGGCGCAGGCGGAACGGGAGAGACACAACTAGTTTAGAGGAAACTTATGTTTGACAGATAGGTGTGGTTTCATTGTGTTGGCAGGCAGGTGCGGTTTTTGCAGGTTAATATTTAACATTTTTTATTAATCGGTTTGTTACTTGAGTGTCACCTAGAGGCGGATATGGTCTCCACTGTCCGGAACACTGACATCGAACAGGTAAAACTCAACTCAGGCAGATGAGTGCATGTTTTAGGTCAAGATCACTAGAGCTCTGTTCCTGCAGCAACACTAACTGAAAGAAAGTTTGATTCTGACAAATAACGTCAACGAAGTCCCATTAAAGTTGACGAAATACACAGATTCCTCTAAGACTTAGAATTAGATTTTAAACTACTCTCCTTCAAACTTTCTACCATCCATTCTGATCTTGTAGTTTTATTTATTATAGAATAGTGTTTCGAATATGTACTCTTTAATACAGACTTTCAATTTTACAGTTAATGATGCAAATACATATTTTTATTTACCAATCTCATTTTAGTTTGCAGAGGTCATGTACAAAACGCATACATATCAATAAGAAAGGACAGGTTGTACCAGTTTTCCATAGACAGGTGATTTTAAAAGTAGTAGCGAGAATATGGGAGATCAACCACAACACTAAAGGTTTGACCACATCATGCCCCCAACCTCCTAGTCTGCACGTATAGTCATATGAGAGCACTAGAGGGTTAAATCATACTCCACAACAGGCATGGGCAAACTATTCCACAAAGGGCTGGTGTGGCTGCAGGTTTTTGTTCCAACCAACCAAGCTTGACCAATCATCTCTCTGAAGACTGAAGTCAGTTCATTAATTGAAAGTCTGGTGTGCTGTTGGTTGGTTGGAACAAAAAAACTGATGATACAATTGTGCCTCCTCAAATGTATTCATAAATCACTTGAAGAACAATCACTATTTAAAGTGCTGTATATCAATCATAAAAATATTTACAGTATTATAAAACTAGAAGTAATTTCTCATCCAAGAAGTTGGTATTTCCCACCAATTTTCACTTTCACAAATGGAACACAATAGTTTTTCATTGATTAAAGATTTATACCTTTAAGCATTATTAATTACATCGCTACACAATGCTCAAAAATGTTGACAGGAAGTGTTCAGTGTGGCATCATATACACTACCTGTTTATGAAATGTCACTATAAATTAAACTGATGGTTGTTTAGGAAATGAGAAGCTACTCACGACATTAGTCCAACCATTTGCAACTGAAATGTATTAGTTTTATGTAGTTTATAAATGTAGTATAATGGGGGTTTTTTTGCATCCAAACATTGACTGTCTTAATTTAAATAATAAAAGTTGGTGTATTGGCCTTTCAAGTCTTATCAAGTGATAATCAGTCGTCTTGTGTCTCCTATGCAGAAGGATGCGGAACATGCTGTGGTTGTTGCTATGACATTTAAAGCAGTTTTTGGACCCGATGATGGCAATGAGGTTTATGGTGCAGGTGTGGCCTTCACATTACTGCAGGTCAGAATTCAACACTGTCTGTAATATTAAATTTTTACATCCAGTCAGTTTCTGTCTTCCTAAAGGAAAGAATGTGTCAAGTATGGATATGTATACCAAATATAACACAATAGAAATCAAATGGAACAGAAGAGTATCGAAGAAAACCAAAAAACAGGAATATTATCTTTGTTCTGTTCTTACATGATCTGTTAAATCTTTTGGCAGAGCCTCCTTTGTAGGCCCAATGGTCATGGGTTTTCTAACATCAGGTCCACTTTCAGTTTTATAATTACCCTATATTAATGGAAAAAAAATGTTGGCACAAGTTGACTCTTCACATACAGTATGAATTTACATTTGCTCTTCACCCTGTCTGAAAAACACAGTGAAAAAAATGTACAAAAAAGGAAACAGCAAAGTATATGAAACACACATGTGTATTACTGTTTAAATCTTTGACTGTATCACAAAATTACAGAGTGTAAAGCAGAGAATATTTCACCTTAAAATTGGCTGCAAGTAATGTTTCCAGAGCTTCATGAGTCAGTGTTTACTTATTTAATACTTAAAACAATCGCATAATCTGAATATTTAAAATAAACCTTTTTCATCTTAATACATTCCTACATCACTAGTAGTTTATTGTGTCCCACATGCACAGCCTGTTGCCAGAAATAAGCCCCAAAAGTGAATTAATCTGGTGCTTATAATCATCCCCAGCAAATGCAGCCTTTCATCTTGTTCATTAGTTAAAAGCGACAGCGTTTGTTTGTTTTTGGGTTGTTTTTTTTGTGTGTGTCCAGGCTCTCCAGACAGTGAATGAACGGCTGCTACTGGAAAATCCATCCGAGATGCTGCTGTTTGACGTTATCCTGATCACCACCGACAGGCAGCAGCAAGAGCAGAGTGATCGCATCATGAGCAGCACTAGACACCACGGTAACTTTATCTGCAGGTCATCACTTAAATGTAAAACCCCAGGACCACTGGTGAATGCAGGCAACTTTACCACACAGGCCTCTGTTATTTTACACTTGAAACTCTGTAAATGTTTGTGACGAAGTGCATTTGCACACATTTGGATTCTGTTGTCAGGTCTGCAGATCCACAGGTTCTGTTTCTCCTGTGAGGATGACTTCACGGACAGTTTACTGCAGAATAAGGTGCAGCTCTTCCTCTCGACAGATAAAAACGAGACGGTGCAGGCGGCTTCCAGAGGTCAGCAGGATTTTATTCTTTTCTCTCCAATGGTGAAACTATACACTTATTGAATATTTTTCGCAAATAAATATTTAATTTTGCTTCATATTCAGTAGGGCATTTTAATGTACACGCACACTGTTTTATTACCATAAGACTTCACTAGGACGCTAAATGTGAATTAATTAGGATTTATGTAAAAGGCTCTAAAAAGTAAGAGTATGAGTTAGGAAAAAAAATATTAAAACTGACCACTCATTCATTTTCAGTAAGCTAGACTATTGTAATGGTGTCTTCACTGGTCTAAACAAGAAATCACTCATGCAGCTACAGCTGATCCAAAATACTGTTGCCAGAGTCCTGACCAATACCAGGAAACTGGAGCACATCACACCGGTCCTCAAATCCTTACATTGTCTTCCTGTGGGTCAAAGGATAGAGTTCAGAATTTTACTCCTGGTCTATAAAGCACTAAATGGCCTTGGAACCAAATACATCCTAGACCTGCTGGTTCCCTATGAAGCATCCAGAGCCCTGAGGTCATAGGTCATCAGGAACAGGTTTACTGTGTGTTCCCAAAATCCGAACCAAACAAAGTGAAGCATCATTCAGTTGTTCTGCTCCTCACCTGTGGAACAAACTACCTGAGGTCTGAGAAAAACTGTCAGTTCATTTAAATCAGGCCTGAAAACATTACTGTTCACTGGAACTTTTACTTAAATTCTTAATTGTCTTTTAAATGTTTGTATGTCTCTTATTTTAATTGTCTAATGGGTTTTTTTTCCACTTTAATTTTCTTGTGTTTTATGTAAATCACCTTGAATTGTCCTGTACACGAAATGTGCTATACAAATACAACTGCCTTGCCATGAAAATGTAATGTTGACAATTGAAATAAAATAATTTAGAAAATTCAAAAACTAATGCATACAGCATGAGCTCAAACAAAATAGAGTTGCGGATAAAATCAGCCTTTTTTACTCTCAGTGCTAATTGTTCATAGTTTATTGGACTAACATTTCTCATGGACTTGTTAAATTTACAGTCATGGACAAAAATATTAGGCCACCCTTGTTTTTGTTTTTTTTTTGTTTGTTTGTTTTTCATTTTAACACCTGACAGAACTAAAGGCACGTTTGTTTGGACAAATGTATTAATAACAACAAAAATGGCTTATACTAGTTTAATTTCAGAACTGATATTTCTCCATTTTTCATGTTTTCTTGATGACTAAAATGACTTCGGTTCTTCCATCAATATCTATGGTATTGTACTGACTGCTTTTAATAATTCCATGTTTTCATTTCTCTATTTTAGTCAATGATATACACAGGAGTTAGTACTTGATTGCATAACCATTGTTCTTGATTACTTTTAATGGTCAAATATGTCCTGCAACTGTATGTGTGTCATCATAGGTTTTCAGCTTTAACAAAGGCTTCTGTCATAATAGCTAAAGAATGTAATTCCTCAAAAAAAAAAGATCAACAAGTGGTACCAGGCACAACAAATCCTGCCCCTCATAAAAGTTTTACCTAATTTGCCCCACCCCTTCTCATGGCGAAATCATATTTTTGGTGACCTTGACCTTTGACCTACAGCCACCAAAATTTAACGGGATCTATTCTAAACCACCGCACATCTGTTTGGAAAATGTCATGGAAATTTATCCAGTAGTTTTTGCATACTTGCTGACAACGGAACAAAAAGATAAAAAAAAAAACTAACCAAAAACAATACCCTCACCTCTCCTTTGGGAGGCAGGGTGATTATAGTAAACCTACTTAAGAACAGGAATCAGAAACGCAAACACAATAGCTAAATAAAATTAAAATTCGCTACATGTATGGGGAAACTAATCCCTCAGGTGGCTGGTTTTTCAGGTGTCCTCTCGGCACTGGTCGATCATCAGACTGCTTCATGTTCACCTCAGCAGCTCAGAGTTGTGTTCTGTGGAGACTCCATCGTCCAACCTACCAACACAAACACAGCCAGCCGTCAGGCCGCCGAGGTGTGTTCAACAAAACCGCTCATAACAAACTCTATCGTATGAGTGTGGATCATTAACGGCTCGCCTATCTTCACCTGCAGGTTTTCTCTGCTCAGCTCGGTGAGATGAGGAGGAGGTTTGGCGTGTTAGACAGCCCGCTCAGCATCGTCCTCATGACATCATCAGGTGGGAGGGACAGCTGTGGCAGTGCTCTGCGGACACTGAGGACCCGGGGCCTGAGCGTGGACGAGGCCCACTGCCTGGCTGGGGCACCTCGGGGCGTCATCCTCTCCCTGCTCCGACCTCACTTCCAGCTTAATGATGGTTTGAATGGTCTGTAGGACTGATGACGTCCTGTCACATGACTTTACAAAACCTTTACTGTGTCTTAAACAAGCTGCCAAAAGCCCCATAAATCCCCTCTAACATGATGCTGTAACTGAATTCACATGTGATTTACAGACCAGGAAGAGCTACTGCACATTCACACACTAGCATGAACTGGATCATGTGACCACTCTGAAAAAACAGAATAAGGACTCGTGTAAATATTTAACATACCACTTCCTGTCTTACAAACATTGTGAAATGTCTTTCTTTAATACTGATGTAGAGTCAACCACTAGGGGATTAATCTACACTATACAATGTATTTTAACCCATTACGACCCAAATATACACCAATGACCAAAATCATCTACTGATCTAAACTGTTTAATACCTGTTGATCCACTAATCTTCTCAATTCATGTAAATAATTGATGGAAAATACAGTTTGTCATCTGATATGACCCTTTTGGACGTTCAGAGGCTCCATATTAAATGTGGAAATGCCACCTTTGACAGGATTAATTCACCAGTAAATCTCATAGTTTGATAAATAACAGTGGATGGACATGCTAGTTTTGTCTTCAGTTAATGATATATTTGACTGGAAAAAATCACTTTTTATGTGGTTTAGTTTCAATAATAACGCTCAACTTTAATCTCAGTAATAATGATTAAAGTATATAATCAGTGAATTATAAGAAAATCACCAATTTGCACTGAAAACATACATACAGAGGATAATATAATAAATGGTGAGAAATCATTTGAGGATAAATGCAACAAAAATAATTGGGGAACTGCCACTAAAGTAGCCCAGGGTCTTTATGGGTGAAGGATCTCTTAAATGTCCTCTAATCAGAAATGTACAGTCCTTTTGACTTGATGCCAACTATTCAATTTTACATATTTTGGAGCTGCCAGTATCATGTGAATTTTTTACATGGGCTTTTTTTTTTAGCAAAATTAAAAATAAAAAAAACTGTTAAATCCTCCTGCTGTTCTGCATATATGTCTTGGATGTCCCTAAAATACCTCTGTCTCAACCCCTATTTGACTTTGCAGCACTTTTCAGAGTCCTGCAGTAGGTGGAGTTAAACTTGGACTGCAGATAGAATTGCAACTTAAAAAGGGTTTATTTTAAGCCAGTCATAATCCTAACCCTTACCCTAACCAAATATCATACACCCCATTCTTCCACAACTACCTACAGGATACAGTTTTAAGGCAATCCTCAAAAGTAAAAACCCTGCATGCCTGTGTTCACTGTCACCACAACTGGACAGTAAATGTGCAGATCTTCAGTTAAATGTGTGGGTGATTAAAATAAAATGTATTTTTTGAAGTTATGTAGTAAAGCTGTGTTTGCTGCCTCAGTTTGACATAAATTGAAGGACACAATTCTCTTATGCTTGTGTAGATTATCACCAGAAGGTGGCAGCAGACTAATACAAACATGTACATGTATGTTTTCAACTGCAATTACCTGAGGGGTTTTTCAGAGACCCTGTGGCCTGGTGGGTTGTTACTGTTAAGTACCAGTTGGCCTTTGGTAAGTTTACAATATTTCTTAAAGATTACTTTATTGACCAGGGTTCAGTGAATAAGTGTGGGTTTGTCACCATGTTACCTTCAGGGGCGCACAAATATGTAGCTTATATATTTTTTCCTTTTTACTGAGACAGTAGCTGAAGATTACATGGTTGCAAGGAAAAAATACAAAATGAATTTCTCAGAAGGACTTTGCACACAATTGATCAATGAGATCCATTTTTTAGTTCCTTATTTATTTGTTTTAAAGCTGGACTAAGTTTTACTAAGACAGAGTCAGGTTATTGGTGCCAGAGGTTTTTTTAGTACCTCACTGACATCACTGAGCTACAAATAAAATGCTTCCAGAGAAAACTTTACCAAACTTGAGTGAAAAAAAAAAAGTGGTTGGTTACAGTTTCCAAGATACAGTCTTTGGGTCAAAGTGTGAAATTGTGAGAATTAATGAGGGAACGGACTTTACTTCAAAACAATCTGAACATTGTAATACATTCACTTTACAGGTTCTTTCTACTGGACATTTTATAAACCTATTGTATGAATGTGTATCTGTAATAACACATAACACACTCATGACTTAACCAGCACATTTATCTGTTTCCCAATTTGTAAAGGATAATGTATTTGTATTGCCCACAGAAAAAATATTCCCTGACGGGGCCGACGCCGCTGTTGGATAAAATATCCCTTACAACGTAGCGAATATTTACTTTCAAAGTGGCCGAACTACCTGCGGAGTGATACGGTACAGTGAAGCTGAAGTGACAAAACCCGTTGCCGTTGGCAGCGGGTAGTTATCGAGAAAACCCGCCCGCTGAAGGCTGGGAACGTGAATTCAAAGTGAACGGGAGCTGACGCAACGTTCTAGAGGGCCGTGGAATAATTCTAATTAAACTATGTATGTAGCGCATCTAATCTCTGAGCCACACCATTTTTAAAACCTAAACTGTAGACTAATCAATGGCGGCTGGCCAACCGAGGGCGCTCTCCTCCTTTGAAAATACATATTTTCAAAATAAACAATCGCTTATTTTGAGGACTATATGTGTTAAAATTAGCAATGGCATGTCATATAGAAAATATAAATTGAATTTTCAGCGAAAATAGTTTCCTGCTCACCTCAATAGAAAGATTGGCAGAGCAGCCAATGTCCGACAAGAGATTCAACATAGCAACAAAAATTTATCCAATCAGTGTCGTGAAACCTGATGCCCAAGCCAAGTGTGCCCTGTGAGAGTAAGTATGAATTCTGATGGCAATGACAATGATGGACGACTCGAACAGTGATATAAATTCATTACGATCTATTCTTCAAAATCCCTTTGAGAGGAGAACATTGGTGGGAAAACTACAAGTAAAACAGCGATGCCCAGATCAGCCTAACATCAAAATAATCCAACAAGCCAGCGAGAAAGGTAACATTTATAGAGGCTTCTCTCCTAACTGGTACAACAGGAATGCTTGGCTAGCTGGGTGCAGTCATGTAAATGCTTTATTTTGCTTCCCGTGTTTGCTCTTCAAAAACAGCTGGGACAGATACAGCATGGACTTTAGCAGGAGTAAGAGATATGAAATATTTATCTGAAAAAAATAAAGAAACACGAGAGTACGATGGCACATATGGAGAACACGGTCAAGCTAACGATTCTAGGGAGGGCTAACATAGCAACTTAACTGGATGTCCAGTGTGTTGTTCTTAGTCATTCTTAAATGTGTTAACTGTGTATTTGTGTATTATTCTATGCAACAGCCAGACTTCCTGACACTAACCAGCCTATGTGGCTCCAGAACGCATTAATAGTTTTGAGATTTCAGTATAGTGTGTCTTCTTTTCTGGAGCCAGACTTGTTGATGCCTGGTCAAGGTCACAGGTCAGGGGTCATTTTCTAGATTGTTCACTCAATTATTAAAATAATCATAATAGTTGCAGATTGTATTTTTCTTGATGTGCTAATTGAAAAATCAGTTAATTGTGGCAGTTGTGATCATATTACTAACATTTATCATAAATTACTGTACAGCATGTTTCTATTTCAGTATTATTTCTTAATATACAGTAATACTATTGCATCACCGATTTACTTCTAATGCACTGTTTCATGTGTTTAGTAAAATATAAAAAGGTAAAAATGTGCAGTCACTAGAATTGTAGTTGTGCAATATGTTCTCTTGTTATGTATGTAAAAAAATGCCCCAAGTTATTAATTAAATTAATTTTAATTTTTTCACAGAGCACTGATATCCTGACACGTCTGTTGATTTCTGTCGAGATGGTTACTGAAACTGACATGATATGGCGCAGCCCCACCTAGAATAATTTTCATCAGCCCACTGAGACTAATGTATCATTCTTCAGCTGCTTCTACCGAAAACACTTGAGGACTTGACCCTAGAAATGTCAACCAGACTATGTAACTGAAATGCCAAATATTATCTCTAACATCACCTCCACTGCTTCTACATTGTGTGTGTGTGTGTGTATATATATATATATATATATATATATATGTGTATATGTGTGTTAACTGAAAACACAGAATTAAATTACAGTATTATAATTTTGTAACTGAAATAAACTAACTAACTAACCTATCTATATGAGTAAGGCTTTTCTGTTTACATGTCAGTGCCTCTTACTGAAACATCTTTAGTAACAAATAAGTAACTAAAGATTTTTTTGGTTTGTTCCCCAGTGTAATTGGTGTAAAATATAGTTTGTCATCTTTTCATGGTCATCAAATATGACCTAGTTGGACAGTCAGAGGTTCTGTAGTGAACGTGGAAACACTTTTTCAGTACTTTTTCAGGCTATTCTAATTTTCAGAGTAGTACCTGTACAACCATGGAGTTTGACAAATTGCAGTGGATGGAGACACAGAGCTTATGATCAGATGACTATTTTTTAACCAAAGAAAGTCACATTTTCTTCAGTTTTCTCTGTTCCTGGTATAATAAACCTCAATTGTAATCTGAGTTTAAATGAACATCTATGATCAGTAAATAAGATAAAGGAAAATACTTGATTTCCACTGAAAAACACAAAATACAGAGGATAACATAATCAATGGTGATAAATCAATAATGTGTAAATATAGGGGAAAATCAATTTGGGAATTACTATAAAACTAGCACTAGGTCTTTATGGGTTAAGTTGCTAAAAACATTTAACTCACCAATAGTCCATCACTTCTCTCTTCCTTCTGCTCTCAGCCAAAGGCAGGAAGGTCAGGAGCTGGAAGAGGAGGGGGAGGGTAAGTGAAGGCATCTGTTGGATCCTGCAGCAAACTGAAGCAGCAATGATTAAATAGTTTCACGCAAAAACATTTTATCACAGTTTATATCCACTTTAAATGTTCACTGCATCCAAACATTTCCAACATTTCACTGATTCTTTATATAAGGCCATTTTTACCAGTTGATTTAAGTGTTATAAGTACTGTTTCTGCTGCTGTGATTCAGTGTCAACACTTGTGGAGTATTAGTAAGTAAGTGCAAGATCCACTCAGGGAGAAGCACCACACACAAGTTATTTCCACAGTAACATGTCAGTGTTGAAATGCACAGATAAAGATGAGGTCATGTGACTGCTGACGCTGATATCTCATAGTTTGTTTTTTTCAGAGTGCAAACTGATGTTCACATCTTCAATCTGACCGGCGGCGCTGATCTGAAAACTGCAGCTGAGCTCTAACGTCTTCACAAAAATTCAAGAGTGAAAAATGGTCCCACAGCATTCAGATGTCTGACTTCACCCAAACACAGCACATAGGGAAAATGAGTGGGTGGTATGACCTCTGACAAGCACTCATACTTACTGTTACTATTAGAAAACACTGGTATTTATGTGTATATCATACATGATGGTTTTATTTATGTACATGTAGTTTTCAATACACAACACACTTCACAATACCCAATAAAATAAGTAATTCATTCAGCATATAATGAAAGCAGTAATAGTAGTGTTCTTAAGTGGTAGTTTCTAATCAGTGGGGGGAGAAAAGTCACTTTTATTAACTAAAACAAGTGATCAAGAAGTCACATAATAAAAATGTTATATAAAAGTACATGGCCTATATATTTTCTACTAAAAAAATAGGCATGATGATGTAAGGCAGTGTTTTTCAACCTTGGGTCACCTGGAATTCAAATGAGGTTACCTGAAATGTCTAGTATTTCATTAAAATATATATATATATATATCTGTGTGTGTGTGTGTGTGTGTGTGTTTCAGGAGGGGGGGGCTGATCTGCCTTGGTGGAGTCTGTACTCCCTGGGTGCTTTTTAAGTCAATTATGTGTTTATGTTACAAATTATGGTGTTAATCATTTACAGTAATGCAACATATTTTAATCTTACATAATGGCCAAAGTCATATTTTTGGGTAAATTGGGATGTCTGCATATAATAAAGTAATAATATTAGGAGAGTAAAGTAATGTTGCTATCACAATTTGCCTAAAAATATGACAATTATACTATGAAACTAACATTTGTGGCACAGCTGTTCTGTGAAAAACGGTATTTGCAAAGGTATTTTTCTGTTGTTGTTTTTTTTTTTTACTATACATTTTCCTGCCAATTAAAGAGGTTTTAAAGAGTTTGTTTATGAAAGAATTTTACTTCCTTCAGTTACTTCAGGACAACTAGTGGGAAAAAATAGAGTAGATGTCTCCAAGATGCATTAAATTGGAAGGATATAGTTGCATAAAACCCAGATTTTCAATTAAATTTTATTTCTAGAGCAACAAATGACATGGTTTTAAAGAGTTCATCATGTTTTACGATGTCTTATAGACATTTTGTGAAGTTTTCAAACATCACTTGATTACAATACTAACAAAGTTGAGTCTCTTCTCGACAACACTCTTCCTCTACATCTGTTGTGTTATGTTGATGGAGTCTGAGAGCACTGTCTATCATGTCTCCTGTAGGGCAACTGTCTTCAGATCTCAACTCATTTCAAATCCCTCAGTTTTCAGTCTCATGACATCTTCCAGTGTGCTCTGATATACCATGGATTGAGGGCTTATCGTCTAAACTTTAATGGTCTTCAATCTTTTTCTGTCAGGGCCCCCATTTGGAGGACAAAAATAATCTCCAGAACTCCTTCAACAACTGCACAACATTGCAACCATGGTGTAATTCTAACTTCTACTGAAAGAAACATAACTATTCAAACAATTCTTATTGTTTTTCCTTGAATATTTTTGTACAAATTCAAAATAACTTGATTTTTGCTTGAACAATACAAATAAACTTAACACGGCTGCTCCTTGAGACAGTTTTTTTTTTCAAATAAAAATAGGAAATGTGCAATTATCTTACAACTATGACAATAAAGTCACTTTTTTTTTTTTTTTTTTTAGAATAAATACATTTCAATAACAAACAGAGATGGAAGTAACTAAGTAGAAATACTTCCTTGACTGTACTTAAGTACAGATTTTAGGTATTGGTACTTTACTTTACATTTTTGGATAAATATCTGCACTTTATACTCTGTAGATTCTCAGAATAGATTCCTTACTTTTTCACACTAGACAAATGTGACAGTATAAAAAAATAAGTCGTAAAACATAAATTGGGACTTACTATATCATAATTTTGACTTTTTATCTCACAATTTTTTTTTAATCCTATAATTATGCTTTTTTTTTTTATCTCCTATTTATGACTTTTGAATTTAACCTAAATATTATGTCCATACCCACTGAACTGAGTACCATGTTCCAATAAAACACATCATCTACACAACAGTAACTCACTTTTAAAGACTTTATTTTTGGATATTTTTTTTTATCTGTTTTTTCCTACTTAAATAAGTATTATTTCATCCACAGCAAAAAAGACAGTTCTACTTTTTTACTTTATTACAATTGAGAAGTTGTACTTTTTTTTTTTACTTTTACTTAAGTAAAGGAGTTGAATCAATACTTTTACCACAATATTTTTCCACATAACTAGCTGTACTTCTACTTAAGTACAGAATGTGAGTACTTTGAACACATCTGGTAACAAATGTGAACATTTGAACAATATCAATGAGCCTTTCAGAACATTAAAATGCAAACTGCAAAAAAAAAAATAGAAACATTGTACATTTTTCATTTTACAGTAAAATCCAAATTGAAACTCTCTGTCTAGTCTCAGATCACCATGGTAGTAGATTGGTTTGTTACCCTAAAATAAATCCAGGGTGCTCCAACACTAAAACATTAGCTCCACCTACATGTTATAACCTGAAAAAAAAAAACCCACCTAGGAGTGACCCCATGCTCACTTTTCATGCCCTCCCAGGGGACCCGCCCCACAGTTTGGGAAACACTGCTCTAAATGAACCACTCACATCAGGTTCCTTACATTTACCATCTGTGGGTGTGACGTGTTGTGTTAATAACTTAAACGGCACGTGCTCAGTGTGTGCCTCGGTTGTGTTGTCCCTCTGTTGTCCCGGGTTAATGAATGCAGAGGATTCCTGCAGTGTTAACGCAGAGGGAATCCCAGTGATTCTATACACTGCAAAAAGTGAACAGTTTTATGGCTCTAAATGTCTCTGCTCCTTCTATCAGCAATAAAAGTATGATTTAATAAACTGTGTTTGACTAGTTTCAAGGTTTGAGTGATTTTGTTTGTATGTAATTTAGATTTAAATCATTGAACATCCCTATTATATCGTATCAATGCATTAATGAATGGATTAATCTGGTCCATTGACAGATAATGAGATTAATGTGAAAATACACAGAAATTAAGATCTAATCTTCACTTGTTGAAAGACAGTAAATAAAGACATCCCTTAATCCAGGGCTGACGGTGATTAATGTATTCAGTAACGGACGATCTCCTGTTAAAACACTTGATTTAATTACTATTAAAAGATAAACTAATAAGATACATTGATTGCTCCTAACGCTTTAATTTGGTAAATTCAATTGGAGACATTTTTTGCAGCGGCTGTGCGTCTTTGTCACGCACACTCATAAACACACACATGGACAGACAGGCAGACAGATGGACAGACGCCGTCTCCTGTTGGAGCTCAAGGACTGAAGGACACCGTAAAGCGCAGCTGATAAGCTGCTTTAATCGGTTAATTTGGATCCGGTGGCCTTTAACGGGCTGCAGGTAAACACCGGGAAGAGGCTGGAACCACCCGAAACCCTGCGCTCCGTCCGCGCGCACAAATGGACTTTATTGGTCTTCTACTGTGAAGGACTGCGGTATTTAAAGTTTGTAACGTTTCTAAGTGTGTTTTCTTTGCAGGTTGTATGTGTTGTAATGATGAGTCTTAGTCTGTGTTCCACTTTGTGAGTCACTACATTCTGCGCTTGGATCCAAATCTGTTTTACGCAAGAGTTTGTTTGCGCCCAGTGCGCACCGGCCACTGTGGAGCCCCGAAGCACAGTCTGGCAGTCTGAGTCTGCGTGACACCATGACGAGACCCCCGTGTTGGGACCGTAGCCCGGCTCGGCCTTCATGAGAGCCCGCTGGCCGCGCTGCTGTGGCACGGAGCGGAGGAGCAGCGGCGCAGATGGCGGCCAACGTGAGCGCGGCGGCGGGGGAGGGACATGCGGAGGAGACCGCGCACAACCTGCCGGCCCTGGTGTTCGGGGTTCTACTGATCATTGTGATCATCTGCGGGAACCTGCTGGTGTGTCTGAGCGTGTTCACAGAGAAGGCGCTGAAGACCACCACCAACTACTTCATAGTGAGTCTGGCGGTGGCGGATCTGATGCTCGCAGTGCTCGTGCTGCCGCTCTTCGTGTATTCTGAGGTAAGACGCACTTTAGAGTGACGCCATTAGAGTTAATGAAGTGGGGAGGGGTCAGGTGAAGGGAGGGGAGATCAGTCCTGAGGGCAGATAAAACACATCCAATCAGCTATTCCACGGAACCTTCTGCACCTTTGACACGTTTACCCACCTGAGTTAGTTAGTTAGTTAGTTAGTTAGTTAGTTAGTTAGTTAGTTAGTTAGTTAGTTAGTTAGTTAGTTAGTTAGTTAGTTAGTTAGTTTGTTAGTTTGTTAGTTAGTTAGTTAATTTTGAGGACATACAATCATTAGATTACACAAAGCAAACTAAAAAAAGGTGTGGGGAGAATTATAACTTATAGACCCCACCACCCACCTCCCCTTTTTTTTTTTTAAAAAAAAACAAACTTCTAATGAAATGTATTCCACTTCCTTTGTTTTGTGCGTCACAAATGAGCCAGACATCCAAAACTCAAACCTCCACCATCACTAGTTATTGTTCCACTGCTGTAGTTGCATATCAGGACAGTGGTGGGATGGAACTGACCATATTTACTCCAGGACTGCTGCACTAGTTTCAGGTTTTGACATACTTTTACTTCTACTCAACTTGAGTCTGCAGGTTGATTATTGCTATAAAGTGTGAACTCATTATAATCACTATCAGTTAAAGGTTAAATATGGCATATATTCATGCACCAGTAATTACAATTCTTCGTCTTTTTGTATGGACCATGGGTTTGTAATGAAGTTTATTTAAAATCCAATAATATACTAATATTATACTTCTTCAAATTAACCTTTTATGTAAATAATTGTACTTAAAGTAACATTTTAGAAGGCACTGTAATTACATATCTACATATTTCCTCCTCCGCCAGTCACAGTGTTTTTCACACACACTGTTACTTTTCATAAAAGAAAATGGAAAAAGTTTTGACCTCCTCTTTGGCATGATTTAAACCCTTGTTTCCTGAAAGCACATAACCTCATTCTGGACTGTTTATTAATAAATGCACTTTTACTTTTAGAATATGTTTCCTTGGATCTACATACACTACCACCAACTGTAGGGCGGGTGGTCTGTTCTTTAAAGATGAACCATAAAATGATATAGTCTACACTTTTTCTTTTTTGATGTCTGTCGGAAGCGTTCATAGACTCTGGGGTACAGATGTTCAGAGTGTATCAGAGCTGTTCTGTTTTCCCTCCAGGCGTCATTCAGGGTCCACATGCAGCTCTGGAGCTTTTGACTGTTTCAGCCTCAAAACTGGGATGTACTGGACTATTTCAGTCTAATATAAGAATAACTGTTTCACACTTCTGTTCAGTACTTCTTCGAGATTAAACACACATGCACTTTGCCATGTTTGAGAGGGGATTTGTGACAGGAGTTATTTCCTCTGTTTCTGGTCTTTATGAAAAACCGACTGTAAAAAGCTTATTTATATTTTAATCCCCAAAGACCTAAACAACCACCAGCATCTATTTAAAATGTTTCATATATTTTATCCTTGAAATAATTCAGGTAAAATGCACTTTCTCATCTTTTCATCGCAGCCAAACATGATCCATTTGTATGTTCAGAGGTTCCACACCATTATCTTATGCAACATCAAATTACCATCAACAGCCATGTCGGTTTTCAAATTTTAATGCTTTTACATGCTTGTTTGTAACTAAAAATTGTACTCTTTCTTCAGTCTTCTCTGAATTAATTAAATAACAATAACAATTTACTCTGAGCTTTTATGGACGTCTACATGATCAGTGAATTGAATAGAGGGAAACAAACTGATTTTCGCTGAAAAATATGAAAGATAAAATGATGAAAAGACGTCAAATTACTAGGAACTCACCTCATAAATAGTTCTAGATCTTAAAGGGTTAACAGTGAGCTTTAGTTCTTTAATGCAGTTGTTCAAATTTATTGTATTTCACTGTTCCAAACAAGAAAAATAACACACAATTTTTCCACTGCAGAACAGTAACAGTTTAAAAATGTACTAGATGTTAAATGTTATCTTTAGCATAAATGTGTGGATGCAGATAAAAAGATAAGTTTCAGAGGACTTTTTTTTTGTTTGATGTAAAATATAAGTATTCATTGCATGATTAAATTCTGGTCATAATATTTGGGGTTCACAGTGGACACTATGAACACACTGAAACAAAACAACAAAAGCAAACAAGACAACATTCTGAGTAAAATACTGCAATATAAAAAGTGTGACTAAGATGAATCAGCACTGTAGTCCGTAAATACACCGAGGGTTTACTCAGAGCAGTAGTGTCACTGGGACAGACTTTCACAGTTACCTTTTATCAAATTTTAAAACAGTCATATTTGGCTAAAGTCACTTTTATAAGTCTTTAGTTCATTTATTTGTGTACTTGGACCCTAATTTAAACCCTCCAGGTACTGCAAAGCTATCGTTATATTCATTTAGGAAAAAAATAAATTGTATTTCTACAACTTGCTTCAATTCCTTCTTAATTTCTTACGTTTCATAACTTGTTACATCATATTTGTACATATAAGGTCAAGACTTCTAATGAAAATGTGTCCGTACAGCAGCAGCAGTTATAGTCCATACTGAATATATGTTCAAATTTGAAGCCGATTACCTAAAATGTTTAGTTGTTAATTGTATTAATGAACACAAGTGGTTTAAGTTGATAGAAAGCATGGTCAACATCCTGAGGGAGTGAGGTGTGATGTGGATCATTTACATTTAAAGGGCCAGTGCCCAAAATGACCTGTCTGGTGTCATTAGTTAGAAATAGGGTTTAATATGGAAGTATGGAGTTGAGTTAATGAAGAATTTAGACCCAAGTAGAGCATTTACAGCTCATGTAGACCACAGGGAAATGTTTTAAAATGCATTATTCCATTTTTTAAAAAGCAAAATATCCATCCTTTTAAAAGAGATAGTTCACTATTTTTCACATGAATCTGTATGGGTTTTATAGATAACTAACTAACTATTAGATAACCGTCTTTACACTGATGCACCCACAGTGACTTAACCTCGACAGTGTCCTGTGGTCCGGTTTTGGTCAAACTGAAAGTAGTCCCGGCAGGTTTCCTGGGGTCAACAAAATAAAATGTGTTTCTTCTCAAAACAATATGTGTTCGAATGAGTGATTTATTTGCATAACAAAACCGTCACTGAACAAAAACTCACGCATCGTAATTACTTTGAGCTACTTGCTCTCAATAGCGATCAATGTGCGTTTTCACTGCTAACAGCTGTGCACCTGAGCAAACTACTTTCATCAGTTGTTCGGCAGTGTTTGTGGCTGCTACGTGCAGGCGCATAACTGTTAGCAGTGACAATGTGCATCGATCGCTATTGAGAGAAAATAATTACGAGGTGTGAGTTTTTGTTTCGTGACGGTTTAGTTATGCCAATAAATCACTCATTCAAACACATACTGTTTTGAGAAGAAACACATTTTATTTTTTTGACCCCAGGAAACCTGTTGGGACTACTTTTGCTTTGACCAAAACTGGACCAGAACTCCACTCACAGGACACTGTTGGGGGTAAGTCACTGCAGGTGCACCAGAGTAAAGACAATGATATCATACACATTCATCTGAAAAATCTCCCTATCTCTTTAAGCAGTTTGACAAGACATGAGACCCCTGGGTCTTCTTGTTTGTGTTTACAGGTGGTAGAAAATGTATCCTGTCGAGCACAGGTTTTGTCTGATCACAGATGTTTTCAGACGAGTAGGTTCTATTGTTATTGACAGGTTTAATAACAATAATAACAAGTGGTGCCAGGTACAATAAACTCCACTCCCCTTGCACACATTTTACCTGATTTGCCCCATGTCTTATCATTGCCTAAACACATTTTTGGTCACCGTGACCTTCACCTTTGACCTACATTCACCAAAGTTTAATGGGATCTATTTTGGGCGACCTTGCACCTTTCCCGAAAATTTTATGGAAATTGGTCCAGTAGTTTTAGCGTAAACCTACTTACAAACAGCGACCAACAAACAGACTCGAACACAATACCCCTCTCACACACACACACACACACACACTGATCACCACCAAACATTTATCACTTGTACCTTGTGCCAGTATCAACATTTTCTGTAAATGTCAGTCAAAGCCATCCATAACTTTGAGTCATGTTGCTAAGAGTACACCCCACCCCCCCCACACACACACTTCCACCAATCACCACCAACATCTAATCAATTGCTCCTTCGTCGTATATCAGCATTTCCTGAAATTTTCAGCCAAATCTGTCCATTACATAATATATTTATCAATCACTAATTAGATTGTGTCTCATCATGGAGAAAGTAACTTAAATTTTCCTATGAAACAACAACATGTTTATCTATGTTTCTATTCATTCTTCTGATTTGGACTGAGATGAGAAAGCTGCAGAGGGTCAGCATGCGCTACGTTGTATTTTCTACTGACTGAACTGTATTTATTAGTTCAACAAAAGCAGAGTTTAATAACAAGACTGGAGTTAAGTATAAAAATAGACAATTAGAGAGCATCTGTATTTGTTTTTTGTTGAAATTTAAAGTGTAAAAGAGCACAGAACAAACAGTCCATTCATTTAAAATAGTAGAGGATGTTTACTGTGTTATTTCCCCCCTTGGTGTGAATCAGTGTGTCCTTACAGGAACTCACTGGGCCTCTGTGTGGAGTTTATCCTGCAGTATGTGTAAAGATATGCAGTTATTTCTACATGAACTAGTCACTCCCGTATGTGTAGATGTGAGTATGAATGATCTTGTCAGCCTGGTGATGAACTAGTGACCTGCCCTGTGTGTACTGGGCCTCTCATACAATGTCTGGGACCAGCTCCAGCCCCCATGATGGCGCTGCCAAGGAAAAAGTGTTTAGAGATCATTCATACACGGATGGGTGAATATTTAAATTAACTAAATGTTTGTCCTGTACAAAGAACAATGATATTTTCTGTCAATCTGCTTCTGTGTCGGGGGTCTAAGGTCATCTTTGGGGCCCATTAGTGGATTCAAGAAACAGGCCAAACAATGAAAGGTTGTTTTTCAGCCAGTGTTTGTCAGTTTCTCATCATTTCAGTTTTTGTTTATCCCTCAACAATGAGTGTTTTCATTTTCACTGGTTTGACGTCAAACGGATGTTTTTAGCGTCATAGTTCATCCATTATGATTATATTGTCAGTTTGTAGTGTTGGCTAAAGTCAAAGCGGTGTTTACAGTATTATATCAGCCCGTAGTGCAAGTGGAATAAATAGCACTATTTAAGCACAACTTTCAAGTATCTGCACTTCACTTTTTTTCCTCATTTGGGAAATTTACAGAATTGGGTGGGTCTACACTGAAAACAGTAAAACATTGAATCAACTTTTTTTTTTTAAATCTCCAATTTTCACATTTTATCTCATGATTTTGACTTTTTATGGTAACACATAAAAAAATCTAGTGAAAAATGAATTGCATAGGGTTAGGGTTATTTATTATCATTAATTTAATTACATTGAATTTGATTCACTCAACTAGATGTTTTTATGTGTGACCTATTGAAGAAGACTTTTCATGTTGATTCAATGATTTACTTTTTCCAGTGTATGAAGCCGGGTTAATTTTGGTACCTGGCACTTTACTAGCTTTTTAGACCCAATAATAAAAGAGAAAATTAGACATATCTCCTCCCAGGGTGTAACTAATGATCTCAGATAAATGGGGGGGGGGGTTGAATCCAGGAGTGTCTGGTGGTCAGCTAAACCCTGGTCCTCGAGGCTCACTGTCCTGCATGTTTTAGATGTTTCCTCTTTGAACACACCTGACAGTCATTATCATTCTTCTGCAGAGCTAGATGATAGGCTGATTATTTGAATCAGGTGTGATTGGAAAGAGAAACATCTAAAACAGGGGTGTCCAAATCCAGTCCTCGAGGGCCGGTGTCCTACATGTTTTAGATATTTCCCTTTTCCATATGATTCAGTTTAACCCTTTAACTCCCAAAACTTTAGCAGTTCCACAGTAAAAAGAATTAAAATAAGCAACAAAATGACCAAAAATGGCCAAAGTCATCAATAAAATGAAGAAAAATGAATAGTAAACTGACAAAATAATTAGTAACATGAAGAAAGTAAGACACAAATGGAGCAAAATTAAAGAAAAAATAAATAAAATAAAGAGTGAAATGTAGAAAAATAAACAATCAGCAACAAAATGAACAAAAACTGTGTATTACTTTGTTTGTTACTAATTATTTTGTCAGTTTATTATTCATTTTATTGCTTATTTTAATTCTTGATACTGTGAAATACTAACATTTCAGGAAAACTGAATCATGTTGAAGAGGGAAATATCTAAAACATGTAGGATACCAGCCTTCAAGGACTGGATTTGGACACCCCTGATCTAAAACATGCAGGACAGTGTGCCTCGAGGACCAGGGTTGGGAAACACTGACCTAACATCTACTGGTGTCTCCAGAGCCTCTGATCAGTGCTTTGTGTGTGTGTGTGTGTGTCAGTTCCAGGATGGTGTGTGGACCCTCAGTACTTCCCTCTGTGACGGTCTGATGACGATGGATGTAATGCTGTGCACCGCCTCCATCTTTAACCTCTGTGCCATCAGCGTCGACAGGTTAGTGCCCACCAGCACACACACACACACACACACACATGCCAAAAAGTGGATTTATGCAGCTTCCAGGTGATTATTTTTATTGACTTTTTCCAAACCTGATGTACCTAAAGCAGGGGTGTCAAACATATGGCCTGCAGACCAAAACGGGCCCTCTAAAGCAGGGGTGCCCAATCCTGGTCCTCGAGAGCTACCATCCTGCATGTTTTAGATGTATCCTCCTTCCAAAACACATGCTTCATATGATAAACTTCTCATCAAGCTCTGCAGAAAACTGATAATGATCGTCAGGTGCGTTGGAAGAGGGATACATCAAAGTAAAAAGGCAGTAACTGCACAGACACCAAACTGAGAAAAATCACCTTAAAGTTCTCTTGTTGTTCAGCCCCAGTAGTTATAGTTAGATTATTGGACATGAGACAGTATTGTCACTGCATACTACTGCCTACCACAGTGCGCCTTATATATGGATTAATTCTGGTCATGCTTAGTGGCTGAGATAATTTTGTCTTTCTATCTGATAGTTTTGTCTTTTTATCTCATGATTTTGACTTTTTATCTGATGATTCAGACTTTTTTATCTGATGATTTTGACTTCACTTAATGTGCCTTATATATGAAAAACCTTCACAAAAACCATTCCTTGACAGTGCACCTCATAGTGCAGAAAATACAGTAATTACATAATCTGTTTCAGTCTTAATACAGGGATTCACAAACTATTTTCAATCAATCAATCAATCAAATTTTATTTATATAGCACCTTACAACACCAAAAGATGCACAAGGTGCTTTCCAAAATGAGATAAAAAAACAATAAAAAAAAACAAGTAACAGTTATAAAAACAAGTAACAATTATAAAACCAAGATGAAAACCAAGGTAAAACAAGTTCTAAAACCATAGCAACAACATAAAAAAGACATGGACAATTGACTACCTGTCAAACACTGGCCTAAATAAATATGTTTTTAACTGAGATTTAAAAACAGCTCGCTCAGTCATTGATTGTAACGGTGCTGGAAGCATATTCCACCGCCTTGGGCCGGAAACCAATTTTCATATGGTTTTAAAATGTTTCTATCAGTAAAATATAATTTAGTGTGAATTATGCATTCATACATTTATTAAGATGAGTTTTTCTACTACACACAACAGGTACAATTTCAACTAAAATAGTAAACATGCTAGTATATAAGTACATACAATTAAGGTATTGGGGAGAAAAATAGCAGGTTTGGAAAAAGTCTGGAAATTTTATTTGGATAAAGAGCAAAAATCCCGTATTATATTATTATTTTACTAGCGTGTCCAGAAACAAAATGAGTTTGACAGCTTTGACATAGTGGGAACAGATTGTGGAGCTGCAGGATTATGACAGATGTTTGACACCATGCAGGCCAGAAAACAAATCTGAAGTTAAGCTTCATCCAGTTGCACAAAATCTAATAAGCGACCTGCTGATCAAAAGTCAGTGGTGAAAAGTCAGCCTCACCTCCCAGGGACATGACATATGATGAAGTCAAAGCCACCAGACACTGAATCAGTCCAGAACTAGACTGAAGAGCCTCACAGTTATCACTCTAAAAAATATGGGCTTTTTTTTTTTTTTTTTTTACACCGCTTCCAGGAAAACATTTCAGAGAAGAAAAATGAAAATGGCGGCAAATTGGGGACGTCGCGTTGTTTTATGCTCATTCGATTATGTGACCCACCGTCTGATGGTGAAGGATGGAAAAGATCTGCAGGAAACCAAATTACACAGATAGTAATGAGGACTGATGCTGATAGTTCAAAGCTTTTTGACGATGCACTCAGACTGGAACCAGACGACGACCCTTTGACCTTAAACCACTATCAGTAAATGCTTTACATTTATATGTAAAAAAAAATATTAGAATTTAATGCTTTACCTGCGCACTCTTCTGACCAGTTGGTTTATTTTTAGGACAGAATCTGGAACCATTTGTCTCCATAAAATATCTTCCATTAACTAATGCTGAACAGTTAATTCAAATAGTGAATCTTGTACATGGTCGAGACAGTAGTGAAAACTAGGGATGTCCCGATACAACTTTTTCACTTCCGATTCCGATACTGTAGCACAAATCATACATACTTTTATTACTGATTTTGTAGTGTAGAATGTTAAAAAAGTTGATCAAGTGATGTCACTCAAACAGAGAACAATAGTCAACAGCAGTAGGTCTGAGAAAAACTTATTATTATATTATTATTTTTATTATGAACAAATTGGTTAGAACCATTTTAACTTTCAAAATAATGTTTACAGTACTCTACAACTGAAAACAAATCCAAAATAAATTATAAGACCCTGAAAATAACCTATATAAATCAAATAAAAACAAATTGTATTTTTTAAGTGCAAACAATTCAAGATTACTTTAATTATATTTTTTACTGTCTGAATATGGTGGGAATAACTGAGGGTGGGACCAAAAACGACAGCACAATACTGTCCACTGTCCAACTGTTAAAAGATCAAAGTTCACAGCTCATGTTTCACTGACTGAGTCCAAAACAATGTGATCGTTGATCTTAGTCCTCACAAAAAAAAATACAAATAAAAGCGTAAACAAAATAAACATGTCACTCTAATAACAAGAGCAGAAAACAAATCAGTCTGTTAACTAACCTGCTAGTGCGGAAAATGGACTCTGTTTATCAAAGCACTTGTATTGGAAATTTTAGATGCAGTCCAATAAAATCCAATAGTTGTTTTTTTTTTGGCTGATATCAGACCGATCTCCAATATCAATACAGCCCTAATGAGAACAGCAATTAGAAATAGATGATGACGAGACAAGAGGTAGAGCTGAAGATGTTGAGATCTTCTTTGGAAGTGTCAAGAATGAACAGGATTAGGAGTGAACACATCAGAGGGACAGCTCAGGTTAGATGTTTAAGTGATTGAGATTGACTGAGACAGTTGAGACATGCAGAGGATGGCTGGTGGATATACTGGTAGAAAGATGAAGATGGAGGCGAACAGGAGATTTATGAATGTGGTGAAGGACATGCAGGAGACAGGGCCAGATGGAAACAGGTCATTTGTTGCAGTGAACCCTGACGGCAGTAGTAGAAAATTAAAAAATGTGTTGCTACAGATGCCCCTGTCAACAAGTCATGTTTTTTCTCTTTGCATAGATTCCAGCAAAAATGACACCATCAATATTTCAAGAGATTGGCTCCAAAACACTACATATCTAATTTCACTGCTCTGTTTCAAACTTTATTAACAATTTATTAGACATGAAAAGTATGAAATTACAAATATTGTAATAACTGAGATTTTTAATAAACCAAAAAATATATTTTTGTTTTGTTAAAACACTACATACCCCCCCCCCCAAAAAAATAAAAAATTAAATAAATAAACACTACATATCCAATCCTGTTTACAATATACACATTTCAATGTTTTGGGGTGTGGATCAGGTTCATGCAGATCCTGTAGTCGACACTTAATCCCTAACATGGACGGCCATGGCTCAGTTGGGAGAGCGGGTCGTCCATTGACCGAAGGGTTGGCGGTTCGATTCCCGCTCTGTCCTAGTCAGTCCGTTGTGTCCTTGGGCAAGACACTTTACCCTCCTTGCCTCCAGTGTCACTCACACTGGTGTATGAATGAGTATGAATGTTGGGTGGTGGTCAGAGGGGTCGTAGGCGCGAAATGGCAGCCATGCTTCTGTCAGTCTGCCCCAGGGCAACTGTGACTACATATGTAGTTTACCACCACCAGAGGGAGCATGTGAGAGTGAATGAATAATGGAACACTAATGTGAAGCGCTTTGGGTGCCTTGAAAAGCGCTATATAAATCTAATCCATTATTATTATTAACATGGTGCATTTCCACTAGTACTAGTTGTCTCCATGATCCACCGGTTCACAACATACAGATGTGGAAGTTGACAGTAAATATATCTGCACATTAATCCACATAATGACAGGCCATAATATTACACCTTGGTCTGTCCAGGAGATTCAATCTTTGGTGGCCGATGTAAAAATTCAGACGAGACAACATGAAATGAGTGAGTTTATCAGCAATTCCTTGAGCAGATGATACAGAAGTATGTGTCGTATCACCATGACGACCAGGTACTGTATAGTCAGTACTATCCTGTAATGGAAATGATACTGAATTTAGTGGAGCTGGTACTAGTGGAAATGTGGCATTAATGAGGCTCCGTTATTATTCATCATTTATGCTGAAATAGGCTGTAAAATGAGCAGAACGTCCAAGCGAGTGTCTTTGTTGGAATATGTTGTGCCGTTTGTTTGTTGATTGATAGTTTGAATGGACACGTTTAATTTCAGTGAATAACAATTCAATTCAATTCCATTTTATTTATAAAGCCCTAAATCTGTTGGGCTGTTGTAGTAACAGTAGTAGGGCTTGTCACATTTAGGAACCAAAGAGAATTTACAGTCCAGGAAATCTATGGAATGAACCGACGATGAAGGGGAATTTTCCAAATTTTCAGATTTGCTGTTTATCGCACCTTGGAACCGAACTCTTCATTCGTAGATATTTTTTCACTTCCAGTGAAAAAAAAATCTCTCTACAGCTGCGACTCACTGTGACATTTTTGCATATCATGGAGCTCTACCTGTTAAGATTCAGATTAAAACAGAACAAAAACAAGAATTGCAAAATATAAGCCTGCAGTATGAGGCATGGGATAGAACTGTAAAGGGCCCCATACTCGTATAATTAATATCTGTAGCACACATTTTCCTAAGGATTAAGACAAAATAACCCCCCCCTCCCACCACCACCATACCTAAAGGACCTACGCCAGCCTCATGCCCCCTCCCACACCCTCTGATCCTCTTCTGCTCACCTCCTCGCCCCACCACCTGCAAACCTGTGGTGGGACAGTCTTTGCCTTTGCTGCTCCCACCCTGTGGAACTCCCTCTCTCCTCAGTGTCTTTGAGGACCATAAAAAGTGTTTAACAATTAAAATGTATTATTATTACAAATTATCATCAACTAATTATTATTATTATTACAAATGTTAAACAGTGTCTCAACATTGAAAAACTACACAATGTGATCTGAAGTGGATCAGACCAGTAAAAATAATCACAAAATAACCTATAAATAATGACAATTCTAAATTCCAGACTATATTATTGTTCTTACCAAATGTTTTGTGCCTTTTGTAAATCCATGTCAAATTAAATAAGTTGAGGTATTAATATTGTTGACAACATTCCTACAGGTTTCTACAAGTTAAATGGAAGACTTTTTAAGACTATGTAGAACATCATTTAATGCCTGTTTTGCACCCATACTGTCAAAATGTGTGACTCCTAGAATTTAGTTCAATGTATCTATTTACTCCAAAAGTAATTGGTTTCTAATTTGGATATAAACTGTCAGAATGAAACTGCGGTTCAGTTGTTTTTGCAGCTTAGACACATATAAAAAATACAGCCAACATAACTTGAGACATACCATATCAAATGTATTACCTATTGAAGACATTTAAAAGGTATTAAATACAGATTTGCAAATTCAAGACTTTTAAGACTTTTTAAGACCCCATGAGAACCTGGT
Organism: Siphamia tubifer; assembly: GCA_020466265.1. NCBI lineage: Eukaryota > Metazoa > Chordata > Actinopteri > Kurtiformes > Apogonidae > Siphamia > Siphamia tubifer. The sequence goes on along the minus strand of CM035788.1, from coordinate 26,204,470 downwards.
TAAAATCACACTCAGTCAGTTTCTTCCTGGTTGTTCAGGTTATTGCCATTTTTTTATGTAAGGAATTTTTGTTAATGTAACTATTTTCATCATTTAATATGACTTTTTATTTATTACAGTCATTATTTATAGGTTCTTATGTCTTATATCTTACCAACCCTGTCTGTTTCAGGTCTAATTGGACTGTATGTGACCCTTAAACATGATTTCATGCTGCATCCAGAGGTTAGAGACAGGGCTATCCAGGGATGTGGGGCCCATCGGATCATTTTGGGCCCCAAATGTCAATACTACAAATCATGCAAACCGTAAAAGTATAACATTGTGCAGGCATGGATACATAGCCTGTTTTCAACAGATTTTACTTTTTTGTGCAAAACTGGTGAGAAAGGTGCAAGCCACCTTTTACATTGTAATATTAGTATTAGATTTTTTTTACACTGATATATACAAATGAAATGAAAAATGCTCCTGAGACCCACGTTTCCCCCCTTTTTTTCTACATTAATTACATTTTATTTATAGAGCCCCATATCACAACATCATCATCTCACAGGGCTTTACAGGAGAGAACAATCAACCACAAAAATAGATGAAGTCCCAAGCATTCCATTGTCCTTAGATCATCCTTCTTGTTAAAAAAAACTCTAAAACCCAGTGGGGAAAAACAAGAAATCTTGGTGAAAACCACACTGAAGGACAAACCCACTCCCATAGATGGACAAGCTATAGATGAACGTCCATTTGTAGATGAAAGGAGGGGGGGGCAGGTCCACCCATCAGGCAGGTGAGGGTAGGGGATGAGGTCTGGGGGTCACGGGTCAGCACAGTACACAGATGAGTCACTGCAGATCCTGTTGTCTATGGGTCCTTATGCGGATACTACTGAGAGAGTTGCCAGAGGGGGGAGTGGGGACACTGGTTGAATGGCCATGAACAGACTTGGTATGTAAGATAGGTTTAAGAAATTACATTACATTAAATGTCTTAATTGGAAACAGCATAATGAAACCAATACTTCTTTCTCTTTTAAGGAATGTACTTTGCAGTGAACAACATTTTTAAAGTGTAGTAAAGCTTTAAAACTCTTGCCCCCTCCACAGAATAAACATGAATTGCTGGGTCTCAAAATGATTAAGATTTACTTTGTAGATGGAAGTATATTTACTAGCATTAGCTTTGAGCTTTGGACCAGACCATATCTCAAGTTAAGGGGGGGGGGGGGTAGAGGATGACTGGATTATATTCTTTTTTTGTTGTTGTTGTTGAAAACAAAATGAATGCAAAGTAATATATTTATTAGTGGCTTGAGAAAGTGATTTTTTTTGTTTGTCCACAATATATCATATTTAATTTCACAATACTGTATTAACATAAAAAGTACTGCATCAATATTTTAAGGTATTTATTCAAATGCAGATATGGTGGAGGTTTTTTTCCCCCATTTTTGTTACTATTTTTGGGAATTCTGCCTGTAATTTTATTGATATATTCACATGTATACAAAAAATACTATTGCCATATTGCAGGTCATGCATGCAGTTTCTTGAACTTGAAAACACTGTTTTGTTATTATATGTCATTGCTCATTGCTCAAAACAGGTCCAATATTTGTAATTCAACCACTTATTATGCATCACAGTTTTATATTCAAAGTATTTACATAATTTCAGCATGTAAGCAACTTTACCCAGTCATAGATGTGTGTGTGTGTGTGTGTGTGTGTGTGTGTTCCCTTGACTTCACTCACAAATAACACCAGATGTAAAAATTTTCCTTATGCAAATTCTGCACTCAAAATGTTTATAGTGGAAAGTTTTGTGATATAGCATTGTACAGAAGTGTACTGCATTCACATGAAAAACTAAAAACTGGCTGTTTTTCTGAACTAATGAAATAATTATCTTGTAACTGAGAAAAAAAATATCAGAACAGAACAAATACTCTCGTCATTAAGTAGTGTTGATGTTATTAGTTTGTTAACTTTGCACAACCATCTCACTTTGCAGCTGTTTAGATGTAAACGCTGCTCAGATCTGTTGGATGTTGCAGTGTTTCTCCAGGAATAACTGGGCAGATATGACTCGCTTCACAGATGATGAAGCATGTTTCAGATGATGCATCTGAAATACACTGACTCATTCACAAAAAGTTCAGACCTCAATTCTGATACAAATTTCTCTGAAGGAGATTCTGAAGCCTCAGTTACACTCTATGGGGATCCAGCAATATAAACAGCTGCCTGATAGTTAATAATAAAACCTATTTTGTTTTGTTCCACTAGGTACAGTTGTGTGCACATATTCAGTGTGAGGTAAATGTACCCCAGTGTAACACCCTTCTGTTTCAGGAGCATGGCAAGAATTTCACCTGCGCTCCAAATCAGTCAGTTTTGCAGGTCATGGCTGATCATATGAACATCTGATAATTTCCTAGCATAGCTGATTACTTGGTGTAAGTTGAAAATGTCAGGATAATGCAAACAGCCTCAGAGTCTACGAAAGGCCTTAGACTCCAGAGGGTTAACACATATTTCATAGAAAATTGGTCATGTTTTATCATTTTTAAAGGGTTTAAGGGGTAGTATTTGGGGCCTTGGAACAAATCAGGCCTTTTACATGTAAAATGTGATTATATGTACGAAACATTCGCGGAACAAAAACACTTCTGGAACAAATTAATTTTGTAAGTAGAGGTACCACTGTCAGTTCTATTTTCCTCAAAAGTGAAAAAATGTAAATTTAAAGATTGTAGATTTCATTTATTGGTCTCAGTGGGGAAATTTGTCTTCACTGACTGAAAATTAAACATCAAACCATTAAAATGAACAAGACATGCAAATCATTTACATACTATTGTGGTTGTTTTGTCACTTTCACTTTCACCCACCACCCACACGATGCTTTAAAGGATTCATTCTATGGTTATTTCATTAATACTGTTGTGTTCTCCATTGTTATTGAATACAATGTGTGTTGGTTCTATTAAAAAAAAAAAAAAAAAAAGCTGTTTTTGGAGGGTAGAAAAATTACCTGAGGTCAAACAACAGAGTTTACCGGTACTTCCTCATACATGTCCATGTAATGAGGCGTCTCTGATTGGCTTAGAATGCATGAAGGAACACTCCCCCTCCCCTCTGGCTCTGTGTGTGTTTACCATCCCAGAGTAGCATCCAGCTAGGTTTTGTGCCATTGCTTGTTTTGAAAATGTGCAGAGAAAAAAACATGCTTTATTTCCACAGAGAGCACATGAACCAGCAGCTACTGTGGTGCCGTCTTCTCGTATAGATGCTAATGCTAATGCTACTTCAGATTAGCTGCAATGGGGGATGGGTTTAACCCTACATGGGTGACGCCAATGTCCTTGTGATGTGTAGTGGACAGACTTTTCCGAGTCTGAGATACCCACAAGTCATTTTCCTCATAATTACAAGATAATTATCTTGTTAACTCAGAAAAGCAGAGCTGTTTTCCATGTGTATGTAATATGCATCTGTAACACTAGATCCTGTTCTGATCAAAAACTAATTTGTTTAGTTTAATTAGTATTTCTGATAATCTTTAAAAAAAAAACCTAGCAAACCACTCTGAGAGTACAGACCTCCGCCAAGGCAGATCACCAAAAACCTAATCATTTGTTGATCTCCCCACCCTGAAAATTTCATGAAAATCTATCCATTAGTTTTTTTTAGTTATGTTGAACACAAACTAACAAATGCAGGCAAACACATAACCTCCTTGGCAAAGGTAATAAATTTTAAAAAATAATAATATCGATATAATGATGCTAGTATTGTCATCTTATAACCAGTAGCCCCTCCCCTCAGAAGTCTGTGCTCACCTGTTGCAGGTTCATCGCTGTGTCCATCCCTCTGAACTACAACCGGAAGCACGTGGACCTGCGGCAGGCCGTGCTGCTGTCTGCCACCTGGGTCCTGGCCCTGGCCGTGGCCTCCCCCATCATGTTCGGCCTCAACAACGTGCCCGGCCGCGACCCCACCGAGTGTAAACTGGAGAATGACGACTACGTGTTGTACTCGTCGGTGTGCTCCTTCTTCATCCCCTGCCCCATCATGCTGCTGCTCTACTGCGCCATGTTCCGCGGCCTGCGTCGCTGGGAGGAGGCACGCAAAGCCAAGCTGCGGAACAGCATCCAGGCCTGCCGCAAACTGCAGGAGGCCGCCGCCGGACTGCCGCCGCTGGCCTCCCTGCCGCCGCTGCTGCCGCCCATCATAGAGCGGGAGCCCACCGACACCCCGGACGAGTTGCCGGGCTTCCCTGCCCCCGACAGGCCCCCGGCCCCGTCCGAGTACCGGGACAGACACCTGAGGACCGTTAGTCTGGCGGAAATCAAGTTCAACCCGGACCCCCGGCGCAAGAAGAGGGCAAAAATCAACAGCCGGGAGCGGAAGGCCATGAAAGTCCTGCCCGTGGTCGTGGGTGAGTGTTGCTCTTAGTGCGGGAATAACCGGGTTAAATAGCAGTGCATAAAAAAAAAATAAAGTTTGTAGTATGATGCAAAGGTGCAGTGACGTCACACACCAACACATACATGTTATAGCAGGGTTCTCTAACGTGTGGCCTCTGGGATTAATTTATAAAGTGATAAACTTTATTTAACTTGCATACCAAGTGAAATAGTAGCATACTAACCTACAAAAAATAATGACTCAATATTTTCTTCTCAGTTTGATGTGAAAAGAATCATATTACATTATGTTTAATTAATGAAAACTTCACATTTTGTCGTTTAGTGCAAAAATAGCATTGAATTATGAAAATATTTAAGTTTACAATGTATCCCATGATAATAAAATTTCAACCTGTACAAATATGAACAACCTGAAATGTGTTTGTTAAAAAAAAAAAAACTAACCACAATTCGAACAACCTGTTAGTATTCAGTGTTTTTGTAGATCTGATTCATAATGGCATTATATTGTTAAAATTGCATTTATTTTTCTGGGGGGGTTAAGAGTTGTCATTATTTTTGGGTTATTGTCTGGCCCACCGAGATCAAATCCAGCTGAATGTGGCTCCTGAAAGAAAATGAGTTTGAGACCCCTGTGTTATAGGGTGGACCCAAAAGAATTAACACACATTGTGCAAAGAAGTGTGATTTTTTTTTTCCATTGGCTATTAAAATACCCAGAAAAAATTAGATAAATCCACAGTCATGATTCTATTATATAAACCAGAGGTGGAAAGTAACTAAGTAGAAGTACTTCATTACTTTACTTAAGTAGATTTTTTTAGGCATCTGTACTTTACTTGTGTATTTATCTTTCTGGCAACTTTTTGCTTTTACTCCCTATATTTTTTTTATAAATATCTGTACTTTATACTCTTTACATTGTCAGAATAGACTCATTACTTTTATAAACTAAACAGATTTGACAGTATGAAAAATCTGTCACTTCAGAGAGAAAATCAGTGGAGGAGAGAAACTGTAACTTTATATATTATAGATATATAACTATTATCTCTTATTTTGACTTAATCTCACAATTTTAAAAATGTGTCTCATAATTGTGACTTTTTATCTTAAAATTATGCATTTTTATCTCTCTTTTTTTTTTTTTAATCTCATGACTTTTTATCTCAATTGTATTGCCCATTTTTCCTAATTTTCCTGCCCATATCCACAAACCTGAGTAACTGTGACTCATTTAAACACATTATCTACACAGTAACTCAATTTTAAAGGCTTTATTTTTGATACTTTTGAAACTTTTCCAATTTTATTTTCTGATTTTATTTTCTGAAGTACTACGTTCATGACAAAAAAAGCAGTTTAACTTTTTAGTTTTGTACTTTATTACAATTGAGAAGTTGTACTGTTTTTTTTTTTTACTTTTACTTTAGAGGAGTTGAATCAGTGCTTCTACTTTTACCAGAGTATTTTTTCACACAAGTAGCTGTAGCTGTACTTCTACTTAAGTACAGAATGTAAGTACTTTTACCACCTCTGCTATAAACAATAGAAGAGACCCATCACTAAGTGCCAGTAAATATTAAAGTTAACAGTGGTTTAAACAGTAGTTCTTGTTAGATTTAGGGTCTTTGTTGTGCTCAGACCAACCACCTGCATGTTTCATGAACATAAGGAAATGAAAGCATATTTTGGAGGTAAAATATATTGTCAGGTGTTCTTATAATTACAGCCACCATTGTCCATGTACCGGCTTTAAATGTTCTTACACCACTTATTTTTAATATTTGTCTACCACTGTAAATATATTAAATTTACAAATCTGAAGTTACAGGATGATGTATAAGCTTTAAATGAAACCCACAAACTGAAGCAGCCTCATATTCTGACATAATCTATATGTCCAACAGTTGCACTCGTTTATTTCACTGGTTGTTTCATATGTGTGTAGGAATAATATCATCTTCTAAGTAACACCCATCTTATTATAAGGTGATATGAGTCATATATACCATTTCTGTCATCAGATGACTGGTGTCTCAATATGATGATACAACATAAAATTTAGAATTTTATTTACATTTTATTTATAAAGCCCCAAATCACAACAAAGTTGTCTCACAGGGCTTTACAGAAACACAATCAATTACAGAGATATATGAACAGTCCCAAGCATCCCCTGTCCTTAGACCCTCCTTCTTGGCAAGAAAAACTTCAAAACCCAGTGGGAAAAAGAAGAAATCTTGAGGAGAACCACATTGAAGGAGAGATCCACTCCTATGGACGGACAGGCTATAGATGAACGTCCATTTGTAAATGAAGGAGGGGGGGCTGGTCCAGACATCAGATAGGCAAGGGAGGGGGTCCGGGGTCACAGGTCAGCACAGGCAGGTCACTGTAGAGGTTTATAATACATAATACATAATGAAGTTTATTATCACCAGATCTTTGCATGTTTGTTCATGTAATATTTCCATACTCAGGTGTATCACACTTCCAGACTGCTATGGTCTGACCCAGTCTGTTGATAGGACTCTTATCATGTGCAGTTCCATGGAATATCCAGAGATGTGATGCATTGAGAGGAATCATTAATACTTAAATCTTGATAAAACTATTGAAGATTCACATAATCAAAAGCCTATTATCCATTATGGAATGAAAGTTTTCACGGTGAATCAAAGTGCATGCACAGACTCAGCTGCAGACATGTGTCTTCAAATCAGTGAAAGGTCTAAACAAACCTTGGTTGGCATGCCTGTTACTTGACACCTGACAGCGATAGCCGAATGAGCAAAGACTACATGTCCCTGAACACCTCACAACCTCTGACCCCGGGTCAGTTTGAACAGGTTGGGTTATATTTAGTAACAGTGTTGGTCCTAATGCAGAGAAGTGCTTCCCTTTAGCACACCACGGCTAATCTGCTGCTCTTAATCTGAAATCCAATTATGACGTCAGCATGCAGATAATATTCCCATCAGCACTTGCAGCAGGAGCTCACGCACTGATCTGAGAACAGTGCAAACTGTAGTAAGCGGAGTGACTGAGTTACTCAAATACAGGCTGAAGATGAATTAAACTGAGCTCAGGACATTAACGTCCAGTTACCACCGACGGTTTGTCACAGGAAGAAAATAAATACAGTTGTGAAAAATACTGCTTTACAGGTGTGTGGAGGAAGTGAATATTTATGTTTATTGTGTATGAACTACTATAATTCCTCCCAAATTGCATTTTAAATGATGGTGCAGAACATGATCCAAATGACCTCGGTTTGTACTAATTTACAAACCGTTTGAAACATCCCTGATTTGATAAGTCTTGGCATGATCTTCTTTGGTTTTTAACGTTGCAGTTGGTGCTTTGTTCTACTCCCAGAGTGAAAACGCAGCAGCTTTGTTCAGCAGTTTGTGATCATCACTTTCTTCTTAATGACATTGCAGAAATTTTCAGTAGAATTCAGGTCCGAAACATGTGGAGGGGACTAAGCACATGGTGGCTTCAGGACTAAATCAGTTTTTGTTAAATGTAGATTATGTCATGGTGGATTACAGAGGTGGAAAGTAATTAAGTAGAAGTAATTCATTACTGTACTTAAGTATATTTTTTAGGGATCTGTACTTTACTTGAGTATTTATTTTTCTGGAAACTTTTTACTTTTACTCTCTACATTTTTGTATAAATATTTGTACTTTATACTCTTTACATTCTCAAAATAGACTCGTTACTTTTACTAGACAGATGTGATGATACGTAAACAAGTTGTAAATCAGTGAAGGAAAATTGGGACTTTCTGTCATAATTGTGACTTTTTACCTCAGAATTTTGGCTTTATCTTAAAATTTCTACTCTGTATCTCATAATTGCACATTTTATGTCTCATAATTTTGACTTTTTATCTCACAATTATGCATTTCTTTAACCTCATATTTATTACTATTGAATTTTTCCAAAATCTTCTGTCCATACCCATACCATGATCCGATCAAACACATCATATACACAGTAACTCACCGGTAAAGGCTTTAATTTTGCATATTTTTGAAACTTTTATGATTTTGTTTTCTGGTGAATTTAGTATTATTTTATTCATGGGAAAAAATGCAGTTTTACTTTTTACTTTATTACAATTTAAGAATTGTACTTTTTTACTTTGACTTCAGTAAAGGAGTTTAATCAGTACTTCTTCTACCAGATTATTTTTTCACTTTAGTATCTGTACTTCTAATTAAGTACAGAATGTGAATACTTTTACCACCTCTGGTTGTCTCTATCTCACTGATTATTCAAGATTGGTCAATATGTAACCAATGTATTAAGTTTTTTGCTGCATGGGGATTCACTTACTCTGCTCCTGCGTCGTCCTGCCCGGAAAGTGAAAGGAATAATAAAACTGTTTAATTCCACGTTCACTCGAACAATCACAAACTGCCAACCCTCACATTGACATGTCCACCATTATCTAATTCAAGATTATTATATCCTGTCTATGTTCTTGTTTTACATATTTTTTAAAATACTGGCATCAGCCCCAAATCCAAAATCCCATATAGGTCAGGCTCTAGTAGGGGGGTGTCCAGTATAAGGGTACAGTATATGGCTGCTTAAAATTCTTGAAAATGTTTCAATTCCAATGTTGTCTTTTCAAGGTCGAAAATACTTAAATTTTAGCTTTACATGCTTGCTTTTCTAACTCTAGTTAAGTCAGATGCCAACCCAAAGCTACTTAAAGAGAGGTGGTACATTTTGAAAAATAAAACTAAATTAGCAGGTGGTGCCAGGTTGACTCCTGGTACTTTTTTTTTTTTTTTTTTTGCTATTATTAAATATAATTTTCTGTGTTTATTTCATAATACAATGTACTTCATTGTGATAAAAACTTAAAAAAAAAAATGAATCACTGTCAGTATATGTAGATATGTATTTTACTGTGTTGGAAAAATTTAAAATGACCCTTAAAAGTGTTTGAATTTGGCTTTCAAATATGTGTACAAACCCTAACATGTTTAAAACAGTTACGACACATTCACACTTGTCTGGATGATATTTACATTAAAATAATGAATAAATCTTTCTATGAATTTCTACCATGTTTGTACACACAGACAAGAAACGGGTGGGGAAAAAGGTTGGACGTTTGGGGACATTTGTCCTGTGCTACGGGTGAACTTTTCCAATCTTTCCACAGGTGCCTTCCTGTTCTGCTGGACTCCGTTCTTCGTCCTCCACACAATGCGAGCCCGGTGTCAGGGCTGCCACATCCCCCCAGCCCTGATGAGCGTAGTCACATGGCTGGGCTACGTAAACAGCGCCCTCAACCCTGTCATCTACACTGTCTTCAACACAGAGTTTAGGAACTTCTTTAAAAAGGTCTTTCAGCGCTGTTGTTCATAATAAACGGACAGTTTGTGAACACACACCACCTCCCAGAGACACTCACAGTTCAGTGTTTATAAACTTTTATTTTCTAAATGTGACGACAGCAATGTTTGTGTTATTCTGAAAACTGACCAATTTTATATGTTCATGCTAATCTTTTCAGAATAAACATTTTTCATTCTCATCACTGTTGTGACTTATGAGTCAAAAATAAATGGTAAGAACTTTATATTTTTACTAAATGTAACCAATCATTTGTTACAGGTTCACAAACTTTTCACCGTGAGATTGAAGAGAAATCTGGTAACTGCTTGGGCTTAAATTTTATTGATTCCTCTATCAAAACATGCTCTGAATGTTTATTTTTCCTCTTTATGTTTTTGCGTCTTCTTTTTAAATTTTTATTTTAATGAAGTAAGCATTAACAGCATGCTTATCTTATTTTCATTTTGGTGCCTCTTCATTTCACGTGGCTTTACTGACTTTCTAGGGAACATTTTCATTTTGATTTAATAAAAATGAATTTAAGTCTCATGCTATATCTTCTATATAGTGACCTTTAACATTTTTAATTACCTTTGTAGGAGAAAATGATGCATGTTACTGGAATCTACCAGTAGGGGTGTAAGAAAATGCCAGTTCCACATACTTCATTTCATGATACTGTATATTATAAATACTGTTTCAATTATTCAAATGCAGACATGACAGAGGTTTATTTTAGTTTTTCTTCTATATTTTTATGAATTCTGCAAGTTATTTTATTTATGTATTCACATGGGCATTTTGCTATGTTTGTACATGACAATAGTATTGTGATACTGCAGGTCATACATGTAGTTTTTTGAAATTGATAAAACTGTGTTCTTAAGCAAAGGTTATTTTAAGCATCCAAAAAGCTTTTTTTTTTTTTACTGCCTGAAAGAGACCGTTCATTTTACTGGATTTTTTTTTTTTTAAAGAAGCAAAACAAAACAAAATACTGCCTTGTTGACAGTATCATGATATATATAAATATAAAATTATCCTAGCATTGTGATTCGTGTCATATACCAGATCCTTGTCAATACACACACCTCTCTATCTGTGTTGTTTTTTAGAACAAAACTAACCAGAGCTCACAGTTGCCATGAATTCAATGTTAAAACACAGGATTGTATTTTGGACAAATGTGGACTTAATGTGACCAGAACAGGATCATTTGAAGCTGAAAAAGTACCTATACATGAATGAAAATATACCTATGAACCTATTTCTGAAACTAGTTCTAACACACTTATACTTTAGTCACCGTATGTGCCTAACTATTATACTAACATAACTATGAAATCCCAAAAGGTCTGGTTTGCAATTTTTTTTTAGTAACATCTCCCACCACCACCCCTTCAGGCCACATCATAGGTGGCAGTAACAAGATACTACTGCATATATAACTAGAAAGGAAAAAGAGGAGCATCCATCAAAAAATGTTGGACTTTGTGGTGTGACTGACTCCCTCTGTAGATCTAAACAGCTCATTGTATGGGAACTAAAACACCAATAGTTATACCCTCCTGAAAACATAAGTCATAATTCAATTCCATTTTTATGAATAGAGCTTCCTAGATTCCCTTCAATCATACACAAATATATTGTACATCCCACCAACATCAGACATAAACGGTAACAGTCACTCACTAGAGGACACCTGGCCCCACCCACTGATGCAGGTGCACATGTACAAGAGAGGATGTTAAAAACAGAACCTCTCCTCCAAGCATGTCATATTTCTATAACTGTTTTTCAATCAATGATAACTGCAGAGGATCAGGTTGTATTTTAGTATTGTTAAATTTTATTCATGTTTGCGACCATTTAAACAGGCCTCTGGAAATGTTCAAACTTTTAAAACTTTAAATTAACATTTTTTAAATTAATTCACATCATGGAAACATAAGTGTTCTGAATGTTTTACATTTGGCTTGATACTCAGGTAAATAGTTTGTCTGAGCTGCAGTTCCTCCTGACATCCAGCTGAGGATTCTGGTATCAGTCTGTGAACCTCTTCATTGGCCAAGACTTTCACCAGAACAGTATCTTCAACAGAAGGACTTTCTGTCGGCAGCAGCTGATCTCACTTAGATGCTGCTCTGTGGGCGGGGCCTGCTGCGCACTCACTTGACTTTGTCCATGTTTATGGCTGTGATGTGCTCTTCTTCCTGAACAGCTATGCCCCCTGCTGATTGACAGCAGGTCAGCTGATGATCCTTCCAGTCCTGCAGAGACCAGACATAAGAGCTTAGCTGATGACCGACGGTCATTTATTGTGAACATGATATGAATGTTTATCAGTTGGATGCTGGCAGCCAGAGGTCATCCTCACCTTCCTCTGGCAAAACGTGGAGCAGTAGTTGACTTTATGACATCCCGTGCACTCACTGATTGCCATCCGACCACAGTTCACACACATTTGCTGAAAAAAGAAAATGGACAACAGAGAGAACAAAGACAACTGGTGAGAAAAGATAAAGTCAGAGGTTTCATAAAAATCTCTTATAACAAAGGCCATATTTAGACAGTGGGTCTTTTAATGCACAATTCACAATGTTTTGGTTATATTTGATATTTTTTGTGTGCTTATTCATATTGCACATTAAATGTGACTTCTATCAGTTTTGAGTATGAACTGAAAGTGAAGTGACTGATGAAGTGACCTGCATGTGCACAAGAGCTCCTGATGTAATACGTGACCACTCTGGCACGCATTGTTTTTACAGAATGAAATACATTTTTCACACCGCTCCTCCTTCTGGGATGCAGAATTGTGGCATTTGTCACATTTTAATGATGTAAAGGTTGGATAAATGTGACCTGTACATTCATACTGAAGTTGCAATGCAAAACATCAGATGCACATTAGTTTTAAAACCACATATGTAAATGACTGTGCTATTCAAACTGTCTCTAATAAATCAGATACAGGTTACATTCAGTCAAAATAACTGGATTCGTGGCACATTTTCCTGCAGTCTGAATGTAGCCTAAATGCTAACCAGTAATAACTACACCTAACGCATCATGTTAGATGTAGTTGGTTCTCAACTGGTCTGGCTTCAGCATCCAATGACAAGCCACAACCCAAACCGGTAGTTAAATTAACCTTCTCAAGTTTATTTAATGAAAAAATGGTGTGTTTTGAGCATGAGATAATATAGAATATAATAGGCTGTCAACACAGAAGACAAGTTTAATGATAAACCAAACTAACTAGTAGGTGGTGATGCTAAAGGAGAAAACATTCCCTTTAAATTAGGTACATTTCAACCAAAACTAAAATGTGTGCTCAGTTAAAAACTTAAGAGTGCATTCAGTTACTTATTCATAAATTAAACACACTGAGATTTTTATCCTCAGTGTGGGTATCCATATCTGATGGAATCATTATCATACATGAGTTTTGCCATAATTGAATAGACACTTTGTGGGTGTTCTTTTATGCTGTGAAACACCTGGTGTTATTTAGTGTCACAGTGCATTACTGCCACCTACTGTTGAGGAGGGTGTTTCTTCACATCATTGCTTTGCCCAGACAAAAGCTTGTGACCCACTGAAAACAGAATTACGACCCACTTTTGGGTCACGACCCACCAGTTGGGAACCACTGCGTTAAACTAATTCAGGGCTCAATAATAAGAATTGTCCAATTACCAGAGATAGATTGAATGCCACGTAGAGAAATGCAGGGAAGATGTCTAATATGAATCGGACATTTGAGACACAAATGACTTTGTTCATTCCATTTGAAATTTTGGAACCATTTAGACCTATGATGTTTGTCGACTTAAAATATAATTTCAGAAGCCAAAACAGTTGCAGTGTGTAGGACAGACAAAAAAGAAACACATAGTTATGTGTAAAATAGCTACATGGTCTGCGTCTCCCACCATTACTAATATTATCCCTTTTGTATATTTCACCTTTATCCTTAAGAATAGAGGTCAAACAGTATTAAAAGAGGTGAAAATCAGAAGTCGTAGAAACATCTGAACAGATTGTGGAGACAGAAGGTACTTCAGTGACTTTCTGGCAAGTACAGTACTCATTGTATTTAGGTATTTTTTTAGGTTCACCACAAACTGTGACTGTCCTTCATAATATCCAAACATCTGATACTGTTTGGTGTAAGACATAAGAAATGGCTGTATCTGACACATCAAGTCTGCATAATGTTTGCTATCATCTAAGTGCCTTTTAAACAACTATTAAACAGGAGTAAACGGTGCAGCTCAACTTCTGGATTTCATTATATTGGTGTGCATGCACAGAAGGACAATTGCGACAATCATTATTTTAAGAGGAAAAAGAAACCAACAAAGATTTCATCCCTAAAATCATGTGAATGGATCAACTCTCTGGAACTGGAAGTTTTTCTGGAGAAAATGCTCATCCATATATATTTTTCTTTCTAAATGATAAATGTAAACATCACAATAACTAAGTAATTTCACTACCTCAATCATTACCTGGTGAAGGTTATAAAGTCAGTAAAATTCATCTGAACAGGAAAATTGTTTCTGATATTTACTGTTGTAAACATGATGTCTTAGTTGATCATGTTTTTAACCAGTTTCTCTGGACTGTCTATGTTCAGAGTTCCAGTTTATTTATTTTTATTGAAAGCAGATCTCACTGTCATATTTGTTGCAAACAAATAATGGAACAAACAAACTAAACATATTCTTAACACGACAGTAAATAAACAAGTGTACTGTCATTATAATGCATTCTAACCAATAATTGAATGATTAATGATTCCTAAAGGTTTTCAAATATTGTTACACAACTTAATTAGCTAAATTATTTCATCTGATTAATTTATTCATTCTAATCCTATGACCAAGGTTACACTTGATAAAGAGTATTCCATTTATTTTCTATTAATATCAATAAACGTGTGTGTGTGTGTGTGTGTGTGTGTGTGTGTGTGTATGTGTGTGTAATACATTGATGATGATCTCTGTGATATCCGAGTTCCTCTTTGTCTCTGAGTCATCCGTCTGCTGGAATGATATCTGACCCTGAAACGATGGACTAAGAGCACACTGAACCAAACACACACACACACACACACACATGCCATTGTCAACATTTTCATCTGAAAAATCTGTGTTCCATAAATAACAATAATAATTAACAATAATAAACCAGTATTCAAACTAACATTTGAAGGGTTAAAATTAAAATTTGATATTTAGTTTTTTTTTTTACTCTGCCAAGAAAGGAGTTATTGTTTGTTTATCTGTTTGTTTGTCTATTAGCAAGACAACTCAAAAAGTTATGGATGTATTTAGATGAAATTTTCAAGAAATGTTGATAGTCTGGCACAAGGAACAAATGATGGGGGGCACGTTGGGGTGGAAATGTTGGTTGCAAAAGTGAAACCTATCGTGTATTTGGGGGGGGGGTCTGCTGATCTGCCTTGGCAGAGTCTGCACTCTCTGGGTCTTTTTCTAGTTAAATCAGAATTTTGAACAGAACTGAAGTGATTTGAGATATTAATACAGGAAAAAATATAAAATACTGATTTACAGTGATTTTATGGTAGTATTTTGTGCGTGTGCATTTTTGTCTTCAGAGTTCGCAGAGGGTAGCTGCACAACTAATGGGAAACAGTGCAGCTGTCATGGATGTGCGTATAGTTAAAATAATGTGAACAAGTGTTTCTTTCATCCATAAATTGTACCTGTCTAGGTTTTCAAAAAGCAATCACACTGCAGCTAAAGTGGTAGTAATTTGCATATTTTGTACAAGAGGTGACATATGGTGACTCTATTGTAAAAGCCTGTTATGTTTGCCTCGATTTATAGGGAGCCTAAGTCTCCGCCCCTTCCATTCGGTCCACTGGGCCTAAGTTCAGGAAAATTTAACATGAGAGTGGATGAGGAGAAAATAATTATTTCCCGGTCCACTTTACTTTATTCCCTGAATCACACATTTGCTGTACTTCAATTAAAATCATAACCAATGATGTGCATTTGGAGTTTCTTTGATGCGTGTTTTTTGTTTTATTAGCGTGTAAAAATATGTAATTATTTGGACTCTGTTTGGACTACATATCAGACGTCGCACCATGCCCCGATTTAAAGTGGTTTTCTCCACATTTGATGCTCTTGCCTTCGTCCTGAAAGAAGGAGGTGAAGCTCGCCAAAGTCACAGCCATTTTCAAACAGTTTGATGGTGAAACTTGGTGGTGACGTAATATTTGTGAGACGAATGTTGTAGTCCATTACTTACTCTCACATAAAACCTAACATAACTTTTGATGCCTGTCCAAAGTGGGTGCTTTCTCAATGTGAAAATGCATCTTTAAAATTCACAGACATCATATGTGAAAACCGTAGCACATTTCAAACGGGACCAGAAAATTACTTTTATCCCTCCATTGACTCGCGTTCATTTTTTTATGGCACTTAGGCCCCATTGCCTGGAAATCGACCGGAAATAGAATCGCGTCACTTAGGCTCCCTATTACAGTGAGTACAACAGTTATGCTGAATTGAAATCTGTGTGTGTGTGTGTGTGTGTTTACCTCCTTTCTGCCTCCGTGATCTTTAACCCCTGCCATATCCCCTGTGCTCTGTTTGGCCTGTTCAATCAAACTCTTCAACTGCTGTACATTGTTCAGCAATGTGTTGGCGAGGTCCTCCAGGTAAAGCCAGGTGTTCTTCTGCCCCTCATTCAATGTAGGACCCACTCCTCCAACAGGTCCCACCTCGAGGCTGCTCACAAGCGCCGTCGCTGATGGAGAACCTGAACCTATCGTCATCTTTGAGGGAACAGGCTGAGGAGAGACGGCCAATGCTGGTAACGCTGTCAGGACTGATACACAGATGATAAAGCACATCAACAATGTGAAGCACAACATTTGGAATAAAACATGCAATAATAAATAGATTCTTATGTTTGACCAACTGTCAAAATAACTGGTGATGAGTTTTGACTTGAAGAAAACAACTTTGATGATACCATGATACAAATGTATGTAAAACAATGAGCTTCATACTTCATCCAGGAAGTGACACAGTCTGTAGATACGTAGCTTTGATCCATTGATGGTTTTAGTTGTCTGAAGTGGGATCCACACATGAAGATAATTGGGCTGTTTTTGGCTCAATTTTCCTCCTTCTCCTCGAATAAGGACATCAAATTTGAGGTTATTTTGTTTTATAAGATTATCCTGCAGTTTGATGTGTGTTAAGTCTGAATTTTTCCCAATTATTGGCACCAAAACAGGCCAGGGCCAATAATTGTAGATATTAAACTTGTTCACATCACACACAGTTTAATCAAAACTGTCCAATGCCTGATTATTATAATATTTTTTTTATCTTCATGTGTGGGGTCTTTAAAAGATAAACCACTTTTATGTCTACCCTATTTTCGGCATGTTCTGCTTTGAAACTTTCTGACTTTCTACTGAAGAAACAATAATTGAATATATAATACTGTATAATACCACAAGCCACTCTATGTACCAATACAAAATTAGCCTTTTGCAATATCAATTTCACCTAATTTAAGACTAAAGTACTGCAGTATGTGGTCACAGGTAGAAGTAATTTTATGTAGGGATATGATTCATGATTAACAGATAAAACTAGGGCAGTCGCAATGCAGTCTGAGGAGAAGTATATATTAAAACAAACAAAAAGAGTCCATATGGTGCATAAACAGAACTCTAGTAACATCATATACTGTATGTGAATTTTTATAGACAAGAGCTCAACTAACACGGACACAAAGGCATTAAAAGTGATTTAATTTAACTAAATATTTACGTATATGAATGAAAACAACATAATTTCCAACACCGTTTAATGACTTCCAATGCTTAATATTTATACTTATTAATATAAGAAGTTTGCAGAAAGTGTGTAATAAGAAGCAGAAGTACTATATGCACGTCACATTAGTCCTTTTTATCATGTGATCTGGGTCAATGCAGAGAATCTCGTCGATATCACATGCACTGCACAGTTACAGTAGAGCTTAGAATGTAAATTAGTTGAGTAGTTTTCCTCTCTGAACATCTGCATGATAAACTGTGAAGCAGGTCACACATAAGCACTTTCATTCTCCAGTTTCTCTCATTCTCATCACACCAGCAAGATCAAGGAGTCATCTGACTCTCATCAAGAACGTCTCCTTCCTCTTCTTCTATACTTCTTTCTCTCTGTCTTTCCTTATCTATAGGTAATTGTATATCCAAAACACTGCCCTTCTATTTGTATCCTCCTGAGGTTTTGATTTGATTTTCCATGTGGGTAATCTGTGCTAATTGTACATGAGTTGCAATAGTTAATAGTAGTGAATGTAATTGCTTGAAACAGGAGCACATGATCCAGCCAATTATATATTAACCCAAAAGACCCTAACAGCCAGCAACAACCAAGAACATCTTGTGAACTAAAATGCTAAATAGATTTTGAATCTGTAATCCTACCAATACCCGTAAGTAATTGGTGTAAAATGCATTTTGTCATCTTTTCTTATGAGATATGACCCATCTGGACGTTCAGAGGCTATGTACCGAATGTGGAAACAGGAGACACTTGTTTTCATGTGCAATTAATGATGTATTTTACTGAAAAAGTCTTTTTTTTCTTCAGGTTTCTGTTTTTTATTCAATAACCATCAACTTTAATCTGAGCCTTTATGAACATCCACATGATCAATGAATTCAATATTGGAAAATACCTCATGTATTTCCATTGTATATACATGTGTGTATACATTATACATGTGTATATACATTATACACACACACACATATATATATATATATATATATATATATATATATATATATATATATACACTGTCCACATTTTAAAACTCATCTAAAAACACATTTTTACTCCCTAGTTCTTTTATTGTATGTATTGTATTTTTTTATCTATGTAGTTTTTATTGTATATGTACTTTCTAGTTCTATTTTTAGATGCATTTTATTGCCTTATCCTAACTCTGTTTTATGCCTTTCTGTTGTCTTGTAGTGTGTAGCGCTTTGTGTCAGCTGTGTCTGTTTTAAAGCGCTTCCATAAATAGATAGTATGGTATGTTCACTGAAAAAATACAAAATACAGAGAATAATGTCACAATAAGTGGTTGGTGATAAATCCCTTAAGAAAAGTTAAATATATAATATATTAATGTAACTAGTATAAAGAGCGGTCCTACATTTACTCACAGTAATGCATGCAGTGACATAATTATAGACACATGACAAGTGTAAAATTTTCATTGGATTGAAAAATATCAACACATAAATATGGCTTCACCTTTAGTACTCCCCCTGTAAATGTGTTTTCCATCCATTTTCTGAACCACATGATCATCATGAGGGCCATGGGGCTGCTGGAGCCCTCACTGGCTCCCTTCTGACAAGTAAATGTATTTTTTAGTGTTCTATTAAATCTTACCGTCATGTGAGTGTTAACATGTTACTGATCCACCAATATGAGGACATGACCTTTTCTGCTCTTGTCAGACTGTTCCATTCATGAGGGAATTGATAACAAGGAAGGACTCTGGCCTTGTCTTAGAAGGAAGATGAATGATCTTTAAGATTGAGAAAGGCCTAATGTCTTCATTTATCTAAGGGTTGTGGGGGTGGAGAAGCCTATCCTGGCTACCACCTGTCGAAGGCAGTGACCAGTTAATACACTAAGAGCACGTCCTTGGATGGTAGACAGACCCCACCTAAACATAAAAAGCCCAGCACCGCACCATCATGCCACCTGGCCAACATTATCTTTAGTTATTCCCCTAATAAATGATGTAATAGGTGCTCATTGTGTGAAATTTGACAGGTTTGTGTCAAAAATAATTCATTCAATAATTTTTTTTTTTTTACCAAAAACCAGGTTATCACGATTCATCAAAGGCCTTGGTGTATGATGTCTTCTTTCATTTTCACAAATATTTTAGCCAATATTATTACAAAATACTTCAAATCAAATCTGCTCATTGATGAAGCATTATATAATTCGAATTTTGTGAATAATAGATGGCTTACGCCTTTTAAAAAACATATTTCCAGATCAAAAACACCCCACTATCTATTCAGGGTGTATACATTTTTAGTATGTTCTGACATTTCTGCTGATTTTAGGTGTCGTCTGAAAAACACGGACTTGCTACAACCCAAAAGTAGCTTAGCTGAATTAATTTAAATAAATTAAATCCCTGAATGCCACAACAGCAGCAGTTCCCTGCCACACTTATTATGTCGTCATTGTCTGCCACTTGGGCCACCTATGAAGTCATCGGAGTGTGTGATTGGACGCCTGCTATGACACTTTGAGGTTTCCCACAGTTTCACAACACACAGTTGCGTTTAATATGAGAACCAATCACAGAGCAGGTGATGTCAGAGTGTCCTCCATATGTCCACTATGACCCACATACAGAGGAAAGTGTGACAGAGTCCAAAAATAACACAACATCCATCAGACGGTCTATTATATCAGGAACCACTGGGAACAGGTGTGTCTGTTTGTGTGTCTGATCTCTGAGGCTTTGTCCTACATCCATTTTTTTTTCTCTACTAACGCACACATACACACAGAGAGTAAACTCAGATATGCAGACACTAATCACCATTTGTGCTGCTTTCACATCAATTTCAGACATACTGTAAATACCAGCTTCCCCCATGGAAATACTGTAAGTACCTTTAAGTATGTTAATATTCACAAAATACCCCATTTAGTGATTATATTCCCAGTAAACTCCTCCTATGGCTGATGGAAATAAATAAGATGCAAACTGTGATTAGCATATATATAAAACATTATATCCAACTGATGGCAGACTTTATCACACTTATGGTACATTCACTCTGAAAGCGGCAGGGGCGATCTGAGCGACGAACTGCCATTCATTGTCTATGTGCTCTGGTGACAAGAGGCGATTAAGGCGACGTCGATGGCGAGTGACAAAGAAAAGTGGAGAAATTTCAACTTTATGCAAATGAGGATTGCAGTGACAACCAATTGCGAGCCGATTTGGATTCTCAAGACAGGGAAAAAATATATGGGAGTAGAAGAGAGCCGATGGTGAAGGAGAAACTGATGATTGCGGTCTCTGGTTTGTTGAGGAGGTCATCAAACTGACTTTTATCCAGTCTGAAGTAACTCTGGAACCAAGCATCATCAAAGTGGAGCTCCTGAACCAGCCGGTGAAATTCCCAGTGGAGATGGAATGTTTTCAGGACGTTATGGACCCAGAAGGAGTGGCGGCTCTGGGCTGTACAATTATGCAGCACATAAACAGAAGCAACACTTAAGGCTTCCCACAGTGTGATTCATGGTGAAGGGGGGAAACCAAGTCAGGCATACAGCACCTATATATATATACATATATATATATATATATATATATATATATATATATATATATATATATATATATATATATATATATATATATATATATATATATATATATATATATGTATATATATGCTCCCTCCTACTCCTCTTCTCAGTCCAAATCTTAACCTTTGTGCTATAGACAGATACTTTAACCTGACATTGTTTTGTGCTGTTTGTGGAAAAGTGCAGCCACCTCTAAATCCTTCTGTGTTGTAATGTGGAGCAGAGCAGCAGGGTCACATCCAGTACCAGCCCTCATTTCAGTCGTCAGTCTCATATGTACCAAAAACAGATATGACTAGCCAAAACACACACAGTATGAAAACGTGCATCCTCTTTGGAATCTCCCAATCTCATTGGAAAAACAATATGGTGAAAGGTAATTATACATTTTTTGCTGAGTGACAGTATGTGCTATAAAACACTGCACATTTAAATACCCAATTATTTTCAAAAAGAATCACAGATTACTCAGTATTAGGGTTAGATTAATGCCTCTAATAATCTTTGGCGTCTCATTAGTCCAACCTCCCACACCCACTAGCAGCTTATATCAAAAGCGTAGCAGCCAATCAGAACATAGCTACCAGAAGGAGGCTCATAAGATGATGGATGTTGGATGCATCAGTGGCACCAAAGGGGACATGGGAAAACCCTGGGGCAGCTCATTAAGGAGAAGGACGTGGTAAATGCCAGGCTGAATGATCAGTTCACTCATTTATTTTGTTTTTATGCGTCTTTTTCCCTTCATTATTTCAAGATTGACACCAATAAATCATTACTGTTTAACAGATTATCAATTATCCACGTGTCTGTACACTTCATGACACATGACCTTTTGCACTGTCTTCCTGTGTGTGGCTTTTCCTGAGATTGTTAAAATATTTGAGGCATATCACCGACTTGTGATATTGAGATATAAAAACTAAATATAATTAAACTGACTAAAAAACAAAGCAATGGAATGAGTTGTACAGTTGCCAGTTTCCCAGATTGTGATCAGTAAAGTCCATCTGTCTGTCTATCTATAGATATAGGAAGGGCTCATACATTAGATGAGATTAGAGACTATGTTGAATATTAGGATATTCATTCATTTAGGTGCCATGCCGTTCAGCGTGGGCGATCATGTCTCTCCAGCCATCTCGATCTCTGACCCTCTGGGTTGTGTCTGTTGCCTTTTCTGTTTCCAACCATGATGTTATTCCGTCTATCATCTTTCGCCTCTGCCTACCTCTGCTTCTACTTCCTTGTAGTTTCCCTGTTGTGACTAGGTGTTCCCTTCTCATCACGTGACCAAAGAATCTGGATTGTTGTTTTCGAATGTTAGTTAACAGTGTTCATTTTGTGTTTGCTCTGCGTAGAACTTCCTCATTTGTTACTCTGTCTATGTATGATATGCGTAACATTCTTCGAAGGAACCACATCTCAGCTGCATTTATTCGTTTTTTCCATTGCCATTGTGATGTTCCATGATTCACATCCATACATTAGTATGGGGAGAATATAACAATTGCGTGTTCTTAGGGAGGTGTTGAATGCCAATTTGTTGTTTAATAAGATGTTCTTCATTTCAGTGAATGGCTATTCTTGCTTTTATGTTTTTCTCACATTTGCCGTCCGATGTTATCAAAGATCCTAGGTATTTGAACATGTCTACTTGGCTCAGTGTTTCCTCTCCTAGTATGATCTTACATTTTGGGATCTCTGATTTCTTTGACACTACCATCACTTCAGTTTTCTTTTTGTGTAGTGATAGTCCACGTTTTTCACTTTCCGTGTTGATTGTGTTTACCAGTTTTGGCAGGTTTGCTTCGCTGTTCGATATTAGTACAGTATCATCTGCATATCGGAGGTTGTTGATGTTCTGCCCTCCAATCAATATTCTAGGTAGCCCTTCGATGGTTCGCATTATGATTTCGCTGTATAGAGTATATATATATATATATATATATATATATATATATATATATATATGTGTGTGTGTATATATATAGTGTATATATGTAAACACTACCATATTATTAGAATATTATTATTACAATATAATGCTTCGCTCAAAGGATGGTAGAACGAGTGGGGTTTTCTATATGAAATATATAGAACAAAACAATATTTGACTTAGTGAACTGTAGATGACAAACCAACACCATATCAAACCAAACTGGACCTGTATGTGAAGGATAGACCATAGATCATATATTAAAAGGGATAAACCCTGTCTAGTTTGGGTGAAAATCAGTTTTCATGAGAGAACACCAGAATGTTTAGACTGGTAGGTTTAGAGTCACATGTCCACCCAATTATTATCAGGCAGTTTGATGATCAGAGTAGAGTTACTTAGACATTTGGTGAAAGTGCCAGAGGTGGACGTACCTGCAGTGCTGGTGAACACTTCGCTCTGCGTGGGTTCGTCTGAGATGATGGCGGCAGCATCTCCAGCTGGGGCCCGGTCAAAGGTCAAGGTGCCTGAGGTGGTGATCTGTCCTGATGGGGACACTGTAACTGATGGACAGGACTGATAAATTGAAACACCCCACACTTCATTACTGCTTAAATAGCCGTTTAACCACATTTTCTTTATTATGCTCGAAATGCCTGTTTTAAATTATTATGCCTTTTAAATGGAAGATAGAAAACAATGCCCTTGGATATAAATTTTAACAAATTCCATTAGATGAGACAAAATAAGTAATTATGTATGCCTTTAACATTGCCTTACATTATTATTATTATGACCTTGGAAATTAACATGTCACTCAGAATGCATATTAACACTTGCTATATAGATATTAGTATTAACTATTAACTATAGACTTAAATCAGTGTGGTGCTTTGTCTGGCAAATGGGATCAGGGTAATATTTCCTTGATCTTTTATTTTCCATATGATCAAATTCAGAGTGTACAATGAACAGTGAATTTACAGTTAATTGTAGAACACTGTTTGTGATGAACATTTTGTAGCATTTAATCCAAAATAAAACATCAGCATCTTAACCCACAGCATGAAATGGGTGAAAAAAAAATAGCATAAATAACATTAATCTAAAATGTACCATTTAAAGCACACAACTACGTGATTGTTCATATAATTCTACCCTCTTCTGATGTTTGCTGTTAGATGAGATACATTGCACTGATAAACTGGAGATATGCTTTTGCTTTAAATACCAACATCTCAATAGGAAATGAATGATGCCATTTAAAGGTCAGACTCTATAATGCGCATAATTTGTTTTTCAAAATCTGACTTTAAGGTTGCAACTGGATCCAAATTTAACTGCAACTACCTGCCTCTTAATTGTAAATACACAATTCTGTTATATATATTCCACTGTTAAACGTATTCCACTACTACTCCATTACTGGATATGATATAAAGGAAGCAAATCTACATACATCAGAAGCTGCAGCCTGTGAACTTTGGCTGTTTTTACTTAAACACATGAAATTACTGTAATGACATAGATTTCATGCATTATTTGTGCAAGACATCAGACCAAGATGGCACGACTTACATGTGGTTCCTGGGGTCAGGGTGATGTTTTTGGTGGGAGGATGTTCTTTCTTGGCAGGAACAACAGGAGGATCTATGTCTTTTTTTCTCCTCTTATATGGGACAAAGAGGCGGACTGGACCTGTCTGAAAAAGATCAGAAACAAGGCTATGACAAGACAACACAACATCCAAGACTTGTGGTAAAATTTCTCATACTATCCTGTCTGAAAATGTTTATTTTTAAGTGTGGCAGGGTAGCATTCTACTACTAAACCAGATATTGATTAAAAAAAACAAAAAAACAAGAGATATATAGCAAGTGTATTTGTATCAGGTTTTACTTCGGACACTGTCATTAAAGGGGTCATATTTTGCTAAACCCACTTTTATTAGTCTTTGGTTCATGTATTTGTGTATTTGTACCCTAATAGTTCCAAAAGTATACATTTGAACCCTCCAGGTGCTGCAAAGCTATCTTTATTTTCATATTGGCAATAACTGAGCGTATTTCTACAACCTATTTTAATTAATACTTAATTTGTTACATCTATAACTATTTACATCATGACATTTGCACATATAAGGTCAAGACTTCCAATGAACATTTCTGTGAGTATGACATAATAGTTTGTCAGCAGCAGCATTTGTAGTTCATACTGAAAATATGTCCAAACTTTGAGCCAATTGCTTAACATGTTCAGTTGCTGGTTGAACTGGACAGAGCAGCTTAGCAAACATCCTGGAGGGGGTGGGGCCTAAAGTGGATTATTTGCATTTAAAGGGCCAGTGCTCAAAACAGCCTTTCTAGTGTCATTAGTTAGAAATAGGGTTGAAGATAAACCTGTGGAGTTTAATTAATGAAGAATTCAGACCCAAGTATATCTTTTACAGTTTATGTAGACCACATAGAGATATTTTAAAATACATACAGTACATCCATTTAAAAAAGCAAAATATCACTCCTTTAAGCCTTTCCAGTTTTTCTTCTACTAAAGAGTGAAGAAATACAGAGTGAATTAAGTATCGGCTCAATTTACATTCTATATTCTATTCTAGATATACATTCTATCAAGAAACTGAGAAAACAAACTCACCATATTAATGTTTTCTGCAACCAGAGTCTCTCCATCCTTTGAACACTGCACAGAAATATAAAGATAGTAACACAATCTGTTTGAGCCACGATAATTCTACTTCTATGACTAGTGGAGGAATAAATAGAGGCTTTACTTACAGGAGATATCTGTAGCGTAAATGACATAAAGATATTATTAGATATTGCAAGGTCACTATCCTACAAAGATCACTTATATTAAAAAAAAAACAACAACTCTGTAAGCCTTATTTTCATCCATATGATAAAGCATTTGGCATTTAGTAAAGGGTGTATTTATCTTAAGAAGGATTTATCAAAAGATGAAAAAATGTGATATGGAGAATAACCCTAACCCTAACCCAAGCCCAGGAACATCAGGACAAGATTCTGCTGGTGTTTCAGGTGTTTGCAGAGAAACCTCACTCACCGCTGCTAGGTCATCACAACAGGCTGCACAGGTACAGGAGGCAGCATGAGGATTCAGTATCCGCTCCTACACAGAAAGACAGGGTCAGCTGTTTGGATGTGTTATAAATGATTCGGAAACATGGGATTGGTTTTAGATCTGTTTCAGTAAAATTATTTTCACCAACGTAGTGATGGCTGAAATAAGCAACACAGCTGTTTAATTACTGGCTCCATTATCATGTACCTGTGTGCTTGTGCTTTAATGTGCTATTAAGTTTGTATTACCAAACATTCGACTGAATAATTTTGATATTGTCATAATGAGATACCTACGTATAACCTGTGTGTTACCTGTATGAGGCAGAGCAGTGGTCTCCCTGCGTATCTGATGCTTCTCTTCCAGTCTTTACTGCTTGCTCTTCCTGCCAGACCTTCAAATTCAGTGGGAGTGAACCACTGCTGATTGTGTTTGATGCACCGACCTTTGCCTCCTGAACACAAAACAATGTTGAGTACATTTTCAATTTATAGTCAATGTATATACTCTGATCATCTTGTATGTTCAATATTTCTGTAAAAAAAAAAAATCACTAAGCGTTGAGCTGAATCTATGAATTAGATAGAGTAGGTCTCCTCCAAAGAGTGTCATGCTTCTATGGCAGCTCAGAAAAAGTTTCCTCTTCTGCTTTTTTCCATTTTACAAAAATTAAAGGAGGTAGAGTTTAGTTTTAGGGTACATTAAAGACATCTGTGTTGGAGTGTTGACCACGGTTAATTTCTGCTTTATCCAAAAAGCTACGTACAAATAAACCAAACTAGCATGTTGACCAGTGGGGATCCATGGATTCTAGATTTGGTAGTTTTTATGCAGTTGTGTATTCATGCATGTTGTACTGCATTTATCCAGCAGTCACCGCCAAAGTGCTCTGGTCATAGCAACTTGATTGTCAGGCTAAATTCCAAAATTATTAATGTCTCCCAAAATATTGTTCCTAGCAACTTGCTGTTTTCGCATGTCTGTTCCTTGACCAAAAATACACATATATGCCAAATTGCAGCAGTCATCTCTTTGAGGATTTTGTGTGAATCCCCAGACACACACACACTTATAATATAAACATATATACTGGGTATATGAGCCAATTTTATAACATAAAATCAGTTCACATAACATCAGTGGAAATAGCAAAAGTTCCATTAAAGTGTTAAACCTTACAAATGTTTTTCCACTTGAGTGTAGGGGGAAAAGTATTATATTAATTAAAGGTAAATTCAACTAGGTGCATTGAAAATATTCTGAGTGTATAATTAATTCATATGTTTGGATCTGTGATCTAAGTCAAATATAATATTCATTGATTAAAAACAAAAATGGCATATCAGGTGGAAATAGCAACAACAAAATGCAATTTGTGAAGAATTACAGAAACAAATGTTAGACAAAAGCTATAACAAACTGGCAAATTCTAGATGACTAAGTGAGCATTAGTTATATGATGCAGGACAGATGTTCAGTTCAGGGAGAAAAGTCTCAAACCAGCTTCAGACTTTTTGATGAAATACTTATAGTGTCTATGAAATACTACCTGCACCTGGAAAACTTTTACATTTACAGTGATGATATGACACTGCATAGGGATATAACATATATTCCTATAAGAAACATGGATTGAAATACACCTTAATTCACCACGTTTCAGAAAATTTTAAATGCACATGAATGGAAACCTTGCCACTAAATCTAAAGACAAGTGCTGTTTTGTGGCATAGAGGAGGGAGACAGGTATTTGGGTAGTTGGGATTGTAGCAACTTTATCACAAAATCACGAAATCTCAGACACTGAACCTATAAGTGCAATAATCAATAACTCTCTATCCGCTGTCAACACTTTGTTCATCCACTCTCCTTGAATTAGACCATTTACTCACCTGACCCTAGACGGTTTTTGTACAGGATACCACTGGTGTCCCGGCAGCGGACTGGCAGCTCATTATTGTACACAGAGGGGTCCCAGTTATACTTAGAGCAGGAGTCTTTGTCCTGGGGAGGGGTCAGAGGTGTGGGTGGGGTCTGGGATCCTGAGGGACACACTGAAGGACAAAACAAACATAATACCAGTCCCTGACAGAGTGATGGAACTGTGTCACTCAAGGACAGATTTTATATTTTTTTTCTCCAAAGTTTCAATGTGAAGACTAACAATAACACACACACACACACATAAACAAACAAAGGTACCTGGAGCAATGGCAGCAGCAGACTTGAGGCCAGCAGCTTCCACAATGCTGCTATCAGTGTGAACCACAATTAGAGTGGCTTTCTGGGTACTGAGACCTTCAGCCAGCTGCAGAGTGGTCCTCCCACTCTGTAAAACACACAGGAAACATAGTTAAAAGGTAAGGAAAGACCTTACTGTCTTTTGTAATGGCAACATTTTTAGATTGTAATTTCATTGATCAAACAACCAATCCAGTTTGTAGATGACCTGGTGTACTAACAGAGCCATAGCACCCCAAATCTTCAATTTATCGCAAATCAATCAACATGTGAACCACCAGAAAGACAACCAATAATGCTACCTGGTCTCCTTAAAAAGATTATAACTTCCAAGTATTCTTAAGGTATTAAGGCTCTATATAAATGAAAGTGTTTTTCATACATACATTTTCATACATACTGTCCTCACCTTTCCCTTTCTTGTTATTTGTTTTTTCACTGAGGCTGGATATTTTCCTCTACCAGTTATATAACTACTTAATTAAGAGATTCATAGGCATTTTCGGATGCTGTACATTTACTCTGAACATTTGGAGAAATCAAAATCAAAGCGGTACCATGGAAATATAAATATGGAAAGACCTGTTGATGACTGTGAGCTCATCCTTTCAACTCAATATTCAATAATGGATTGGATTTATTTTTTATTTGGCCACTCAAAGTGCTTTACATTAGTGACCCATTATTAATTCACTCTCACATATCACTCTGGCGGTGGTAAACTACATAAGTAGCCACAGCTACCCTGGGGCTGACTGACAGAAGTGTGGCAGCCATTTTGCCCCTATGGCCCTTCTGACCACCACCAAACATTCATACACCAGTGCGAGTGGCATGGAGGGTAACGTGTCTTGCCCAAGGACAAAACAGACTGACTAGAACAGAGCGGGATTCGAACCACCAACCCTTGAGTTATTGGACGACCTATCAACCTGAGTCATGGCTGTACCAAATCTGACATCATGGACAAAATGACGGTGATCATGAGCACTGATAAGGAGGGTGTGTTAACTTACTAGTACATGCTCAGGTAAACTTCCTGATGTGGCAACTGTTGTGGTGAAAACGTTGTCATCTGCAGCCTGAACACCACCCACTGTCACTTCTGTTAAACACAGACATCAATCAGATCATATTATAATAATAAATAACCTGAAATTTCTACTTCTACAGTGTTTTAGTCACACCAAGACCCATGCTACCCAATAATAAAGGGAATAACAAATTCCTAAATATTTATTTTTAATCGTTGTTACATTGAGGAGTGGATATTAGCAATGTTGAGCAAAGCATGGCAATTTCATCTGAATTGACCTCAGATTTTGGTTCCTTTACCTCTTAATTTGACAGAGAAAACTATCTTGCAACAATTATTAATCTTAATAATGAACAAAAACAGAAAGCTTCAGTGTCAGATGCAAGTGGCATATGAAGAGATATCATATGGCTATAAAAGAGACTTTTACATTTGGTATTGACAGACTGGATTAAAGGTATAGGGACATAAAACAGATGCAATAATACTTTAATGGCCATACATATATAGTGGATTGTATATTTACAATGGTTTATATTTAGTATATGTGTAGTGAATTATGATATAAGATTATATATAATTATTAGATTGATTACTTAAAAAAAAATTATTAATATAAATTAATAGTTTGTGGACACCTCCCTAGGGGGGTGTTCCAGGCATGTCCTGCTGGGAGGAGGCCTCAGGGTCCCAGTGGAGTTTGTGTATCCTTGCTTAGACTGTTGCCTCCACAACCCAGCCACAGATAAGCACTAGAAAATAGATGTATGGATAAGGGGGGTAGGAATAAACAAGCTCTTACTTCAGCTTACTCCATTTCAAACTCATTACAAAAATGACATAAATTCTTACATTTTTTGTTTTGTCCTGTGTTTTAAATAAATGTTTTGTTTTTTTTTCTCCATTTGTTCATATTGTTGTGGAAAGTGGGAATAAAAAAAAATATTTAAGAAAACTTTGCTGGACCATATAACAAAGTAGGTCATTCAACAAAGAAAGTTATTGGTTAAACTTGGCTAAAGTTACAGTAAAGGGCACTCAGTGATTAATTCACTAATCAATTTTTAGGTTTTTTTTGTCTATTAGTAACCTACTTTTAGTCTGTAAGTACCCTACTTTGCACACAATATAGAGGTTAAGAGTTAAACTAATATCGCCATTTTTTTTCCTACAGATGTTTATTTCGTATGTTGAAAACACAAAAAATAATATTAAACTTTATTTATATTTCACCTTTCAAGAGCATAAAAGTCACAAGGTGCTTTACAAAATGAATAGAGGCATAAAACAGCATAAAAGCATGAAACAGGGCATAAAACATACAGTAAAAGCAGGGAACAACATAAACATAGACACAGACCTACAACGATAAAAACATTTCAAATAAAGACCAGTCTAAGCATGTCTAAAAGTTGTTTTAATCAATGTGGGGGGAAGAAAAGCTCTGACATAATATTGAACCCTAACTTATAGCCACAGTTACTTAAGAATACTAATTTAATCAAAATGAGAACACGTGCAATAGAAATTACACTTATTACAAAACCTTAAATCTAAAAAAAACGTACTCGAATCTTGTCAACATAATATTTTAAAAGCAGCAATAATTATCATAGTTTTGACCGTGGGGCAAAATAAATGTACTTGAATCATACACTTTTTCATCAGTGTTATATCAGACTTATTGTTAGGCTAACAGATAATCAAAATCTAATACTATCGATATTTGTCGTTTCGCTGCTAATAAATCAAGCAGTAAAATATACTTTTTCGCCATATTGACCTGAAAGCGGTTCTCAAAAAGCACATTTTCGTGTTTCCCTGCATTTTCTTTGTCTAAGCAGCTGCTATCGAAGAAGTGATATTCCTAAGCATCAAAAGCGATGTTTTTCATCCATAGCAATATCAGTGCTGCGACGTCTCCGCCATATTGGTCTAACTAAACCGTTGTTGTAAACACTGTTACAGTATTCGCCTCTTCGCTTTCACACTCTTTGCCCGCCTTGCCTGCTGCCTCGGCCTCGTCGGTGTTCGGCATGGACTCGGCTCCCATGTCGATGTTTCCCGGTTCCATCGTGGTGACTTCGGCCTCCGACTCGGTTTCCGAGTTTACGCCGATGGGCGGTTCCAGCCCGAGCGCCTTCAATCCATCTATGACCTCTCCGTCCTCCACTATGGCAGCCTGACACTCCTGCTGAATCATTGTGGACCGGTTCTGAGAGGAGAAACCGAGTTTAACAACTCCTCTGTGTCTCTGAACAGCCGCGACGGAGCCTTACAAAAGGGTCGAAGCTAGAGTGGACCATACAGATGGACGCTGCACTCTGCTGTTATTGGACGTGTTGAGATTTGTTGTGGGGGACCCCCTAAAATTCAGATTGAGTTTACTACCCTTATTTCATCCCACCAAACAAAGTGTCCATAATAAAATAAATAATTAAATAAGTATATATTTCTTGTAATTGTAAGGCGGCGTTGTGTGGTGCGGAACCAACGTAGGGAAAACATTATAGTCGGATGGTTTAGAGCAGTACACACGACCTGCAAGAAACTGGCTACCGCGCATGCGCATTATAGCAGCTACGTATGTTTGGACAAAACCAGTAGACTTTACCCGGTTTGCACCTTTAAAACTGTCATATATACGTATTCATATAAAATGAAAGATTTCACCTCTTACATGGAACTGAAATACTATATTTGTATCTGTACATTTCTCCTCTGAAGGGTATGCAGTTTATATCTGTTAATGTAAACATACATGTATTTATCTGTAATTGTACTGGACAGCACACTCCTTACTCTATATTTTGTACATACTAGCCAATCCTCTATTATATTATATTCTCCTATTATCACCTTATTCCTATTTTTCTAGTATTCTTAGCTCTATGTTACACTGTTACAGTGTTAATGTTTGCATGTCATGTTATTACAAAAGAATTTCCCAAGTTTGGGATTAGGAAAGTACGTCTAAGTACATTTTAATGTTGTTAATGTAGTTTAACTCTTTAAAGACCCAAATCGGGCAAGGCCCACCAAACGGTCCAAATGGAGTTGCCATAGTTTAGTGGCAAATGTAATTCAAGGTCCTGGCCTATGGCTCTGGGAAGGTTTACTACAAGCAGATATATTCCACATAATGCCTTACTGGAATGACTTTGCTCCAAACCTGAACTGGAAGAAAATGTGTTGTCTTCCCACAACATATTATTATAAATAAGGGAAAGGACAATTCTTTGAAAATTATTCATCAATTTTAACCCTTCAAACTTTTTTTTTTAACAAATATATGAAAGGGATATTGATTTCAACTTGTTTATTCTGTAGTCAATCTACAAAGCTTGCATCAAAGTAAATTTTATTGTCAATTTATTCAAATGCACTGGTCATACAAGGAAGGAATTGGCATTTCATTTCTCACTGTGTCACCTGTAGACAGAGACAAGACAGACATTAAAGTGCAGGCAGACATTGAAGTTCAAGACAAAGCAAACATGATGGGACAACTATACAACCTATAGTATTGATAAGCAGCATATGGTGTATTGCATGTTGCATCATATTTTCTGGTCCTGTTGTCTATCCTGCACTTTCTGCCAAAATATTTGTATATTTATTTCCCAAAAACTTGATTTCCAATTTATTCTTTTACGAAATCAGACTTATATTATAAAATCAATTTAAATCTATTACTTGCAAAATACCATATCCATACATGTACATATTCATTCTTAATTTTTGTAATGGAACTCTTAAAAACAAAAAGCTGTTAAAACCACAGATCTATGTCTACTTTTTAATATTTAATAAAACACAATTGCTTATACTCGGACCCCATCCTATTCTATATGTTCATGTGTTTGTTTTGTACTGAACAATTGTTGGGGCAGATATTACACTCATTCAAACTCACTTTCCCACATTGTCATACCAGTCCCCATATTCGCACAATTAATAATATTAAACTAAAAAGACAGCGGCAACACAGACAGAATTGCATTAAATTACACAAGAAAACAAAGCAAAACATGCCAAATTGATAGATTTATTTACTCCCATAGATGCATCTTTTGGCAAAATTCTCTAAAATTCATTCTGATTATGAAAATAAATATTACATGGCGTCTTACAAAAATACTTGCATACCTCATGTTATCTCCATCCTCCAACTGGAAATGAAACTTAGTACAATATTGATGTAATTCACTTTCTTTGTACCTTAGTTAATATATGGCACTGCTGTTAAATATTATTCACTTATCGTTTTCAAATAATTAGCACAAACTTTGCCAGTGTTGGTGATAAAGTGAAAAATGTTGAATTACAATGTAGTCTTCTAATAAATCATAGTGAATAACAAGTTTAATTGTAGTACCATGTATTACCATAGGAAAATAAAAGCAGCATGTTATTTGTTTCACATGTTCTTTAATTATATCATTAACAGTAATCTAATCATGAAAATGGCTTAAAAAAAAGACGAAGAAGAAAATAAGAAAAGATGATAATACAATGAAGAAGCATGTTGAGGATGTGACAGTGATAAGGTCTGTAAACACTCTCAAAATGAACAAAAAATGTTAAATGTGTTAAATGTCAACCTGAGACACTACACATATGATGAAGAAAACCTCCAAAGACATTACGTCAAGTATTTCATATTTTGACTTATAAACTATCACTTCCAGTTAAATCAGAAAATAAATATCATGTAAAATTACACAATATTTTAAATTTAGTTAACATATGCATGTGTTTTTCCTTTGAGAGATTTCACTTTCATGTCTTAAAATCAGTTTTCTTCATTTAAGTACATGTGTCTTGTGTCACTTTCATTTAATCGGGACCCACTTATTGACTGATAAATTATGACTGTCCATGAAATACACACAGATGACAGGAACCAACATTAAATCCAAAATACTAAAAGGGAATTGAAAGGAAGTGAAACAGCTTTACATGTTTTCTTTAACCTTTTAGAGGGCACTCATAGAAACACTCTGAAATTCAAAGTTTCAACCTTAAGGTGTTACTGGACATCATCATGCATCTCCTCACCAGTTGCCGTGACAACAGTCTCCTTCCTCTTACCATAACACATCTGAGCAGCACTTGCTTAAAACTAAACTTGTGCAAAAAAAACAACTGTTGTAAGATCATAAACTGACAGTAATCACAAATATCCACAATTTAAAGCTTCAAAATGTCTACAAAATCTCTGTGAATGACTGTATTGTTCTAAAAACAAACAAAAAAAAAACATGCTTCTTTACCTCACAGAGGCATGGGATTAGCCCCATATTTAGTATTTGTGAAAATTACCAAAAATAGTCACTTGTCCAATAAAGGGTTAAAAAAAAAAGCAGGCTCGAGTAAAAATATGTTGCATTGTCTGTGTAATCTTTGGTCCCTGGTTGACATGGTGAGTTTAGAAGTCTGTAATAGTCTATGTTCTTATCAGTGGGACTGAGGTTACTTTAAGTTCATGGGACCTCCAAAACCCTGAAGCTCTTCTCCAAAAATGTTTTATCTATGAAGTTTTAAAAGGTAAGGGGTCAAAGTTACATATTACATTTAAGTGTGTGTTCCAAGATTCTGATTCTGTTGGAGGAATAAAACAACTTGATATTTTTTAGCATTACCAACACTATGAATGATATTGTTAAGGTGTCGATGTTTTAGTTCTGAAGCTACAGTGTATTTACCAAAACAGTAAACCAAACTCAGTCAAAACATGGGTGTAACTAATTAAAGTAATTGACAATACTAAATTTGAAAATGAAAGGTTCTTGCTTCAGGGAGTGCATCATTTATTTGTTTGATTTGAGCAACAGAAACATAAAATGATCCATAAGGGTTTCTTTGGTCTTCTGCACAAATTTCAAGCCAAATACATGGAGAAAACACAGGTAAAGTTTGGAATACACAAGAACTGTATCATATAATTATTTTTATTGTTGATCAACTTTATTATTATAGTCCTGATCAATTAAGAGTTTGGTCTCTAAAATGGTGAAATGTATTTCCTAAAAAAGAAAAGAAAGTAAGAGAACTTTCTCAAATATGTCATTTGCCATGCCAAAAGTATATTATTGATCAATATAAATAAGCTTAAAAAAAACCCAGGAAATACTCACATTTAAAGAACTCACATCATACAACTTTGACTTTTTTACCCCCTTAAAATTTTTTGAAATCTGTTAAGGGTTTTCAAAATAAAATAGTTAACTCTTAATTTAGTTGTTCACAACTAATTGATCAATTAGTGCAGTTCTGGAATATGTAGTGATAGAAAGATTGACTGTAGCAAGCAAAAAATCCTAATTAAAAAAGGATTTGTAGAATAGCTTTAGGATTCTCTGAAGCCTCATAACCTGGGGCGGTCCATATAGAATAACCCTTCTTTAAAACGTAAACCACACACCTGTCCTTTACTATTCGTACTGCTCCATTACAGCTCTAATGGGTATAAAATATCACTGACTGGTTACGTTTCTTCGCTGCAGATGTACACCGTCAGACGGGATGGTGTAATGTCTGAGATCAGGAGACAGGTATGAACAGTATAATGGGATGTCTGGGTCAGACTGAGACTTTAATGTGACTGTACTGATGCTGTCTATCCTTGGAGGAGGGGGCTTTGTATTGATGTGATGTTATGTCACACTCAGCAGTGTTGGAGGCCAACTGCCACCTGTTCTAAATAGTCCATACCAAATCTCTCTTTCTAAAAATTTTCAGTTTCTGACAGTCCAGTTTCCTAACCCCAACCCACCAACATGCTGCTGTCGGGTTCCATTCACAGTCTGCCAACACCCTCTGCTGGCCAAAGAAGCCACTTACTTGGATGTTATCTCACTGTTTTTTTCCCTTTCCTCTCAGTGGCTCATTACAAAGTCTTTAGGAGTTCAATAAACCAGATGTAAGATCAGTCTGAGCTTCACATCTGGCTCCATATACACTATCAGCGCTGAATCCGTGAAACCAGGAAGTAGAGCAGGAAGAAGACAAGAACCAAGCCAACGGAGACATAGCAAAGGAGGCGGCGGTTGTCTCTACCAGACCGAACCATAGTGGAGAAACGCTTCACACTGCCAGTCAGTAGGCCTGTTGCACTCAGGAAGTTTGAGTCCTGATAGGAAAACAAGACAGATGGTTCAGTAACTGTCACATGATGAATGGCTGTCTTATGTAGAGTTAATCCAAGCAATCTCATCGAAATTATTCCCAGACACAACCAGGATTAGAGTTGCACCGATCCATTCATTTATCACTTGTTTTATGTGATTAAATTTAATTAAATGATCATTCAAATATTCAAAACATTTTTAAGTGTGAAAAAGACAGGTCTGACTTAACAATAACCACAAAAATGTTAAAAGGATATATATATATATATATATATATATATATATACACACACACAAACAAGTCAAATGACACAAACAATTTGTGAACTGCCTTCTTCAACACATCTTTGTCCAACTTGCAAACAAGTTAAGATATAATTAACATATCACTCAAAAAAAAAAAAACAACATATTTTTTATATTGTGTGCAACATTAAAAGTTTAAAGGGGTAAGTCGTGGTTAAAATGAAGACAAGTGACTATATAGACATTTAGTTTTGTTTGTGGTGGTTCTGGCATCATGTGGTTCACAATAAGCATCTGCGTGAAACACAACAGTGGAACCAATGTTTATTATTGGAAGTGAAATTAACAAAATGGAGCTACAATTCCAAAACATTAAAACTGAATAGCCTATTAGGCTATGTAAAATATGGATCCGATATCTGTGTATACACATCTTTGCATGTGAAAACTTTTCAATCGGTTATGTTCATTTTGATGATTAAATCTAATTTATAAGGATGGCTGCAGTTTAGTTAGCATCACACCAATCAAATATTCTTTTCAAATAAGATATTTTAGGCATTTTATGTCATGTGAAATGCTGTTATTACAATAGCACAAGTTAAACAAAGATGGCTTGAGAAAGTCAGCATTTATTTAATTTCTTTGTAGCTACTGCAGACACTGAAACTGGTTTTACCATTTTTATTTTTAGTTAATATTCCTTTAACAATTCAGAGTCAAACAACTATAAAATATTTTAATATGAAAGGTTGACAAGGCCTGATATGTAGCAAAATCTGTTTTTTATAATTGTACAGAGAATGTATGATGCTGATCAAAACCTGTGTTAAACTGGTGATGAATTATAACTAACATGCACGTCCAACTTACCATGCCATCCAGATAGTCATTCTGATCATCTACTTCTCTGTCAATGTCATATGCCAACTATAAGACACACATCAGAATAAATGTAATTTATGACACGTTAAAATGTTATTTATACATACCCTACAGGCATAAAGGGAACACTGTAACAGACTGAAAATAAAGTATATACCAGTTCCTCCTCTGATAACATCACTGTTTCACAATCATATTTAGTTGTTGTTTTTTTATCATAATGTATTAATGATTAGGGCCTGACCAAGCAAATAACCGCAGTGACAGCAGTGTGCAGGAATACTAATCATTCCACATACATTTTTAGAAATTCAATTAGCAACCATAAGAGCTCAAATTGTACGTCGAAGCAAGTACTATAACATGCCATAAAGGAATAAAAAGTTAAAATTTAATAAAACCATGAATTTATCATCATTGACAAAGTAACAGAGTGGGAAAACTATACAGAAGCTATTCAAGATGTGTAATATAAATAAAAGCCAAAAAGTGCTATTCCTCAATTAAAGTGAAAATATGTTAGCACACTACACTTTTCTTAATATCAGAGTAGAGTATATCATATAAAAAATAACTTTTTAGATATATATATATATATATATATATATATATATATATATATATATATATATATATATATATATATATATATATATATATATATCTAAAAAGTTATTTTTTATATGATATATATATATATATATATATATATTAGTTTACTTTTAAAAGACATTAATCAATTGAAATGGCAGTGAGAATCCAAAAAAGTAACAGAGTCAGTGTGATACACCATAATAATAATTACATTTTTTATTAGACAATTGATAAAATTATCAGTCTTTGGTGACATGTTTCATTACTATATTAAATACAAATCCTTCTGCTGTTTTTTTTATATTTAAAAAATACATAGTTTACAACCTGTACACTCATATACTTTGTTATATATCCAGTTGTAATTCAGTAACGAACCAAAAAACACTTTTCAAAAGTAAATATACATATCTTTCATGCCGAGTAATCACAAATATTGTTTTAGAGTCACTTTGGTTTGACCAGGCCCTTTAAGTCAACTCACAGATTTCAGTCTGGACACTTTGGATGCTAAATTATCAGCCATTCGTTTGTTTTCAGAGTCCAGCATGTCCTCCACAGAACTGTGACCTGTTTGATGGGGTTAGAAACATATATATTTATAATGTTATGAGCTAAAAAGACAAACCTAAAACGCGTGATGTATAAATGCGAATAATAGATATAGAAAAAGTTGGTGGTTCAGCAGAATAAATAATAGAAACTAAAACAGTAAAATGTTACTTCGTGTGTTTTATTGTGATACTTTCAACTATTTCTCAGTATGTTAGCCAGCTAATGAAGCTAAAGACTTTGACTTGTACAGGAGTTGACTATCTACAGCCTAAGGTCAGTTCTTTACATGTCAATCACACAACGGAACTTTAACTCCGTGTTACTGACAATAAAAACCTGACTTTTTAACAGTGAAGACGTGTCAAAAACAAATACCTCGGTTCCAGTCCCCCATGTTGATGTAAGACGTGGAGATCAGCTGTTCAACTGTTAGACTAAACACGGAAGTAGTAGCTTCTAGTTTGTTTTATATGTGGTTGAACCAGTAGCAGATGAACTCACTGCTGACACCTACAGGGAGGAGGAGTCTACTACACACTGCTGTTCATCACAACTGGAAGTAACTAAGTAGAAGTACTTCCTTTACTGTAATTAAGTAGCTTTTTTTTTTAAACTATCTATACTTTACTTGAGTATTTTATTCTATTTAATTTTATTTATATTTTTTAGTTATTTATTTTATCCAGAGCATCCAGAGCCCTGAGGTCATCAGGAACAGGTTTACTGTGTGTTCCAAAGATAAGAACGAAACAAAGTGAGGCATCATTCAGTTACTCTGCTCCTGATCACCTGTGGAACAAACTACCTGGATACCTGAGGTCTGAGAAAAACTGTCAGTTCATTTAAATCAGGCCTGAAAACATTATTGTTCACTGTAGCTTTTACTTAGATTATTATTTGCTTTAAAATGTTTTTATGTCTTGATTTTAATTGTCTTTTAATGCATCTTTATGATTTTAATTTTCTTCTGTTTCTGTTTTTGTGTAAAGCACCTTGAGTTGTCCTGTACATGAAATGTGCTATACAAATAAATTTGCCTTGCCTTGCCTTATTTTTCCGGCAACTTTTTACTTTATTTTTTACTCCCTACATTTTTGTATACCGTACTGTAAATATCTATACTTTATACTCTTTACATTCTCAGAATAGACATTCTTTTTTCAAAGACAAATGTGACAGTATGAAAAATAAATCAGTAAATCAGAAATTGTGACTTACTATATCATAATTTTGACTTTTTATCTCATAATTATCCATTTCTTATTTAATAATTATTTTTTCCTCAGAATTTTGGCTTTTCTTCAGGATTCTGACTTTTTATCTCAGAATTTTGAAAATGTTCTCAGAATTTTGACTTTTTTTCTCACAATTTATATATTTTTTATCTCATAATTATGTTTTTTTTTAAATCTCCTATTTCTGACTTTTGAATTTTTACTAAATGTCATGTCCATCCCCACTAAACTGAGTACCATGACCTAATAAAACACATAATCTACACAGTAACTCACTTTGAAAGGCTTTATTTCTGCATATTTTTTTAAATTTGTCATATATATATATATATATATATATATATATATATATATATATATATATATAAATGAAGAGGGGAAAAAATAGGTATATAAACAAAAATACTATTTTATAGATAAATTTGTCATTCTTGAATATCTCTGGGACTCTCCTCTAGTTGTGTTTCATGTCAAGTTTATCAGACCAACTGAACATCTGGGATGTACTTTGGTATTTCCGAGAGAGGAGCATTTCCACACCGGTGACCAGCTCCTTTACTATAAAACCTCTGAAACAATTGAATAGAAGGAAGCGCTGCTCGCTGACTTTTTCCTCCCCAGAAAGGCACACTTCCCTTCCACACTTCTATTCTGCTCATCTGAACCTGGTGGACGCATGAAGCTGCACCACAGAAACATGGACGCCCTGTTTTTGGTTTTAATTCTATTTCTGAGATTCAGCTCTGCTTGTGAGTATTGTTGTGGCTTTTTTGTGTTTCTGTTTGTGATCAGCATCAGGGTAC
The DNA here is from genome assembly GCA_020466265.1 of Siphamia tubifer. NCBI lineage: Eukaryota > Metazoa > Chordata > Actinopteri > Kurtiformes > Apogonidae > Siphamia > Siphamia tubifer. The sequence goes on along the minus strand of CM035788.1, from coordinate 26,163,471 downwards.
CTTTCACACTTTGAGGAGGTAGTGGCTGCGGAAACTGAAGTTCATCCTTATCTTTGTACAAAGGAGGGTCGATCTAATGAGCAGTAGGTGAACGGGACACAAACTGACCAGTAAATGACAAAAACATAACCTATGTTGAGTTTTTACCCTTTATTTCAGAAATTGTGATGGTTTTGTCATCATTTACTGCCATTATTTAGATTAATGTGGTGTGTTAGTCAAGGTTTTGTTATTATTCAACAAGTTATAATCCTGGCTGACACACATTTGTTTACTGAGAAAGTTATTTCAAGCAGCCACATTCATTTCTTTTTAAAAATTTAAAACTGATTTTTTTTTTTAAATTAATGAAAATTGAACTTGTAATAACCATCAATAGACATGTACAAACCATTTATAAGTTGTGACCACACGTTCACTTCTAAAGGTTTATTTTATATGTGTGTGTGTTTTTCTGTATTTATATTTTACATTTAATTTCTTAATAGGAGCTTGATAATCTTCTGAATCTGAGGTATTAGTATTATGGAATATATGATGCATTTAGTGATTTATTCTCTAAGCTGCCAAAAACATTTATCCTAAATTCCAAATAAAAATGTTATTTAAAGAATATATTTGCAGAACATGACACATGGTCAAAATAACAAAAGGATGCAGTTGTCAGATAATGGAAAGAAAATCAGTTCATACTAATTTTTAAACAATACAATATTAATCTTATAACTTAGTAAATGTTCAGACATCAGTATTTGGTTGAAATGACAGAGAAATTTAAGAAGCTCAATGATGTTCAATGTTTTTTGTCCATCCATGTTCAAAGTGGGTTCAGGTCTGCAGGTTGATCTGGTGGTCTGTCTGTCATCCACACTTTTATTGACCCAGCTGAGTCCAGGAGCATTGTCCTGATAGAACAATCAGTCTTCAGAGTTTGGGAACATTGTCAGAGCAGAAGTCCAGTAGTTTTCAATACTACATTTAAATAAGACACACTGAAAAAAGTCAAAGATTGAATCAACTTCAAAATTTGTCTTAGGTTTTGACTTTTTATCTCACAATTTTTTATTTTTATCTCATGATTTTGACTCATATTTTTTACTTTTTGATCTCATAATGTGGACTTTTTATGGTCACATATAAAACAAATCTAGTTGAGTGAACCAAATTGAATTCCATAGGGTTAGGGTTATTTTAATTAAATTTAATTTGATTCACTCAACAAGATGTTTTAATGTGTGACCTATTGAAGAAGACATTTTAAATTGATTCAATCTTTTAGTTTTTTCAATGTATTTATCAGGTGTTTATTCTGTAGAATAAGGCGTGTTTGTGTTGGAATTCAACAGACACAGGAGTGGAATTGCTGTCATACATACAGACATGCTGATTTCAGAGGAAATTGCAGTGGTTTCTATATTTTTCCCCAGAGCTGCATATATTTAAAAAAAAAAAAAAATAGATTTAGTGTTACTGAAACAAACTGTGCTGAAACATGTTGCATTAATAAAATGCTCTGTAAATTGGAAATGAGAAACAAATCACACAATTTAACAGATTAACTAACATTGAGCTCAGAAATTTGGGAATTATTATTGTTCAGTGTGATGGACATTTTTCCCTGCCATTGATGTACTTCTTATATTTCTATTATTTACATTACAAACTGCTTTTTTTTAGTTGCTGCATTGTGAGGGTGATGCTCATTGTTCATCTATATTATTATCATCATCTGTATAATAGTATCATCAGCTTCAGCCAATCAAACCACACTGCTGCCTCATAACCTTCATGTGTTGTTTGGGCAAGAGTTTACATTATTTAAACAGAAAAAAAGACACGAGAGGATGTGATTGTGGAGTAAATCTGTTGTTTTTATCAAATGAATGTGGTATTGCTAAATGATAAAAAATAAAATAAATTTCCCATCAGGCCAAGAAGATCATTTATTTAGAGACACTTAAGACTGGACTGTAAACCCGAACGTTTGGAATAATTAAATATATTAAGTTGTGAATACTCAAAGTTTCAGAAATAGTACTACTAATTCAAATGTATTAAGCTATTGTAACATGTTCTTCTTTTTAAGTACTTACAACTAATATTTTTTTATTAAGGCGAACTATTGTGGATATAAGTGAACATAACTTAAAAACATAGATGAGGTACAATTTAGTGGAATTATGTAATTAAATGTTGAGAATGATATTGTTCTGTTATTTCTATTGTTTCAAATAAGGATGATTGAAAAAAATAAACTTAACTGATGTAGTAGATGATGAAATACAATTTCAGAGAACTGCAAATAACCACCAATATCTATCACACCAAAAAAATTGCAATCATAAAACACAGTAATTTTATTCAGGGACGGCTGTGGCTCAGTTGGTAGAGCAGGTCGACCAATGACTGAAGGGTCAGAGGTTTGCGTCCAGGCTCTGGCTGCCCAAGTGTCTTTGGGCAAAGACCCTGAACCCTGAGGAGGTCTGGCAGAACCTTATGTTAATAAGTAATATTTGAATTTAAGTATATTTATATAAGCATCTATATTTTAAGTTTTGGAAAATTATATTTTTTAAGTTCATCAACTTAAAATAATTGAGGCAAACGATTGCCTTACATTTTCTTAGTTCTGCTAACTTTTTTGTGTTTACAGTATGTATGATTAAACAGGAAGTGGTGTGTTTAATTATTTATATCTTAAAATGTAGATTCTCTGAATTTTTTTTGGTACAGACTACACAGGTAGCAGTAATGGACTGTATTGCAATCAAAACAAATAAGAAGCTCTAACCCTACAGGATGTAATAATAATAATACTAATAATGATACTACTACTACTACTACTACTACTACTACTACTACTACTAATAATAATAATAATAATAATAATAATAATACTGCTATTACTACTACTACTACTACTACTACACTAATAATAATAATAATAATAATAATACTGCTATTACTCCTACTACTACTACTACTACTACTACTACTACTACTACTACTACTACTACTACTACTAATAATAATAATAATAATAATAATAATAATAATAATAATAATAATAATAATAATAATAATAATAATAATAATAATAATAATAATAAAAGTATTCTCATGGAGAAAATCAAGGTCAGTGAAGTTACCATATGTGGTCCCTTGCTTGTATTAGGTTTAGCAACATACAGTATGATGCATAAGCATAGACTGTGTTGATTAATATGGAGCTAAAACAACTAAGTCCATTGATACAGTTGTGCTTATAAGTTTACATATCCTGACTGAATGCACATGGGATGGCCTTGGATGTTTCAACATGATAATAACCCAAAGTACAAGGCCAGGTTGACCTGTCACTGGCTACAGCAGAAAAAAGTGAAGGTGAAGGAGTGTCCATCGCAGTGTCCAGACCTCAATATCACTGAACCACTTTGTCAAACATGCAGGTCATGCAAGAAAAAAACAAAATCTGAAGGTGTTTTACCAAAAAGAATGGGCATCTTTACCATCTAAGAAAATAAAATGTCTCATCCTCAACTAGCACAAAAGACTTCCATCTGTCACTGATGTTAAATGAGCAAATACAGAGGATGAAGAATTAGGGTATGTACAGTTATGAACAAAAACATTTGTTGGATAACACATGTCATCCACTAGTCACAAGTCATATTCTCTGAACAATGGCCAAAGAATCACATATTCTTCTGGGGTATATAAAGATCTGAGCACAACTGACCTGAGAACAGCTGTGAATAACTGTCCACTGTAGTGATGGGGTACACGGTTTATGAGATTAAATTTTTCTGTGTACTTAGTGGAAGTCAGAAATAGAATAGAATAGAATAGAATAGAATAGAATGGGGGGGGCAGTGGTTAGCACTCGTGCCTCACAGACAGAAGGACCCGAGTTCGATTCCAGCACTTGACCTTTCTGTGTGGAGTTTGCATGTTCTCCCAGTGTCTGTGTGGGTTTTTTCCAGGTATTCCAGTTTCCTCCCACCATCCAAACACATGCATTGATTGGTTAACTGATTAATCTAAATTGCCCATAGGTGTGAGAGTGATTTTTTTTGTCTCTATATATATTCAGCCCTGCGATGAACTGGCGACTCATACAGGGTGTACACCAGTGACCCCTGTGACCCTAGTGAGGATAAAGCAGGTTCAGATAGAATAGAATGTCTTTATTGTCTATGTCTAATGCAGAACAATACATTTGAAAGTGCAGTCGTTCAGATGTATATTTATGAAGAAATAGTATAAAATAACATAAAATAATTAAAGCCATCATGCTTATCTTTGTTCAAACCTCTCTGATCATGTCAACGGTTTGTCTTTCCAGTGGGGTTCCTCATCATGCAGACACAGAAGGGGCTGTGTCTGTCAGCCCACAGTCACACTGTCCTCCTGGGCAAGTGTGATGCGTCCAACCTCAAGCAGCAGTGGGTGTGGGCGGCTTCATCCAGGTTAATCCACACCCAAACCGCACTGTGCCTCTGGGCTGACCCCAACCCAAACTTGCCACAACACGCCCGCCTCGCTCGCCTGACCGACTGCACCTCAGCACCGGCCTGGGAATGCTATGGCACAAAGGGAGCCTTGGGATTGGCTGAAACTTCAATTTATCTGAAGAAACAGGGAAGACGGGTGGTGATGACAGAGAACCCACAGTATTCAAACTGGACCAGATATGATGTTGATTCAGGTGGAAGTAAAAGGATGACATCCTTATGTGCAAAAAGAGGTGAGTTCAACAAGATGATGTTTCATGGAGAATTTGACTTCGAAGACAGAATATTCTTATATACCGTAACTTCCGGACTATAGAGCGCACCTGATTATTAGCCGCACCCACCTCATTCTAAGAGGAAAACCGATTTTGTACATACACAAGCCGCACCTGTATATAAGCCGCATGTGCCCACATTAAAACATGTAACACAAACACAAAATTAACCCAAACCCGACTTCAAGTCCCGCGAATGAAACTAAATGTCCTTCATTAACCCTTGTGCGGTCCTTCGTAAAAGGCACACTGGCTGTGTCCTACAATCGGGTCTTAAAAACCCAGATTCCAAAGTTCAGTTCCATAGACTCATCACCCCACCCCCCAAGGATATATTACTGTTTTCAGTAGTAAGCAATGGCATCCTACAGTACGTATAAAAAGGTACATTTGTGAACCACCGGATCTCTTTGACCCGAAGGACCGTACAAGGGTTAAAGTCCACAGTCCAAAAATCACAGCCGGCAAAATGAACGGAAAATGATACTTAAGGTTTGATGCAGACCTGCAGAGTCCGGGTCCCGTTGAAAGTAATCCAAGGAAAAAAAAGTGTATATTTCCAAAGGTAAGGGAGGGAAAAATGTCCGCCGCATCCACAAACAGGTGGCTGGTCGCCGCCTCGCCTCATCTATTGCAGAGTCAGTGATAACTTTCTCTTTCGCAGAGAGTTCAGGTCAAACTCCTCCGTGCCAACGTGCAAAAACAATCCACAGGGTCTGGTCGAGCCTCTGTCTTCTCTCACACACCGCCGTGGGTTTTTCTTTAAGCAACTTTTTACCCCTTGTACACCTGTCCGTCAACTTTACCGGTCCCACTGAAACCCGTCACCCCGCGTTTGTTCCGCCCCTCCTTTTTCATTCAGTCTTCCTCGACGCATATATTCCACCGGTCTAAATCTTACCTTTTCTACTCGAGCGCCTCTGGCGGCCGTTAGGAAAATTACATAAATTGGCCGCATCACTGAAAAAGCCGCAAGGTTGAAAGATTAGGAAAAAAGTAGCGGCTTGTAATCCGGAATTTACGGTATATAAAATTGACTTGTGTTGTATGATTATGATGATGATGATGATGATGATGATGATGATGATGATGATGATGATGATGATGATGATGGTGATGATGATGATGATGATGATGATGATGATGATTATTATTATTATTATTATTATTAAGAAAAAAAAACAATGACCAATGGGTTACTATTTCATAAAGTGACACTGGGTGTGTCTATGGTTACAAAAAAATTTTAAATAGCATTTTTTACTGTAACAAAACCATAGATTTATTTGTGTTATGAATTGTACAAGTGGTGTCATCATGTTGAAAAGGAAATAAAATGTGTTAGGCTGCTTTAATGTTATACAAACTTTTTTTTTTTTTTTTTAAAAAAGGGCAGCATGATGGCTGAGCAGTTAGTGCTCTTGCCTCACAGTAAGAAGACTCAGGTTCGATTCCTAGAACGTGTGGGCCTTTCTGTGTGGGGTTTGCATGTTTCTTTCCCTGTGTCTGGATGTCTGGGTGCTCCAGTTTTCCCCATCACCCAAAAACATGTTTGTTAGAGTAAAAATCCTCCGCCCATGGCTGCCCACTGCTCCTGAGAAGGACGGGTTCAATGCAGAGGATACATTTTGTTGTCCAATTGTATGATGACAAATAAAGTTCTATCTAAATCTACTAAATATTAACCAAAATACCGTTGGGGCAAAGTTAAATATACAAATGTGTCCAGAAAAATTGAGACTGAAATGCAACACAAACAGTATTCAATTTATTGTAATACTGTTTGTATTACAATAAATGTATCCATGTATCACAATGTATTTATGTTCAATTAATTTTATTTGATTGATAAAGGTACGAAATTTCCAAAATTCTGGAAAAGAACATGAGAAAGCACTTGTTTTGAGTTGAGACAGACTTTGGGGAAAACAAAGGCAACACAGGTGGATTAATTTCCTGTAGTTCATGTTCTTGCTTACATAACTACACAATAGATTTAGGTTGTTGCTCTGTTTTATGACTGTTACAGATTCTTACTGTGGGTTTTCCAAGAGTTTGTGGTGGGGTTTTTTCCCATTAACTATGAATTTTATTAATTGATTGAATGTCAACTTTGGCTACATTTTCAGTGACAATTCTTTTTTTAGAACAGTTTAGCAAATGAGGAAGACTTTATACATAGTGGCCCTGCTTCTAAAATCCCTTATCTTAAGTTAAGTTAAGTTAAGTTAAGTTAAGTTAAGTTAAGTTAAGTTAAGTTAAGTTAAGTTAAGTTAAGTTAAGTTAAGTTAAGTTAAGTTAAGTTAAGTTAAGTTAGGTTAGGTATGATCAGTTCAGATCAGATCAGATTAGATTAGATTAGATCCACAATAGGTACATTCAAATGCAGCAGTGGCATTGGACAAGAGGCATAATAATAATAATAATAATAATAATAATAATAATAATAATAATAATAATAATAATAATAATAATAATAATAATAATAATAATAATAATAATAATAATAATAATAATAATAATAATAATAATAATAATAATAATATATACACCAAACAGCACACTAAGACATGGTGAGGTTTAACTTTACTCAAATGTTTAGATATGAAGCTCCACACTGAGGATAACCTGGTCTAGATGTTTCTGTTTTTGGTTGACTGTGGTAATTAAGGAGAGTGTGAATGGTTCAGTCATTCAGCCAGATTAGACAGAGGATGACACTCCTGATACTAACTTTCCTCACATTGTTGGTGGGGTGCGTTTAGCTCAGTCATTCAGGCAGGAAAGACGTCAGCAGTGTTCTTCCTGTCAGGGTCAGTCACAATAAGCACAACTAGAGGAATGTCTTTGGGATGTGACATAAAAATCAGCTCCACTGTCGTAAAATTAAGAAATCCTCATCTAAACATTTTTTATTTGGTTGATCCATGTAAAATATCATTCAGTGGATATGATGGGGACAAGCCAGGTTAAAAAAAAAAAATAATGGTAGTACTGATGAGACAAATTAGTCATAAATAATGAACATGTCAATGCAAAATATGATATTTACCATTAAACTACATTCAAATATTGATATGAAGTTATGTAATTCACATGTCTCTGTTTCTCAATCATTCATGCATGAAAGGGTTAAATAAATGCACCACCAGTTGACCTGTATACTGGTACTTCCTGTACAGTGATTCATCGTCTGTTAATAGACACACCTCAACTTCTGGGTGAGTAAGTTTTACCCACATTTTCCACCAACTAACACAAATATTTGTCTCTTTATTTTCCAGATTCAACTCCTGTTTCCACCATATTTTATTCATCTACACACAAACCTGTTGGACACACCAGTACGATCCAAATAAATAAAAGTCCTACAATGTCTATAGTTAATGAACGAATACCAAACACAGTAAAAACCCACAGGACCACGAGACAAGTCACAACCTTAAAAGTCCACGATACGACTCTTAACGACGCCTCGACACTTGAAAATGATCTCAACAAACCTCGAACCAGGAAGTCGACAGACTTTAACGATGACCACACTTCGGTCACAGACACGTCGGCTTTAAATGTGAGCCGTGTCGCTTCGTCAAGTCCGACCACGTTCACATCTCGAGCGTTCTCAGATGTTTCGGAGGATGCGTCAGAGAGAAGTGTCCCCGAATTCGAAGCCGAGACAGTTTCAGTACATGAAGTATTTTCCAGCTCCTCCTCCAACTCGCTTGGAAGTAAACCTGTCTTAACTGAAATCACAGCTGCAACTCTGGTTTCCTCTACAATTTCCTCACTACGGAACAGCAGCGACCAGGCAGATGTCACTGTGATCTCTGAGGTCACATCTGTGTCTCCTGAGGCCGACAGTGATTCGACTGTTCCTTTTGACGTTTCCGATACAGAATCAAACACAGACACAACAAATGTGACACATCCAACTCCTAACATGAACGTACAAACTGGTCAAACTGGTGTCAACTCTGCTTCTGTGAAGACTACTCGTTACGTAGCTTCGACAGCAGAAGCCACATCTGATTTAATAACAGACACAAATGCATCGATGAGTCCTCAAGACCAGTCTATGACGTCGAAAACTTCAACTCTGCCCACTTTTTTCCCCAAAATCTCAGATCGCACTACGGGTCCAACCTCACCCTCGTCCACAGCTAGGATGTCCACAGGAAGGATAGCTACCACGACACAAGAACACACATCTGAAATCACAGACAAACACACAATCACCCCCACAACCACGATAACCTCCACCACAACCCCTCCAGCTACAACTACACCTGTTACACCCACAGCAGCTGCTACTACACCTACAGAACCTACACCAGCAGTAACCACACAGACCGTAACCACACCCACTCTAACCATGACTGTAGTGGCCACCGAAATGACCACAACTACAGCTGCCACCACTGCAGCCTGGACGACAACTACACCCATAACAACACGCACGACGACAACCACACCCATAACAACACGCACGACGACAACCACACCACCAACTACTACACTCCCAACAACAACACAGGAAGTCACCACTACCACCACCGTAAGTAACAAATATTTCCTCACACATTTCACCTGAACTTTCAGAAAATAGGGGAAAATATGAATGCCTGTGTATTTCCATCCACTGCATCAACTGTAAACAGCTGGTTATTTTTCAGTGTTTAATACCTGACCATACAGTGTCACACTTTCTGAGCTGTAGGAGGAGATACATGTTGTTGTTAATCTCACCCAACATTGGTTGGCAGAGATTATTGTAATCAGTGTGTGTGTATGTGTGTGTGTGTGTGTGTGTGTGTGTGTGTGTGTGTGTGTGTGTGTGTGTGTGTGTGTGTGTGTGTGTTATCATGCTATAACTCAATGAATACTTGAGATATCACCATAAAATGACATGGGCATATACATATAGATAATGTGCATCAGCTGCAATGCTCCATTTGAATAAAAGGCCAAAGGTCAAGGTCACAATTAACTCAAAGGTCAAAATCACATTATTGGTTATAACTCAAGAATAGAGGGTCACAGATTGGTACCAAATGATGCGGGATGAAGATTTCTACAATTCTCATATTTGGTGATATCACCTACGATTAATAATGTTTTAGATCTTTGGAGGTCAAAGCTGACATGTCGCAAAATTAACTTCTATAACACTGGATACTGGATATATTATGATAATATTACACGCACTGATGCATATATACATATAACAAAATTATCAATATTGCAAAAGGTCAAAGGTCAAGGTCACATTTAGCAGAAAGATCAAACACATATTATTGACTCTAATTCAAGAACAGGTTGTCATAGAAACTTGACATTGGCACAAAATAGGGGCGAGACTAGGCATTCTCTGAATACTTGTTATTTTAGCATATACTAATTTATCAAAGCCTTTGTCTAACATTTGTTCCGGCAGACGTTCATACATGGTGGCATATTTTGTTGTCTTTAACGTGACTATTTTTGGTTTGTTTGTTACAAATCAGTTTTTTTTTGGTTCAATAAGAATATAATTTTTTGCTGAATCTGTCAACTGAAGTTTTTCGCACATTCTATTCACTCTTTACACTTTAATAACAGATGGATGGAATTGCACTTATTGTCACTTTATCTGTGTCAGAGAAAATCCTTATTTATTTCCTCACTTAACCAATGAAGAGCCAGTACTACTTGTGCTGTAATTCCTAAATATTTGTTTAATATATATTTGATATTCCTTAAGCAATAACTCAGTACTTTCTCAGTCAAAATCATATGTTTTCCAATATTTTATTTACTGATCATGTAGATATTCATAAAAGGTCAGATTAAAGGTGAGGGTTATATATATTAAAAAAGACTGAAAAAATAAAGAAAAAGTGACATTTTCAGTAAAATATATAATTAATTGAACAGAAAACAAACATCTATGGCAACTGTCATTTATCAGACTCCATGGGTTTTACTTTTGCCAGGCTTTGGCAAGAATAGCAGAATTGGAACCAAGATTGAAAAGGCATTGTCAGACATCTGGGTAATTTTAGGTTGATAAGCAAGAGTGATCACACCTTAAAAAAACCCCACATCATTAAAGTTACTTTTATTTTATTTTTTTAATTATGTTTGTTACTATTGTTATCTATTGTGGCCATTTAAAAAAATAATAATTCCACCAAAAACATCTTTAATGTCAAAGTGAAAAAAGATTTCTATAAAATAATGTCACTTAATCTCCTGACACCCAAGGAATGAAAAGTTTAGTTTTTTTCTCATTAAACATGACACTGATTGTAAACTGGATAATGCAACAGTTTAAAAAAATACATTAAAAATGTATTTTTGTATGTATTGATTCATAATAAAAAAATTTAATGGAATGTTATTTACAATGGACAGAATTTTAAGTAAATCTGTGAAACTTAAGTGTGATATTGCACTTATTGTTCTTCAGAATTTTCAGGTTGTTAATATTTTTGTTCTTGTTATGTTCAAGAACAGTAAACATTTCCATTGTGGAATATTAATTTTTGGCTCAAAAACACAGAGAAAATGTTATAGTTAACATTATTTATACATTTTTATCCTATTATTTAGATTACTTTTCTGGTCTGGCCCAGTTTATACCATATTAGGCTAAACGTGGCCCCTGCACTAGAATGAGTTTGACACCTCTGCTTTAAACCATTAGTCCTATAAATACATTTGAATTACATTGAATTTGTGTAAAATTCACGTTTTAACCATTTCAATATTCAAAGGCTCTGTAGTGTGCACGGAAACACTATCATCTTCTATAATGTTGGCGCACCAGTAACCCCCCCCCCCAAAAAAAACAAAAAAACATGTACTTTGATATTTAACTATCTCTAGACCATTATTTATTATTTAATCAATGGTATATTTTATGTTTAAAAAAAAACCTCACTTTTTATTTTAGTTTTCCATTTTCATATAATATTCCTTGAATTTTTTTTACAAACATCTTTTTATTTATTTTTTATTTCTATCTTTATTTAGGTGGGACACATTTATACTTTTCATTTCAATAAAACCATGTAGATATGCCAGAGTTCAATTCCATCCATAGTCCCCTCTAAATTAAATGTGGGGGGAAAAAAACCTGATTTGGTAAAATAAAGAAGATAATATTGAAATAAATTCTAAGAAAAGGTTACATATATGGAAAAAAAACAATAGTTTTTAAGAGTTGACATGAAGTATTTTATTTTGCAGAGCTATTTAGTTTTATACTTGGTCTTTTTTAAAAAAAAAAATCTTTATTCTACTTTATTGAAACTCTTTTCATATGGATAGTTCATGGTTATTTCTGATCGTAACTGGAGCAACCAATCTCCCCCAGGAATCATAAACATTCTGATTGTAATTGTGGTGGCAGTGTTATATTTATAATCCTTCAGGGGGGAAAAATCAGCCTGATCTCCCTTCAGTATGTAGTGCACTGTTTGGAGTGTGATATTAAACTGTCTTTTGAAAGGTTTGGAGTTAAAGTGTGCCTTTTGATGATATTTGTGCATGAAATGGTTTCAGCCTTTCTATTATTAGAGCTCTGTGTGTGCTTCCTGACTGGATAACTCGTATTCACCCATAACAATAGCTGCTTCTGCCCTAATTGATTGCACTGGTTTTGATGGTAAAGGTCGCCAGAGAAAGTCCAAGGCGGACAGGAAGGAAAGTAGGGTGTGGTACTGAGCTGCACAGAGCCTGTCTGCTCCTGTTTCATAGTTTAGCAAAAGTTTAAAGATAGATGGGTCCCTGAGAGAGAAAAAGAGCATGGACTATTTGATAAATGTTTTGAAGCTGTTTGGGGAAAAAAGCTCCAATAAGTCTGAGCTCTGAGGGAGGACACGTGATAAAGAGCTTCCAGATAAGTGATTAAAAGGCAACTGGTTTTAATTAGACTCCACCAGATGAAGCTGATGCTGCAGGTTGAGGATGTAAATGTGGATGGAAGACAGGACAGGACAGGACAGGACAGGACATGCACGCGCGCTGTGGAGAGTTTTGTGCGTAATGAAGTTTGGCAACAAGTAACCCACGTCCTGTGCGCCTCATGACTGAAGATCACAGTTTCCTCTTATTTAAAACCTTCGTTATGTCAGCTCATCTTGGAAAAGTTTCAAGTTTTCCCACGGATTTACCGCAATGGTCAAATGCGCCACAAATTCTTTGATTCTTTGTTTAGTTTGGTGTTTAAAAGAGGTAAAAATGTTAAATTTAATGCTTCACTTCCCCTCCCCATTTACATACTGTTAACCTGTGTTCATGTGATGCCCTGTTTGCAGGTCCAGACCACTGAGACCACCCGCTGCTCCGCAAACTTCACAGAAATCAGCGCCAAATCGGATTCAATTGTCGCGCGCATAAGCTCCACCGGGCTGTTCTGCAACTTCACTGTGTTTATTGACGAGGGCGCGCGACCCGATGCCACCGACTGTGAGCTGCAGATTAATAACCTCTACACGTGCCAAGTCACGGATCTGGAACCCGGGATTTTGTATCATTTAGCGGTGATTTCCAAGAAGGATGGAGAGAGGAGCAACGCGTCAGTGCGCACAGGTAAGAACCAAACTGAAACTATAGATTTAACAATGCAAAATAAAACATTTAATTTAACCAGAGGTGGTCAAAGTACTGATTCAACTCAGCTACTTAAGTAAAAGTTTAAAAAAAGTACAACTTCTCAATTGTAATAAAGTACAAAAGTAAAAAGTAAAACTCCTTTTTTTTTTGTCATGAACACATTAATACTTATTTAATAAACAGGAAAAATCTGAAAGGTTTCAAAAGCATCTAAAATAAAGCCTTTAAAAGTGAGTTATTGTGTAGAGAATGTATTTCATCAAGTCATCAGTACTCAGTTTTTTGTGTGGATATGGACAGGAAATTTAGGGGGGGGGGGGGGGTCCCAATTGAGATCATAATTCATCATGAGAGTAAAAAAAAAGAAGTTAAAATGATAAAAATGCATAATTTTAAGAGAGAAAGTCAAAGTTGTGAGTTAAAATGATAAAATTGTGAAATAAAAAGTCCAGATTATGAGATAAAAAGTCAAATTTGTGAGATAACACTCATATAACTATAATATATAAAGTTCACAGTTCCTCTCCTCCATTGATTTTTCCCATTGAAGCGACTTATTTTTTATTACTCTCACATAGTTTGAAAAAGTAATAAGTCTATTCTGAGAATTCTGGGATATTTATGTAAAAATGTAGGAATTAAAAGTAAAAAGTTGCCAGAAAAATAAATAGTAATAATAATAATAATAAAATAATATTTAACAGAAAATTTAATTTCAGAAATTTGGAATAATTTATTTTCTTGATGATGATGATGATGATGATGATGATGATGATGATGATGATGATGATGATGATTATTTTTATTATTATTATTTTTATTATTATTATTATTATTATTATTATTATTATTATTATTATTATTATTATTATTATTATTATTATTATTATTATTATTATTATTATTATTATTATTATTATAACAATCTCTTGAAATAGTGTCCTGGTTAAAACAGCAGAAGTAGAATTTACACAAAATAGAAATGACAACCATACATCCACACTGAAAATATACATAAAGCATGATAAAAGCCAGTACTAAAACCATACATAAAACACTAATATAAGAACATATATCCAACATGACCGTTTAAAAGTACACAACAAAGCATCTCAAAGCAGAACTTGATTCAATCTATCTGAAAAACATATACATCCAGGTTTATCCTTATTCCACTCATTTAAAGCGACTGTGAATGTATTTAAAGAAACTAATTCCTTCAGTTTAATCTCCTCCTGTAAATTGGTCTGTAACTCTGGTCCTAGAGATCCACTGTCCTGCATGTTTGAGATGTATCCCTCTTCCAACAAACCTGATTCAAATGATGAGCCTATCACCAAGCTCTGCAGAAGACTGATAACGACCATCAGGTGTGTTGGAGGAGGAAAACATCTCAAATAGGGGTAAGTGAACTCTGGTCCTCGAGGGCCAGTGTCCTATATATTTTAGATATTTGCCTCTTTTATCACATCTGGAAATCATTACATCATTATTAGGCTTCAGCAGAGAATAATGATGAATGATGATCATGAATTGAATCAGATGTGCTGGAGGAGGAAAATACCTAAAACATACAGGACACTGGCTCTCGAGGACTGGACTTTGACACCTGTGTTTGAGATGTTTTCCTCTTCCATCACACCTGGAAGACATTACATCATTATTACATTTCTGCAAAACTGTTGAGGAGCTGATTATTAACTCTTAAGTGTCAGTGCTGACACGTTCTGAATGGATGGTTTAGTTTAAATATTCAGAAAAAATCAACTGTTTTCCTTTTTTGTTTTGTTCATGGAACACGTGTCAAAATTTTTTTAAATAATTTTGAAAAAGGCAAATTTCAAACTACTGTCACAAATTTTCAATACTAGTTCTCTTTTTTTAGTACATTTTCTGCCAAATTTTCCATGTTATTTATAATTTTGCAAATATTTATTATTTTTGGTTAATTTTCTTTTTTCTACATTTTGTTTTGTTTTTTTATTTGATTTTTTACATTTTTGTTCCATTTGTCTCTTACTTTGTGTTTGCAATTATTTTGTTGGTTTATTATTCATTTTTGGTCATTTTATTGATGACTTTGGATGTTTTTCTCTATTTTGTTGCTTATTTTATTCTTTATTTATTTCTTTTTTTAAACTGTGGAACTGCTAAAGTCTCAGGAGTTAAAGGGTTAACTGAATCATGCGTGATGAAAGAGAGAAGTCTCTAAAACATACAGGACACTAGCCCTTGAGGACTGGAGTTTGACACCTGTGACTAAAACATGCAGGATATAGCAGCTCTCTAGGACCAGAATTGCAGACCCCTGGTCTAAGTAGTGGGAGCTGAAAATGTCAAGGCTTTCTTTTCCAATTCAGGTCTATGACCTTTGGACACATTCCACTTTTTATTCATATTTATACATATTAATCACGTTTGACCTGGTACAATGTATAAATATTGAGTTCCAATTATACTTCATTAAGAATAAATCACCTTGTCACAATATTTGAATGAGAAGAGCCCAAAAAAAACTATGATTATGCTGATTCCTTATCATTAAGGAGTCATTGTTATTGAATGCATTGTGTCTTGGTTCTATTTTTTTTTTTTAAACGCCAGTATTTTTTTTTTGTTTCCAGCTGTTTTTGGAAGGTAGAAAAATGACTTGAGGTCGAACAGTTTACTAGTACTTCCGCATACACATCCATGACGCGAAGATGAGGCGTCTCTGATTGGCTCAGAGAATAAATGCACGAAGGAACACCCCCCACCCCCCACCCCTCCTCTCTCGCTCTGTGTGTGTTTACCATCGAGAGTAGCGTCCAGCTAGGTTTCGTGCCAACACTTATTTTAAAAACGTGCAGGTAAAAAAAAACGAGGCTTTATTTCCACAGAGAACACATGAACCACTTTGCTCCGCCATTTAAAAAAAGTTTTTGTAGCAACTACAGTGGCGCCGTTTTCTCTTGTAGATGCTAATGCTAATGCTACTTCAGCATTCAGCTGGAAGACGGGTTTAACCCCACGCGGGTGACGCCAATGTCCTGGTGACATGTAGTGGATAGGCTTTTTCTCAGTGGCTCGTTCTCTGTGTTTTTTTTTCTATGAATGGTAAATACAGCCAGTGGAGGTAACACACCATGCAGCAAACACAGCATGTGTTGGTAACTCTGGGTGACCCATCAGATTCCAAAAGGAGCGTTTAACATTTAATGTTTAATTTTAGTTATATGACTGCATGAGTAGTAGTTCTATTACTTTTGATTTACATTTATCTACATGATATAAATAAACTATCCATATCTGAATTTTTGAACGGCATGTTAACCACAACTTTCCATGATGACGAAAAAGAAGTGCTGGTCAGATCCTTGACAAGAACATGAAAAAAAAAACAGCAGTCACTTAATAACAACCCATCTGGTGAATTCATGATAACTTCTCTCTCTCTTTTTTTTTTTTATGGGTGGACAAAATGTTCCTGTCCTGTCCTGCCTGCCTCCTTGTCATTAAGCACCCCTCTGTACATCCTTTTGCACATTGTCAAGGCTATAACCTCAGCACACTGCCAAACCCTAACTTCCCAGAAAGCCTTCCTGGCTGCAGGTCTGTCAGGTTGAAGCGCTCTGAATGGGACAAACGCTGGTCACCTGAAGCTACAAAAAAAAAATAGCGCTCAGTAACAATAGTGGTCGTCTAATCTGAAGTGTTTGTTTCCAGACACATCTCCCCCACTCCCCTGAGCCACTTCCCGCCTCACATTGTTTCTCAGCACCAACGGATGCAGAGACCTTCACAATGTTTGTTTTGTTATAACACATAGATTAGACTGAGAAATCCACAATGCAAGATATAATATTCTTGCTTTTCACTAGTGATGCTCATATTTTTTTTTACTTTTAAGGACTAAGATGGTATGATATTTGGATTATGAATACCTTATTTTTGGTGCTTTATGAGACTAAGAGCTCATGCATTCCTTATTTTTCATTATAGCAGCCCTGTTGTTACTGTGAGACTGTTAATATTTGTAATTTCTGCAGCTCAGAGCTAGTCTTAAAAAGCACTACACCATCTCATCACTATATATCCATAGACTCACTGAATTCAGTATAAAGCTAATTTCCTACATCATTATCATCTTCTCATCAAGTTTTATTTAGTAAACAAAATAGCTGTTATAAATAAATTCATATCTTTAAATGGACTGCACTTATATAGGTCGGCACATGGTCATAGACGGAATCGGGACGGAAGTAACAGAATGATTTTCTATCTATTTGGCTTCATTTACTGGATTTTAAAAATTAATTATGTATTTATCAATAAAAAGCCCAGCATTAACAGTAATTGGAAAATAAACTGTGATTGCATCATAAATAGAATGAAAAATGACTCTAGTCCTAATATATAATAGAACATAATGACACTTATATTATGATCAAAACTAACTTTTATTGTCTCTTGTCTTGTAAGCCTGCAGTACATTATATAATATATTACTTTTGCCAAATACATCAAATAGATTAATGGACATGTAATAATGGCTTTTATTTTTCACTATTCAGTTTTGCATCCAATAATATTCATTTCTTTTAGTATGTCTTAGTTTTCAGTTCAGTCTCAGTACTCTTACCAAATAGTTTTTCACCGCCAGGACACATTGTTTGACCCTTGTAGACATCAAAAGCCTCGTAGGTTTCGGATTTTGATCCAAGAGTGAAAATTATTGCTGGTTATCAGCGGGTACCAACTCAGTAGCTGCCATATTGGATTCTGTTACTTCTGCCCAGATTCGGTCTATAACCTAGTGTCGACCCACTTATATAGTGCTCCTCCACCTTCATGGTGCTCGAAGTGCTTTACATTAGCCTCACATTCACACACCAGTAGGTTTCTAAAGTTCTGTCAGACCTACTGGGAGTCTAAGTCAGGATTCAGTGTCTTATCCAGGGACACTTCCACATGTGGACAACCAGAGCTGACCCTTCAGTCTTTGGACAACCCACTCTACCAACTGAGTCACAGCCACCATATCTTTACCGTATAAACTATTGGGATCTTTGGCAAAACTATTGGCATCAATCAACACTTTAATGACATTTATGGGTCATTTATTTAACATTGTAAAGTAGAAATATTAAAGACAGCACTACACTAAGAGTGTAGTGCCTTTGTAAATTTTATGAGGACTGAAAACTATAGAAAAGAAAACAATAAAAAAGACCTACTTTACTGAATCTTCATCAAAGTTAAATTTAGAGCACAGTTTTGTTGTTTAGTTTATAGAGGGGGGGTGTCCAAATGACATGAGGCAGGTAGTCAGATGACAGTCACCCAGTAGATTAATTATTTCAACAGATGACTTCCTTTGATTCAGACTAACATCTGATGCTGGCACAATTTAACCACGAAAGACCCAAACAGTATATACTGATCTAAACTGTTGATCCACTAGTCCTATCAATACATGTATACGTTATTGAAAAATGCAGTTTGTCATGTTTTAATGGTCATCAACAACATTGATCCACCAGTAAAACTCATGGACTTTGACAAAAACAGAAGTTGTAGATATCTGCATGTATTTTCAGTCACTGATAGACTTATTAGAAGTTACTTTTTCTTTTCTTTTCTCTGTTGTAAAATAAGGTTTGAATTTATTTTGAGTTTTCATGACCATCTACATAATCAGTAAGTTAAATACAGGCTAAAATACCTGATTTGCATGGATAAAATGCAAAATACAGGAGATAACATTATAATAAATGGCCATAAATCACTTAAGAAAAATTACATAAAGTGAAATTATCATTTTAGTTGTTATTGAGCTATATCAGATGTACAGATGTTGAAGATTGAAGTCAAAGTTGTGTATGAACAATTAACAGTTGATCTAAAGAACTTTTTTCACATCTGATTCCTCACACTGGCAGTTTTTGGCTTCTCTACAAGGAACAAACTGTCTCTGGGGTTTTAATTTGTGGCATTAATGTGGAACATTGTCCTTGGGGTGTCACTGATCTGCCAGCGGGATTCTTCAGGAAGCAGTGAAGGCTCCTCAGGGAGGAAACCATTATTAAGAAAGGACCAGAGTTCAGAATGGAGCTGTAATTGCGTGTGTGTATGGGTGGCTTTTAGCCCTGTCTTGTTCCATCCTCCTTTTTTATTTCCTCTTCACACTCGCTCGAAACACATGCACATCTCCCCGTGAAAAAAACGGCACATTCTTTAAGCAGCTCAAACAATCTTATCGACCTCCTCCATCGCTGCCTCTACTGGCTTTCAGCACAAAGACAGGAAACATCAGAGGCCTTCCATGTACTGATGCTGTTGTTGTGTCGAGTGCACAAAAAAGTTTAATTCATGTTTACATAATGCGTTTGAAGAATGGAGGAGGTCTTGAGCATACAGGATCTGAAAGTTCCTGAAAACCTCCTTCAAGGTTCAATGTCTTCACATCCCTGGGTGGAAATGAAATATGTTAAGAGGATGTCCAGAAACATCAGATCAGAACCAGTAGACCCCATAAAGATGTACACATGTAAAGGAAATTATCATGTTAGATCATAAATACTAAAACAGGAAAATAACTGAATTGTGGACTTAGATTCTTGCTTTGCTTCTCATTTCTGGTCTCATAAACCTCAGTTCAAATCACTACTACTCAATAAACAGCCATGTTTGGCATAATGTCAGAGGTCTTTATTCTAAACACAATACTGACCTTTTGGCTCATTAGTTATTTTTATTTCAAGTCAAAA
Source organism: Siphamia tubifer (assembly GCA_020466265.1). Taxonomy (NCBI): domain Eukaryota; kingdom Metazoa; phylum Chordata; class Actinopteri; order Kurtiformes; family Apogonidae; genus Siphamia; species Siphamia tubifer. The sequence goes on along the minus strand of CM035788.1, from coordinate 26,143,335 downwards.
TATTAAATATGACCCCTTTAAGAACTCATAACATATAGTTTAGATCAGACCTGGGTAAAATAAGGCCTGGAGGCCACATGTTTTTGTTTTACATATAACTGAAATAAAACATTAAACCTGAATATTTTCAAACTTTTCATATTTTTGGTGATTCTTCTTATCACTATTAATCAGACATGAATCCTTGAATATCTGCTCATCAGTGTAAAAATCAGGAAAAGGCTGAACTTCACTGTGTTCTTTCTTATTTTAGACCCAGTCAGCCCGGCTCAGTTGGACGTGCAGCTGGACCAGACCCCAGTCCAGTACAACAGTCAGTCTGTGGTCCAGAGCAGATCCTCAGGCCTGCGAGTCTTTTGGCTTCGCTCTCGTGGTCATGTGGACTGGTATGATCTCACTCTGGAGGATCCTGCCTCCAAATTCACCGTCAGTACCCGCATCATGGGCAACGCCGCCCCTCAGTCGGGCTTCAGCGGCCTCGTTCCTGGGACCGTTTACACTCTCCGACTGGTGGCTACAGCGGGGAACAAACAGGCGCCTGCAGTCCAGACCACAACCGCAACAGGTGAGCAGCTGCTTCTGTCAAATTTAAACATTAAGGACAAAATACTGGGACATGATGAATTCAGATCTGGGCTACAAAAGAAGAATACAGTGAGATGAGATGAGATAAGGTATGATATGATGAGGTAAGGTAAGTTACAATAAGATAAAATAAGATATGATGATATGAGGTAAGATAAGATACGATAAGATACAATACAATGAGGTAAGATAACATGAGATAACATGAGATGAGATGAGATGAGATATGATAAGGTATGATACGATGAGGTAAGGTAAGTTACAATAAGATAAGATATGATGAGATAAAGTAAGATAAGTTACGATAAGATACAATACAATGAGGTAAGATAAGATGAGATAACATGAGATAAGATGAGATGAGATACGATAAGGTATGATACAATGAGGTAAGGTAAGTTACAATAAGATAAAATAAGATAAGATATGATGAGATGAGGTAAGATAAGATAAGATGAGATGAGATGACATGAGATGAGATGACATGAGATGAGGTGAGATAAGATTCCATCCAATCATGGGGACATTTTGTATGGTATATAAATATGAAGATGTGAAAAAAGTCTATTCAGTAAAATTAAAAAACAGTTTTTATTTACAACATGAAGAAGGTTATATTCACAAATGATCTAATGTCGCTTTTTAAATGCATTACAAACTATAAGTGACAGCGTTTTAATGTTTCTACACCTTTTCAACCTTTTGTTGCAATTTTTAGGGATTCTTTTCAACACTAAAAACATCTTTCTATTCCACAGCCCCCTCGTCCGTCAGTGGTCTGCAGGTGGCGTCCTCCTCCTCCAACAGCCTGGCTGTCTCCTGGAAGGCCGGCCCGGGCAGGGTAGAGCGCTTCTGGGTTCTGCTTACCAACCAGAACGGGGAACTGATGAGGAATATTTCTCTAGAGAACACTGTGACCTCCACGGTGCTCGACAACCTGCATCCTGGGACTCTGTATATGGTTACCGTGGTAACAGAAGCTGCTGGACTGAATAGCTCCGTGTTTAAACAAGCAGTGACAGGTAGGCAACGTCCCAAATCTAAAACTTTTCTGTTTTTACATCAAAGGGTTATTGGTTTGTGTTTTTAAAATACCTTTTATACAGTTTAATAAATCAGCATCTCTAACAGTCAGTTAGTTTTAGTTACTTTCCTTTCTGTCCAGTGAAAAGAACATTATTCCAAATATGTTGCTTTTCCAACATTGCCCAGAGATCTGGCTCTGGTACTCCCATGACCCTCACAAGGATGGATGGATGGATGGATGGATGAATGGATGGATGGATGGATGGATGGATGGATGGATGGATGGATGGATGGATGGATGGATGGATGGATGGATGGATGGATGGATGGATGGATGGATGGATGGATGGATGGATGGATGGAGCAAGATTTCTTCTTTTTCCCACTGGGTTTGGAAGTTTTTTCTTGCCGAGAAGGAGGGTCTAAGGACAGGGGATGCCTGGGACTTTTCATGTATTTCTGTAGTTGATTATGTTTTTGTAAAGCTCTCTGAGACGACTTTGTTGTGATTTAGGGCTTTATAAATAAAATTGAATTGAATTGAATTGAATGGATGGATGGATAGTTATGTTTATATAGGATAGATATTTCCTCAGATGAATGGAGAGTTCTCCAAAAAGATGGTGTTCCATCAGGCAAGAGTTTATTTACTTAACTAATTGTAACATTTATTTAATCAGGAAAGACTCTTTTTTGTGTTTAATTGTAAATAAATACACATCAAAAGATAAACAGAGAAGGGCACAGATAAATCACAAACAGACGAGTGTATAAATAACAAAACACGTAGAATAACTGCCTTAAACTCATTTAAATAAACATTAGCACCAAACCAAAGACAATTCAGTATGTCAATAAGGCAGTTACTAAAATAAAAAAATGTCATATATTCATGGTAGTAAGAATGTAATGTAAAGTAAAAACTGTCCACAAGGCCATGCAATGAAATCAGACAAATCAAGTCAAGTCGTTTGCATGCATTTTTCTCCAAGAATTTCACATCTTTAAAAACAAATATCAACATGGAGCGTGGTAACTTCGCAAATTATATGAAAACTGCGACCTTGTCAAATCACGAATACATCATGATCAGTCATTCCCATGTTAAATAACCAATACATGTCGAAAATAGCAAATCTCTGCTGTGACGATGTGAAAATTTAATATGGCATCAGACCGGAAGACGTGAGCTGATTCAGCTGAAACTTGGTCTGTTTCCTCCTTGTACCCATGTCCTTCTACATGCCAAAGTTTAGAAAGATTCATCAAGAATTGGCGATGCTAGAGTGCAAAAGGTGGAAATGTGTACGCAGACGATACAGAACAAAAATGATGATCTCTGTTGCAATGTGGTCCTTTGTCGAGCTAAATTTTTCATCCACAAAAATAGAGTTGTGAAGTCATGTATTGTTTTCATGCATGAATTTAAATTGTACATGAAATCTCTAAAAACTCTCATAGAAATGAAAGCACAAAAACTATACAATAACTTAAAAAAAATCCCACTGAAATGAACAGTTAAAATTGATTTGATTATTTTGTTTTATATACATTTTGACTAGTTATTTTGAGATGGTTATTTTAATTTTAATTACATTGTTCTGGATTTATTATACTGAAGCACTAATGTACATGTTCTGTTATGAGTTGACTTTCACCAATTTTAGTTGATGTTCACCTGACTTCACCTTACATTTGTGAAGTGTATGTGCTATGAAAAAAGGGCCAAAATTGATTATTTTTTTCAACAAAGATTTAAAAAAAAAAAAAAAAAAAAGAAATGTGTACGCACACACAAATTCAATATGGTGTCAGAACAGAAGTTGTGAATTCATTCAGCTAAAACTCTGTTTGTTCCAGCCTTATATATGCCTCCTTCTACATGTCATTCATTATCTGAACCCGCTTTATCCTCACTAGGGTCGCGGGGGTCACTGGGGGCCTAATCCAGCTACAATGGGCGAAGGCGGGGTACACCCTGTATGAGACGCCAGTTCATCTCAGGGCTGAACATACATAGACAAACAATCACTCTCACATTCACACCTATGGCCAATTTTAGATTAACCAATTAACCTATCAGTGCATGTGTTTGGATGGTGGGAGGAAACCGGAGTGCCCGGCGAAAACCCATGCAGACACGGGGAGGACATGCAAACTCCACACAGAAAGGTCTGGTGTGGGATTCGAACCAGGGCCCTTCTTACTGTGAGGCACGAGTGCTAACCACTGCACCACCGTGCCGCCCCTTCTACATGTCAAATTTCAGAATGATTCATCAAAAATTGGCGATGCTAGAGTGAGAACAGAGGAAATGTGTACGCACACACACACACAAACAGACAAATCGTTAAAGCAAAGTAACTTTGGTGAATCTCTGATTTACAAAGTTAAAAATCCATTCAAAAGGACATTCTACAAAGTCAAAATGTTTCTGAAAAAACTTATATCACTCTGTTTCCAATCCTGGCAATTATTTAATGTAAAAAAAAAAACAACCCAAAAACAATCAAAAGAAAAAATAGTACATTATAGAAACCATCAATGTAGAGTAAATCATGTGTACAATGTCTGTATATGTACATATGTGTATGTATATGAGTATGTGGATGTGTGTGTAATATAGATATTTTCATTCCAGTGCAGTCTAGTGTTAATCTTGGTTCTGGCCTCAGTTCATAGTCCTGACAACAAGAGGAAAGAAGCTCTTCCTGAGTTTCTCTGTTTTGGCCTTGATGAGGCGCAGGCGTCGGCCAGAGCGTAGACCCTCAAACAGTCACTAAATAAATCAGTCAATAAACTAATACATCATCCAAGGAGCCATTTAACTGCTTAGGCTGATATGAAGTGGTTAATATTAATACATAAATCATCAATTATTTGTGCATTAATAATAATCATAGGAGGAAAGACACACTGAAACAACAGTATCTGGCAACATGCACAGATACACAACAATTAACCAAGTTACACACACACACACACACACACACACACACACACACACACGCACACAAACACTTGTTTCCATGTCTCATGAGGACCAAGTTTATGATCAAGTAGACATTGAAATCTTCTTCTTCTTTTTTTTAAATAAAATAAAATAAAAAAATTAAAATAATAATACAAATTAGAAAATAAAAAAATAATATTAGAAACAAAATTTAAAACAAATAAAAAATAGATACAAATAAAATGTAAATGCATCTTTAAAATCTTTTTAGAAAATAAAAATAATTCTAACAATTTTAAATGTAATTAAATAAAAAATAAAGTGTAAAAAAAAACAATGAATAAATACAATAGTGATAATTTAACAATTTTAATAAATAAAATTCTACAAATTTTAAATTATGTAAATGTAAAAAAATAGTCAAATAAAATAATAAATGAAATAAATAATAATATTTTAAAATAATAATAAATAAATAAAAATTAATAATACAAAATATAAAAAATGAATACTTTGCTTTACACCTGTTTCCCTCATGCTTTATGGGGACTTCATGAAAAAACAAATTCATGTATTAATGTATTTTACTAGTGGAGACCTCCATTTATATTTAACCCTTGTGGGGACGTGAATTTTTGTCCCCAGTGTCAGAGAAACATATCAATTTACAGTTTTATTTTGTCAAAACAATAGAAATAAAGAATTTCTACATGCAAATATTGTTTTCTTAACATACGTCCTGTAAAAACTAGGGTTATATCTGATTTAATTGTTAACATTGTTTCAAATAAACAACTTTATATTGCATTTTCGCTAACAGTTTTTTTCTGTTGCAAATGTAAATTTTTATGGTGTTAATTCTCCAATCTTTTTTTAATTTTTTTTTACAGTGTAGTGGATTGAAAGGCCTTTATTCCAGTTTAATGTGGACAGAAGGAAGAAATACTCAAACCAAAAAACTTACACTAAAAGTACTCTTTTTGCTTTTGTTGTCCATTTCTAAGAGGATAATTTGTGAACTTTTTTTTTTTTTTTTTTTTTGCTTGATATAGAGTTTTTGTCCTCTCAGTGACCTGAACAACATCCTATCAAAACAACAGATAAGAAAGACCCAGTAAAATATTATCTTGTAAAAAAATAATAATACAATAAAATGAGTATTGTAAGACTATTTTCAACAGTTGGTTTTAAAAGTCAAAACTCTCAAATTTAAACACAATTGAAAATAAGTCTTTTCCAATATGACTGTACTTTTCTGTGATATCAGTTTTTTTGTTTCTGTTTCTAATTTCCCTTATGTATGGTTTTCAATAATAATATATTTAACAGATCATCTTTCATGTCACTGACAGTTGGGAACGGGTACATGTAGGTTGTACAGGGTTCCTTGTTTCAGAACCGTTGCTTCTTTGTTTCTCTTTCCTACGTCGCCCCGTCCTGTGTTCTCTCTGAAGCAGCACTCTTCTACATTTTCCCGTCGTTTCCAGGATATTTCAGGCTTTTGTCCTTCCCACCCTTCCTCTGACTGCAGCTGGTCACCTCGTCTAAAACCTTTCCCACCCAAGAGCATTTACAGTTCAATAAATCTTTCTGAACCTGAGAGACAAAACTGAGGGCTTAACTTTGACACTGATGACAGAATGGTTCTCATGTCTGGAAAGAAATATTTAACGTTAAGCAGTGGAGGCAATATCGAGGATTTTACTGAAGTAAAAGTACTAATAAAGTACTCTGCTCTGAAGTATCTAATTAACTAAATTAATGTATTTATTTGCCTAATAACACTCATACTTTAATAATTAAAAGATAAATATTAACTGAAAGGTTCCAGACTACTGTATTTTAGATGAGAAACTATCATTAAAATTCCAGGTTTGTTTGAAACAATGCATCGGCTGTTAAGAGTGTGTCAATATTTGAACTTATAAAAGCACTGAGGTACTTTAATCCATAAAGACCCAGTGTGACTTTTGCGGCAGTTCAAAAAATTGTATTTTAATTTTTCTCTCTATTTAATCTTTCTTAAGTGATTTATCACCATTTATTGTAATATAATCCTCTGTAGTTTGCATTTATACAGTAAAAATCATGTATTTTCCTATGTTTAATCTAATAGTCCAAATAGGTCATATCTGATAATCAGGAAACGATGATAAACTTTATGTTATATCACTTTGCTTTACTTTTATTTAATTTTTTAAATTCAAACAAAAAGAAATGCCAATGGAATAAATGAAAATTATCTTGGAATAACATTTTCATGATCTAATGTCTAAATATAAGTTCTTATATGTCACTGAAAAAATGGTGATTATTTTAAATGTAATTACATATTTTGATTAGAAATGTAAAAAAAAACAAAACAAAACAAAACAAAAAAAAAAACACAGTAAGATTTTTTTTTTTTTTTTTGGAGCCTTATAACACACCAGAATATGATATTGCAGGTAAAGCATAGAAACAGTCCAAAAATCACAATGACACTAATAAGTAAAAATGGAGACACATAAGACAGAAGAGGACACTGATTCTGTATTTTTCAACCCTCTTCTCTCAGTCCCAGTACCAGTGTCCGACCTGAGGCTGGAAAACAACGGCAGCTCTGACACTTTACTGGCATCATGGGCGTCACCTATAGGGGGCGTGGACGCTTTTGTGGTGACTTTGTCGGCCCTGGGATCTTTCCCACAGGAGCACCACCTGACCTCCAACCACACCAGACTCACCTTCCAGGGACTGATCCCAGGACGGAGCTACCAGTTAAGCATCAGGACCACAGCAGGAGGAAGGAGCTCCACAGCCAGGACCAGCGGGAGGACGGGTACAGGCAGCTTTACACACTTTAACAGATGACATGGTGTGAATATCACTACAGTATGAGTGCAGAACGGTTTTGCATACTATTACATTTGATCAAATTTAAGCCTTGTGTTTCTTTATGGCAAAAATACACCAAGAAAAGTGTTTAGTTCAGTTCAATTTATGTCGATCACACAAAATCATCAATACATCAATCAACATAGTAAATAAAAGGGGGGGGGGGGGGTTGTACTCGAAAAGGAGTAAAACTTATAAAGTCCCACCCCTCTTTTACAAACCAATACTCTAGTAGATTCTACTTCCTACACCTCATATCCACCATCAACACAAACATCCATAATCATTTATCAAGGTATTGTCCCTTTTACACCATCAGTTCAGTTAATATCAATCCTCTTTGAATATGTATCAAACAAAATAATCCTGATCCGTCAGTAGATTTTGAGCAATGAAGGTCAAAGGTCATATTAAACGTCAACAGCTAAAACACATCAGTGGTAATATATCAGGTCTGTTGTCTCTGACTGCCTTGTTTTAAGTGTGATTTTGTTGCTTTAACTAGAAATGGGAAAAATACACTTGGTAACATTTAGATTTTTGCAGTGTGTAAAAGTAACAGACACTGGCGTTCCAACGATCTTGGAAAATGCATCCCACAAAACTGGAAAATTATTACTAAAACAACCAAAGAAAGTTGAGGAAAATGTACACTTTCTAACCATAGCGAAAACACATTTTTGGTGACTGACCTTTGACCAACATTCACCAAAATTTAATAGGATCTGTTCTGGACTACTTTGCACCTTTCCTGAAAATTTAATGGAAATCGGTCCAGTAGTTTTGCGTAAACCTGATGACAAACAAACAAACACAATACCCCAGGGGTCGGGGTAAATATGCAAAGGTTGATATTAACCATCAAATTGTCAAATGATTTTTTAAAGATTGCATGTGTGAAACAGTCTGTCTCTTTATTTTTCAGTCCCAGAGCCTGTGTCTGGCCTCTCCATGTCAGAGGTCAAAGGTGGCAGGGCGTTGACGCTCACCTGGTCGCCCCCCACAGGTGACTGGGACAAGTACAGCGTTCAACTGTGGAACGGTTCAGCTCTGGTGCTGAATGAGACCATCAGTAAAATAGTCAGACAGCACTTTATTCCCGTGTCCATGTTTGGCCTCATCCCCGGTCGACTGTACAGGGCAGAGGTCACAGTGCACAGCGGTATTCTGGGTAACAAAGCACAGTGCCAAGGACGACTAGGTTAGTCTTTTTTATTTTTATTTTTTTATCTACTTTTTTGCGTGATATCAAGGGGTGTTCAGATTTATGGCATGAAAGATAAAAAAAAACCCACACTTTTTTAACCTATTTAAAAATACAAATATTTGGAAATAGTTAGAAAATACTCCAGTAAAGTATTAATACTGGCTGTTTCTGTGCTCTGCCAAAATAACCCTACTAGAATAAGAAATAAAGGATAGAATTCTTAAAGCTAGTATATAAATATAGCTGCTTTAAAACTTTAAAGCTAGAAAAAATTGTACATATTACACATAAACAGGCACTTTGTGTAAAAAATATTTACTTAAACTAATTGTTACTAATTGTAATGCTAATGTAAATATTTTGTTGGCTTTAACAATTTACACCTAAATTAACATATTTCAGGTATTAAAAACAATCTTACAACAGGAAATATTTTTTGATTTTCTTGATTTGAATCTCAACAGAAAAACGTATTTAGAATAAGGCACCATATCATCATAAAGTATATTAAAAAGAAAAAAAGAAATTCTTATATTTTTAATCACTTCATTCAATAAAATAGTATGACATTTGGAGCGTACCTGTTTTGTTGATATAAGTCTGAAGAATATATATTTGTGCTACATAGCAAATGTAAGAAATCATCAGAAAATATATATTCACATACAGTAAGTACGGTATTATTTGTTACTTCTTTGTTGCTACTTTTCTCATAATGATTAATAATATTCAGATTAATATGTAAGTAAAAGCTGAATAATATGTTTTATAAATTCTCCATTTGTCCTTTGTGACATCACAAAATGTGTAAAGTGACCTGAATATATGTTGTACATGAACAGTAACAGTCACATAAACTAACTGGCCTAAGTAGAATAATGCACCACCGGAGTTATCATATTAGATCATGAATACCTGATCCTCCGCCTTGATTTTCTGCCCACCAGCCCCTCGACCCGTTCAGCAGCTGCTCATCCGTCACAGTGATGAAACTGTGATAAGTGTTGTCTGGAATCGACCCCTTGGTGAGTGGGAGGGCTTCACCGTGGTCCTCAGACAGGGGGACGCTGTCGTGGCTCAGAGGAAACTCCTGTGGGAGGCCAAAGAGTGCGCCTTCAACACGCTCACCCCAGGACGCTTGTACACCATCACCGTGGTGACAAACAGCGGAAATTTGACCAACTCGGTCTCAGTGAAAGGATGGACGAGTAAGATTTTGAGTTTTCAACTTTGCTGTCACATGATGGAGAATCCAAAGCATATGAAGAATATAATACAATACAATACAATACAATACAATACAATACAATACAATACAATACAATACAATACATTACAATACAATACAATACAATACAATACAATACAATACAATACATTACAATACAATACAATACATTACAATACAATACAATACAATACATTACAATACAATACAATACATTACAATACAATACAATACAATACAATACAATACAATACAATACATTACAATACAATACAATACAATACAATACAATACAATACAATACAATACAATACAATACAATACAATACAATACATTACAATACAATACAATACATTACAATACAATACAATACAATACATTACAATACAATACAAGACAATACATTACAATACAATACAATACAATACAATACAATACAATACAATACAATACAATACAATACATTACAATACAATACAATACAATACAATACAATACAATACAATACAATGCATTACAATACAATACAATACAATACAATACAATACAATACAATACAATACAATACAATACAATACAATACAATACAATACAATCCTTTATTGTCATTGCATGCTGTACAACAAAATTCTGATAGGTACTTTCAGGCACAGGCTAAAACAAACAGATAATAAAACAACTGAGACAAATAGATAAAAGTATAAAAATAGATAAAAGTATAAAAGACCATAAATATAAATAAGTAAAAAAAAAAATAAGATAGCAGCAGAACTAAATGAGGAGACAATATATAGGTAATACAACTTCAAAATTAGCAAATTATTAACTTCTCAGTATCATACATGAATTGTTAATAAGCTAGTGACATTTTTAATATAAAACATAGATTTTTGGATTTCTTCGATATCTAAGTTCTTAGTAGCATAATGCACTGCTATTCATTTTAGTGGATTCAATGGACAGTTTGAAATGTAATATTTTAAGCATAAACACATCCATAAAGCTCTGTCCAAAAACAGGATATATCACTGATTTAACAAAACACATAATTTCAATGGAAAATATAACTGACCACAGTGATTATATTGTAGGAAATTTAAGCAATACAGAAAATAAAAAAAAAACATATGGGTTAAACTGTGAACTAACTATTGCCTAAACTGCAGATTATTAAAGAATTTCTTTATAAGCACATGTTTTGAGTTCATTAAACAATACATCCAAATACAATCTGACTTTATTTATCCCACAGTGGGACATCCAAGTGTTAAAGCAGCATTTAAATTGAGGAATAGATAGAAAGTCCAGTTTATTCAGCATTTGTGTAAATGCAAATTCTTTGGAGGTTTTTCATTAATTTATCTATGAATTACATATAATGCTATAATACTAATATAATGATTAATACTAATACTAATAAAGTGCTTTTAACTCAGCAGTGGTGGAAGAAGTGTTTAGATTCTTTTTAACATGAGACCACTTTCCAAATATCTTTATCCCTTTCAGCTCCAGCTCAGGTGTCTAAGCTACAGGTTTCCAACGGCGGCAGTACCGACAGCCTTCAGACCCAGTGGGAACCAGCCACCGGTGACGTGGATTCCTATCAGGTCCTGCTGGTCCACGACAGCAGTGTCATCAAAAATGAGAGTGTAGCGGCAAACACCAGCAGCCTCAGCTTCCACGCACTGAGACCCGGAGCTCTTTACCGGGTGGTTTTGACCACCGTCAGGGCTGGACACACCTCCAGACAGGTGGTTGCAGAAGGACGCACCGGTAGGAAACACAAATGTTTGAATGTTCTGTCAGAGGCATTTATTTTGGATGTTTATTCTACGGCCCCCTAGAACGTCCCGTTCACTTTGAATGACGTCAGCGGCCGGATTTTTTTCGATAACCGCCCGCTGCGCCGTTAACGCCCGCTGCCCATGGACTTCAGATTCACTGTACCATATCACTCCGCAGGTAGTTCGGCCACTTTTAAAGTAAATATTAGCTTCGTTGTAACTGCTAGCTTATCTAATGTTAACCTAACCTGGTGTTATCTTGACCGTAGTCAGGAAATCAGGGGAAATTGCCGTCCTCATCTCGTACAAAATCTCTAGGGCCGAAGTAAGTATTTTACCCCGGGGTTAACTCCTCTATGCTGGTTTTTAGAAAACAAGGAGCGGTTTCAGTGAGCTTCGTTTTCAGTATTTATCTGCAAGAACGGGACAACAACTGCTCCGCTTGCCGACCTGACTGTGTACATCCGTCTCACTCTTTTCTTCGCCCAAAACTCTCTGCACCCCCCTTTTTGTCTGCCCCGCCTATTTCACAACACTAGTCTGTTAGAGTAGTGACAGTAATAAACTGTAATAACCCGTAGAATAAGTGAGATAATGCATGGCCCACGAGTTACTATCGAAAAATATTTTTCGATAGTAACTCGTGGGCCGTGCATTATCCCTTGCAAATACATCAATATAAATACAGTCTGAGCAAAACTATCTGAGCATGAGGAAGAATAAATAACAGTACAGCCTATATCAGGGGAGTCAATCTCATTTTAGGTCAGGGGTCACATTCAGTCCAATATGATCTCAAGTGTGGCGGACCAGTACAATAACTACAGTGAAATAAGTAAAAATACATAATAAACAAAGCAGTCAGAGACAGCAGACCTCCGCCAAGGCTTGATATGGCGTCATATGACGTCAAAACATGACGTGATCGAGCCATAGGTGTTGACCCATCTGATGTCCGAAGGCGAGATGATGTGAATGAAAAAAAACTGTGAGAATCTGTCTTGTCTGAATCCTGAGATATTACCACTGATGGGTTTTAGCTGTTGACCTTTAATGTGACCTTGACCTTTGACCTTCATTGCTCAAAATCTAATGGGTTCTTCCTTGACCCATTATCTATCATCCCTGAAAGTTTAATCAAAATCCGTTCAGAACTTTTTGCATAATCCTGCCGACAGACAGACAGACAGACAGACAGACCTGAAACAGAGTAAAATAAGGAGCTTCTGTGTTGCTAAGAGACGCCAAGCTCCACCTTTCATAGACACTAAGGTCAAAGGAAGCACCACCAGCGCCACATTTTCAACATTCATCTGTCTGGATGTGAGGTGGTTGTGTGTGGACTCAGTTGTTAAATTGAGCTGACCATTTGGCAGATGCACAGTGGTTAAATCCAGCTTGTTTATTTATGAAATGTCTGTTGAATTTTACACACAGTTACATAACTGCATATAACACCGGCAGTAATATGATGTCATTGCTTTATGTTTTGTGAGACAATAGAAGTCCTGTTGCCTCTCACTAATGCAAGTCATAAACAGCTCTGTGAATATCAAACTAACAGGAGGATATTATTGAAAACTGTCCCTTATCTGATGCAACAGGAATTTGCCTGGAATTTGCAGGAAGTGTCGACTACACAACAAGTAAAGAAAAAACAGAAAGTCAAGGTCTGTCTATCAAAGACTTCCCATTAGGAGGGAAAAGGATGGGGTTCCATCATATTATTGTGGAATTTCAACATGAAGACTTTACTGCTGCTGGGAAATATTTAGCTGAATGACCTACAAATCACCAAGGACTTGAAACATTAAGCAAAATATGCATAATATAGTGCATGATGGATAACCCTGTAAATTAGTAATAATTTATTGAGATGCTGAGGCAACTATATGGCTTTTTCCCATGGGTATAGGCTTAGGTTTAAGTGAAATGCAGTATTTTTGGTCTATTAAAATATACAAAACTAACAAAAAAAGAAATTTTTGCATGACCTTGTTTAGATACTTTATGCATAATATAGATTATTAGTGGATGGATCTAAAGAATAAGTCACAATATGATACTAGGAGGAGGATATGGTTCCTGTGATATTACAGACATTCTGAAATATACTACAAGACAAATGTATGATATATCATAATATAAAAAGCGTGTTTACCCATGGGGATCTACAGGTTCTAGATGTCATAGTTTTTATGCTGTTGTGTATTTGTGTATGCTATACCACATTTGTCCAGCAGTCACCATCAAATCGTTCTGGCCATGGCAACATGATTGTGATGCTTTTGTATTCCAAAAATACTAATATCTCCTAATATCGGTCACTGTTTTATGCTATTTTGTTCCTTGACCAAAAATGTTCCTTGACCAGTATGTCAAACTGCAACAGTCAGCTCTTTCCACATTTGGTGTTAATCCCTACACACACACATGCATTCATACAGATGCCTAATGCGCCCCACCAAAACTTCCAACTCAGATGAATTTGCAAAGTGCAAAAATTCCACAATCAAGACTGGGGAACTCCTTTTAGTTCAGGTTCCACCTACAGACCAATATGATCTACAATAAAATAAAAACAAAATAACCTATAAAAATAAATAGTGACTCCAGATTTTGTTCTCAGACTCTAATTTTTTCTTTGTTTTAGTCCAAAAAATAACATTCAATTATGAAAATATTTACATTTTCAAACTATCCCGTAACAATGAAATGTGAATAATTTGAACAAATATGAACAATCTGAAATGTCTAAAGAAAATGAAGCACAATATAAACCATTCTCTGCTTCTGTTACTAAGTATTTAGAGTATTTGTAGGTCATATAAATGATAAATTAAGGAAGTATGTTGTTAAAATTGCAGTTAATTCTTATTAAAAATGTTACACTATTATTTTACTGGTCCGGCCCACTTCAGATCAAATTGGGCTGAATGTGGCCCCTGAAATAAAATGAGTTTGAGACCCCAAATATAGATGAAGAAGAAAAAACAATGATTTTTAAAAAAATATATATATTTTTATATTTTCTCTCTGAAACCACAAAAATAATCTGGAAATGCTGAAACCATTTTCTTCAACAAAAAAAAAATTGAATGTTTGTTTTCCAGTACGCCCTCATTTTCAATGTTTTCTCCTCACATGTGTATCCTTTTACGTTTCTAACTTTGCCTTTTTCTCCTTCTTTCTCTTCCATCAGTCCCAGCTGCAGTTGGGGAGGTTACAGTCAGTAACAACGGTCGTATTGACTTCCTCAGTGTCTCGTGGCGTCCAGCGCCTGGTGATGTCGACAGCTACCTTGTTGTCTTGAGGGACAGAGAGAAGATGGTTCACACTCTGGCTGTTTCCAAATCCAGCCCGGAGTGTGTTTTCAACTCCTTGGTGTCTGGACGCCTCTATAACATCTCCATCACATCTCGCAGTGGTATTTATGAAAACCACACCATCGTCCAGGAACGAACAAGTGAGTAAATTTTTGAAGAGACATATAATACCTGGAAGTAACCTGAGTTAATATAAAATATAGTTACAAACCCACCTCTAAAAAAATGTAAAACATGGATTGGACTTGTGTATTTACTGTCTTCTCAGAACCGTCTAAGGTCCAGATTCTCACAGCGACCCACGCTGCTCAAGACAACTACCTGAAGGTGTACTGGAGCCACGCAGACGGAGACTTTGACTTTTACCAGGTGTTCATCAAACACAACAACATGTTCCTCCAGAACAAGACAGTGCCAAAGACGCAGCATGAGTGTGTGTTCAATCAGCTGGTGCCTGGCCGGCTCTACACGGTGCTGGTGAGCACCTGGAGTGGGAACTACGAAATCAGCACCTCTACCGATGGCATGACATGTAAGTGAACATTCTTATTCCTTATTTTTTATTGAATTTTACATTAAAAAATCACAGAAAAATGTTAGAACAGGTCACTTGATAGCATTACATACAATTTTTCAGGTGTGCAGTGGGTTCCATTTTGTGAGCAATTATGGAGTTTAAGTCACCTTGTACAGTGGTGGAAAAATGTGTTCTTGAAATGATATGCAATCATGATGTCTTGCATTAATAAGCACTTGTCATTGAACTCTGACAAGTCAAAACTAGATGTCTCAGTAAGATAATGAAACATATTCAGGGCATGACGTGTTGAAACTGTCAAGAATTTAGTTTTGTTACATTTTATTATCAACAATAAACAAAGTCATCATCACTGATGGAGCATCTGCATTGTGGTCACACCAACAAGTATCTAGGTCAAACTTTAAAGAATAAATGTTCTGGACCAAACATGAAAATATAACACTCTCTATTTTACAATCCTGCATTAAAACACATGTTATTCCTTCACTTTTAATTCACTGAAATCTGATTTTCTTCATCATTGTCAATGATTTTACATTTTCCGTGTGAATACATTTGTGCTCCAGTACCAGCAGCAGTCCAGTCCTTGACCCTATCTGGTCGGGGTACTGAGGACCTGCGGGTGTCATGGACGGCGGCTCCAGGTGACGTGGACCACTACGAAGTGCAGCTGCTCTTCAATGACATGAAGGTGTTCCCACCGATCACTCTGGGCAGTGGGGTGGGCGAGTACGTCTTGTCCTCACTCACCCCAGGGCGACTTTATAAGATCCTGGTTTCCACCTTCAGTGGCCCTAACCAGCGGGCCCAGTTCATCGAGGGTCGGACAGGTCAGGAACACTACAATGATGACCATACTGAAGTAGCAGAAGCTAATGTGGACATTTACGTTTTCTGTTTATTTAGGTTTTCAGGACTCAGAAATGGAAATGTTTACTCCATTCTTAAATTAATTTTACCTGATAATATTCAACAGAAATTAGAACCTTTCACATCTAGATTTTAAAATAACAGCCACATATAAAATACTATGACTTAAGTAGCCCGGGATAAAAGAAAATGGAGAGAAAATAAATCCAAGTACCGTATTATCTGGACTATAAGCCACACCTGTGTATAAGCCGCATCTGCTGTATTTTTTAAAATATAATAATAAAAGAATATACAAGCCCCACCGACTTATAAGCCGCAGAAATCTATGTTGAAAAATCTGATATTTACTGCATGAACTGTAAATGTAGTTACATGTATGGAGGGTACCTGAACTCACCATATATTCATTGATGCTAAGCTTATGTACAGCAGCGCGGTTTCTTTCCTGGATAGTAAGATCGGTAGCCTTGAACTTAAAACTTGCATCATACGAACATCTTCGTGTGGGTTCCATGATGAAGGGGTGAGGATTTGAAAATAATTAACAGATGATCATTTGTCGTCAGTGTTCTGCTAAAGTAGGTATTTTTCTTTGCATTGATTTTTCATAGTAGTTTTGATTCGAATTTCAAGTAGAGTGATGGAAGAAAAATCCACAGAATAGCCGCAGCTTTCAAAACATGAAAAAAGTAGTGGCTTATAGTCCAGAAAATACGGTATACAAAATATATATGACCATTTCAATAAAAATGTATACGTTTAAAATCAGGATTTGTCCCACTGGCTGTCTTCTTTATGATAATAGCGGCTGCTAAGATCAATGGGTATTGCAGTTTTTCAATCCAATAATGATCAAATGATAAAGTAGTGTTTTTGTTTTTTTTTTTACTAAATTTTTAAACATTTTTCAAGTTATAAAAGTATGTATGACCACACAAAGGAGAATGTAAATATGACCAAAAAAAAATAAAAAAATTAAAAAAAAAAAAAAAATATATATATATATATATATATATATATATATATATATATATAATGCTACTTAAAAAAAAGTTGAAAGCAAAATATCTTAGCTGGTAGCATCTTAGCTAATTGTATAAGTCTTAATAATTAGGCCTATATTTGTCTTATAGCCTTAAAACTATCTGAATATGTTTAGTTCTTATGACAGACATCTGTTTTTATGATAAATATGTGTGGTCAGTTCACCTTTGCAAATTTTCTAAGATGGTACATAGGCCTACATGGTAAACACATGTCAAATTTGTAAACGTTTCCCCCAAACTTAAGTGTTTATACTGTTTTCTTTCTAGAGCAGTGACCTGAAACTAATGGCTTCCATTTCTATTGCAAAGATTAACTGTTCACATAATGAAATCTCTCTCATAAATAAAAAAAAAAAAAATTAAATTAAAAAAGGGGAAGATGTGGTTGTAAATACAAGTACCTTTTGTGTTTAGTCCCCAGTAAAGTGAAAAACATCCATGTGAGCAACAACGGTGACAGCAGCAGTCTGAAGGTGAGCTGGACGCCAGGTCAGGGCGACGTGGACAGCTACTCTGTGTTTCTGTTCAGACTGAACCGCCAGCTGGACATCCGACCCATCCCCAAGCACCAGAACCAGGTGGGCTTCGGTTCTCTGCAGCCTGGACAGCTGTACAGTGTCACGGTGCAGTCCATCAGCGGAGAACTGATGAACAACAGCACGGCCAGTGGACGCACAGGTCAGAACCACACGTACTCTGAATTTATATGACAGATGCTAATTCACTGTTATTATACTGTACTATTCTACCAGGGACGTGCAGTCAGGGGTCTCACCTGTCATCATGAGAAGTAAAAACAGAAAGAATAAAATAAAATAAATATTAATATTATTATTATTACATTTTTGCAGCTGGACAATGTGACTGACCTACAGCAATGACAGCAAAGGGATCAAATATTAAATAAAAATAATATGCATCTCCATATGTTCTTTATGTACTCCTTATTTCAGAGGTTAAAGGTCGGCCAGCTTTGAATGTCTAATGTTTTTTTAGCAACGTCTAGTGGCTATTATAAGGAGTGCAGGAAGTCGCACTTGGACAGATGCTTTGATTTTATTTATTTTATTTTTTTTATTTGTTTCATGTTTTCTGCCTGTTATCATGGAAACCTGACTGTCACCTCCATATTTGTCTTCTCTCACCCCTCAGTCCCCTCAAAAGTGATGGGTCTGCAGGTGAGTGACCTCCACACAACTTGCAGCCTGCAGGTGAGCTGGCAGGAGGCGCTGGGCGTTGCCGATGGTTACAGTCTGCAGCTGTTGGATGACAGAGGCAGCCTGGTGCTCAACGCCTCAGAACCCTCTAGACATACTCAACACAGATTCAACAACCTCACCCCAGGAAAGAAGTACCTCATCCTGGTCCAGACCACAAGTGGGGGTGTTCTCAGCCAGGGGGTCAGCGCTGAAGCCCGAACACGTAAGACAACGCTTGTTTTATTTCAGATGGATAAGGAATATACACATGGATGTTTATGAACTGTAAAACCAAATATCCACAAATGGATAAGCAACAGTGTTTATAAAGATCGCTTGAGGAGAAATTATTTAAATTTTACATTGTCATTTATTGGTTCGATTCCCACACCAGACCTTTCTGCGTGGAGTTTGCATGTTCTCCTTGTGTCTGCGTGGGTTTTCTCCAGGTACACCGCTTTCCTCCTAGTGAGTGAGTGAGTGAGTGAGTGAGTGAGTGAGTGAGTGAGTGAGTGAGTGAGTGAGTGATGTCAGGCTTCTGTTTGACTCATGATTACCATCAGGGCCAAAAATGAACTTAATGCAATTGTACTGCTAATGGTTGTGATAGAATAAACGGATTTTTTTCCCCCCAAGTTTAGAATAGAATGAGTCAAATAATGATTATGCGACCAGTTTATCAATAAACATGTTGGGCTTAAAACAAAATCTTCATTCCCACAGAACTTTTTCCATGTATGAGAAAAATTACATTTGCCAATAACTATAAAACTCAATGTATTTCCCAGTAAATACATTATATAAGTCATACTCTTTTTTTCAGAGGTATTTTAAGTTGGGTTGATAAAACATCACTGAGGCTTTTTTATTGTCATTCTCTCAGGTCCAGCTGCAGTCACTGACCTGTCCATCAAAACCAACGCCACCACCAGCCTGTCCTTCCACTGGTCGCCCCCGGAGGGCGAGTTTGAGGCCTACGAAATGTTCTTGTACAAGGCTGATGAGACTCTGCAGGAGCGTCGCCATGGTCAGCCCAGCTCCCAGCACTGCTCCTTCCAGGGTCTCAGACCTGGAGCTCTGTATAAAATGGTGTTACTGACACGCAGCGGCGAGCAGACCAACGACACATCTGTCTGGGCTCGAACTGGTGAGGACGAGAGAAAACCATATCTGAAATGATCATAATTCTGAAATAAGTTGATTTTGGGGGAAAAATAACCCTCATTATTTATACTTAATTACAGAACAGTTTTGAAATGCAGTAACTTTACTTGAATGTTTTAATTTTAAGCAGCTTTATACTAATAATTTTATCTAAATGTCTATAATAATGAATAATGAATCTAAATGTCCAAATATGTTCAACTTAAATGTATGACAAAGTGAAGGGCTATGTGCTCCTTATTAGTTGCTATAAAAATGTGATAATTGTATAGAATTGGATGTAATGCTGCAGATAAAGTCACCAGGTTATGAAGCTGTTCAACCTTAAACATGCAGTGAAAAACACTGTACTAATATAACATTAGAATTGGTTCATAATCTTCATGTATGACCCTGAAACACTGATAGGACCATTTAACTTCACATTTAACAATGAGTACACTTTGTGAATTGTACTCTATCAAATACTACATCTCATAGAAAACCGGTGGCTACTTCTTGAAGTATGTTGTCTTGCGATAACCCTTTTGTGTATTTTTGAAACAAAAAACTGCAATGTAATATCATGGATCTCTGGATCAGCACTGATGTTTACAATTATAGTGTGACTGTCAGTTTTTATTTTATGATTTATTCACTCTTTTATAAGATAAACAAGAAAGGTCAATTATTTCATAGACAACAGATCAGCATTTCATCACTTTTTGGCATAAACTTCTTATGTCCCAAAGAGTTATTTTTCAGGAAACTGGAAAAATTATACATGCATGTCATAAAGAGATGTAGTCACAAGCAATTTTCAACACTTTTGACTGGCCATATATTTCTAAAAGGCAAATGTGAAGACTGACTAGTAGAATAATTTTATGATAAAAAAAGGAAAATGGATTTAAGAAGTTTTCCCCTAACATATAATATATAATAAACCTGCTCTTCCCTCAGTTCCAGCAGCTGTCATGTCTCTGAAGGCTCAGAGTGGAAACCAGTCTGAGTCTCTAAAGTTCACCTGGGCTCGTGGTGGTGGTGATCTGAGTGACTTCCTGCTGACTCTCTACAACCCTAACGGCTCACAACAGGCTGAGAAGCAGCTGGGGTCAGAGGTCACCGAGTTTGTCTTTTCTAAGTTGGTTCCTGGGCGGCTTTACCAGGCTGTGGTTCTGAGTCGCAGTGGAGAACTGGCCAACAGTGCCAGCACATTTGGAAGGACAGGTGAGACTGGATGGGTCTGGATTTAATGAGATCTACACGTGTCTGTTTAGGATCAGATCATTCATCTGGTCATGGTTTTTGAAAAGACCATTGGGCTAAATCATCCTAATCCAAATACAAACATGCACTTTATGAGAATATGTATTTTAATGTAGGCCGTTAAAATGTTAACAGGTAGAATTAAAGACAGAAAACAGGTTAATAAAGCAAGAAATATTTGACTGTTAACCCATAAAGAGCCAAACATCCACTAGTGAACAAAAGCATCTACCACTAATTCTATCTGTACATGTAAATAATTGGTGTAAAATACAGTTTGTCACCTTTTCATGGTCATCAGATGTGACTCATTTGGATGTTCAGAGGCTCCATAGTCACCATGGAAACACCATCATCTTCTACAACATTGATTCACCAGTAAAACTCTTGGAGTTGAATCAATGACAATGGATGGAGACACTTGGTTTGTCTTCATGTAATGATAGATTTTGCTTTAAAATTCACTTTTTCTTAAGTTTTCTCCATTTTCGACTGAGTAGGTTTTATGAACATCTACATAATCAGTAAATTAAATATTGATAAATACTGGTTTTTCCCAAAAAGTGGAAAAGTTAAATGTTGAGAAAAATATCATTTGTGAACTGACACAAAAATAGCACTGGGTCTTTATGGGTTAATACAAAAGGATTGCATGTGTTAGAAACCACTTTTAACTGGTTTATCTGTAATGATTTTGTTATTATTAAAAGGATGTAAAATGGAATATATTGTTTTTGTTTGATAGTGATGGTTGTTTGAGGGATTCATTTACAGTAATGCAAGACTTAGGTCCTAATATGTAATTAAATGTTGCAAAAATTAAGTTAATCAAGTGCATAATATGAATAAAAAAATAAATATACCCCTTAAAATAAATTTTGCATCAGAATCCAGCATTTTTTTTTATAGATCACAAGTATCAAAATACTTTCAGAAAGTTTTCAACAATAGTTATTGGTGGTTTGAGTCAAATTATTTGATTTGAATGATTTATTTCGAACATGTGCAAAGTGCAACAATATTCAATACAGCAATAATAATAATAACAATGACATGTTCGAAAAGGAGTAGGATGAAGCATAAGCTAAACCCAATACATGATTACTTGACCTGATTTTTTTGTTTCTTCTGGCTGGCCAAGATCTATTCTTATGCAGCAGCTGATATCTGATCAGAAAAATGAAGAAGTGAAATTTTCGATGCATCTACAATAAATGTACACATTAGTCCTGGTGTATCTACAGCTTGTCCATCCATGGGAGTGGAACTCTCCTTCATTTTGGTTCTCCCTAAGGTTTCTCTTTTGTCACTATGGTTTTTTTTAGGGTTTCCCTCCAGAGAAGGAGGGTCTAAGGATGGGAATACCCACCTCCTTCATCTACTATTTATTTGAATGTTGTTTGTTTTCATATGCAACTCATTCTGTAAATCCCTGTGAGGTAACCTTATTGTAATTTAGGATTTTACAAATAGAACTGAATTGAATACAATTTTACAATACAATTATTTCATCACCTCAGCACCCAAACCTCCAACCTCCTGCTTGTTTGGTGGGGTGACCAACACATCTCTGGAGATCACCTGGAGCGCCCCTGTTGGCTCTGACTACGACGACTTCGACCTGCAGTGGACGCCTCGGGACCAGCTGTCGGTCATCAACCCGTACCACAGCCGCACCTCTGGCAGCCGCATCCTGAGAGGGATGCATCCTGGGAGGCTGTACAGCTTCAGCATACGGACCATCAGCGGAGCCACAGACACTGGGGCCGCACCGACCTACAGTCAACCCATCCACAACAGCATCCGAACCAGTAGGTGGAAGCAGAACAAGAGAAGATAAAGATAGAACAAAGGCTTTAGCAAACGTTGAAAGTAGATGTAGGAAATGGAATTAAACTGAGGAACAGGTTTTGACTAAAAACTAAGCTAAAATAATAGGCACTAAGCATATGGACACATTGGACATATATAGATAGGTAGGTAGGTAGGTAGGTAGGTAGGTAGGTAGGTAGGTAGGTAGGTAGGTAGGTAGGTAGGTAGGTAGGTAGGTAGATAGATAGATAGATAGATAGATAGATAGATAGATAGATAGATAGATAGATAGATAGATAGATAGATAGATAGATAGATAGATAGATAGATAGATAGATAGATAGATAGATAGATAGATAGATAGATAGATAGATAGATAGATAGATAGATAGATAGATAACATTGTCTGTTCCAAGTAAAATTTCCAATTCCTTAATAAAATTATACCATAAACAACATCAACTGTTATAAACCTCATCAAATCTCGGAAAGGTGTTTTTACCCACAAAGACTGAAAACCTGTTGTCATTTGTTATATCATATCCAGTAAATAAGGAAGATTCTTCTTTTTTTCCTCTTTTTTTTCCTTCTGTAGAGCCAGAGCGAGTCCACAGCCTCCACTGCCGCCCTCAGAGCTCCACCTCTATCTCCTGCTCCTGGGGTCCACCAGACTCCGACTATGACTCCTACACTATTGAGTGTCTGCATGAGGACTCCCAGATCCTGGTGTACTCTCGACGCACCAAACGCGACTCCACCTACTACCTGATCACACAGCTGGAGCCTCACAAGCGCTATACCGTGTCGGTCAAAGTCATCTCGGACAGGATGACCAGTGAGGCAGCAAAGGACAGCGTGGTCACCATGATTGACCGTAAGTAATAAACACTAATAAACACAACATGATCTGGGTTCAAGTCACAATTCTGATATTGCGATCAGATTTAGCTTTTCATATTACGGCTTAAATAATGCTAATAGATTCCATTGTGGAATACACTAAAGCACTGAATGGTTCATTTTAATATTTGTATAAAATGTACTAAAGTACTACTATTGTTCTGCATTTAAATGATAATAAGAGCAGCCCAAGGAAAGAAATGAAATATCAGCAATGAATATGAATTCAGCACAAAATCCAACCATGTGAATGTGTCAAGAACACATGAGTACTAAGTCACTGCTGCATTAGTCAGGCATAGTCAGTTACCTGTTACCTCCTTCACTACAGGGGCTATTACAATACCGGTGGTGAAAAAGTAATGTTTTATCTAATTATCTGAGCTGAGATGGACAGGTCACTGACCCTGTACAACTGACTCTGGTCTAAGACTCTCACACACTGACATTATCAGTTAGTACTGGGCCATGACCCTAGGATAATGGCGGAGTACAAGCCTTAATTGTGAAAACATGCATTCCATACAATCTTGCTCACTGACTGCTGTTTTTTTACTTACTGTATACTTGTACTTTTTTGTTTACTCATAACAGAATCAACAAGCCGTGCCCAGCACAACAAACCCCACCCCCTTGCACACATTATACCTGATATTTCTTATCATTACACTTTTTTGTGACTGTGACCTTTGACTTACATTCACTAAATGTTAATGGTATCTATTCTGGACCACCTTGCACCTTTCCTGAAAATTTCATGGAAATTGGTCCTGTAATTTTTGTATTAAACTGCTTATAAACAGACTGACAGACAAACAAACCAACTCAAACACAATACCCCTCTGCCCTTTGAGGGGCAGGGTAACAACAGGTACGTCATTTGTGGCCGGTGTAACAGGATAACTTTCCCACTGATCCACTAAGAAGGCAGATATTATATCAAAATGTTATTATACTTATTATAATGTCAGTTTCATACATAAAGACATGCACCTCCTATAGAAGTAATAAATAAAAGGTAATTTTAGTCCAATCAAGGAATGATCCTGATGACCTATAGGTTTGTACTTCCTGATTTTTCTCAGAAAAAGACAAGGCGCTACAATGACATGACATGGTGGAGGGGAGGAGGACTTATCCTGAGGGTAGGGGAAGTTATTCTAGGATAACCAGGGAGGGAGAGTTATTTTGTTACATTGGCAATAGCTGCTCTCATAAGTTCTGCCCCCGTATGCAATAAAAAAAAAAATGCAGTGTGGTACATTTATGTTCTTTTTTTTTTTTACTGAATTCATGTGATTCACAAAACCCAATTATTATCATAAGCATGATCCATAATGGTCCACCTTAAGGGGTCAAGGAGTTGAAATTAGGAATTGAAAAGAGCCTCATGTTATAGCACAATGACGACACAGAGGTTCAGAGAAATGATGGATTTTTACAGAAGAATTTGACTATAAAATTCAACATAATCTCTGCTCAGTCACTGTGTCTCAGGTCTTTGTCTTCTCCTTCTAATCACATTCTCATCCAATCCAAACCAGGTCCACCGGTCCCTCCACTCACTACCCGGGTCAGTGACAGGACCACAGAGGTCACCAAGTCCTCCATCTTCTTTAAGTTCAACTGCAGCTGGTTCAGCGACGTCAATGGAGCGGTCAAGTTCTTCACTGTGGTGGTGACTGAGTCAGCTGGTACGGACAGCATGACCCCTTATTTGAGCTTTACAACTATTTTTCTCAGTGTAAAAGGACAAATAAATGTTTAAAGTTGAAAAGTAAAAATACAAACAATTTTACAGTTAAATAAAGCTACACAAATCCACTTCAAAAAACAAAAGCACATGTCTAAAGTATGAAAAAAGTAAGTATTAAACCATTATTACTTGAAGTAAAAAATGACACTTAGATTTTTTTTTTTACTCTTCAAGATGTAGAAAATGTCCAACCAGACCAGCAGCACCCTCTGCCATCTTACCTGGACTACAGATCCAACAGCTCCATAAAGTCCTACCAGACCAGCTACTTCCCCAGTCACTGCATCGAAGGCCCCGACAGCAGCTCCCAGGGCTTTGAGATCAGTGTGGGAACAGGGATGGATGCCCTAGGAGGCTCTTGTGACCAGACCAACAGAGACATGGATCCTGAGAACCGGAGAAACCTGGACTTGTTCTGTGACGGACCTCTGAAACCCAAAACTGCCTACAGGTAATAAAGATCTATGACCCTGAGTTACACAGTCTTCTATCTGTGTTATTCTCCTGACACCAAAAAAAGTGAAAGGTTTAGTTTTCTTTTACATTAAACGATTATCTTGATCGTAAACACATACAGTAGTTTTTTCAAATACATTTAAAAAATATTTTTATCTATTCATAATTAATTTTTTAATGGAATGTCATTTGCAATGGACATAATTAAAATAAGTACAACTGAAACTTTTGTCCCCTATATAGAACAAAAATGCATTGCAGGGTCTCAGGAGGTTATTTATTTCTTCACATGAAGATATAAAGAATGGAGAATCAAATGGACTTTTTGGTTTGATTTTTTTTTTACCTTCAGCAGCAATAAAACATTTTTATAACTCAACAAAATATTTTCAATATTCATATTTAATATCAATATTTTTGTGTTTTCATTCATTTCAGGGTTCTGAATTATCCTGTCAGGGTGTATTTTGTAATAATGACTTACGCATAATATTATAATGATGGATCTTTGTTGCTAGTTTCAACATGTGAAGTATGAGAAGTCCAACTCAAACTGTTCACAAACTATGAAAACACAAAAACACCAAATGAACAAAAGGGTTATGACAAAACAGGCAGGAAAAGCAAACAGAGGCAGTTAGATATGATGCTGCTTTGAGTGGTGAGAAAACAAACAGAAGGTGATTTCTGCTAAATGTGACCCTGAACTTTGAACTTTTGCAATATTGATAATTTCATTATATGTATATATATGCGTCAGTGCTTGTAATATTATAATAATATATCCAGTATTGATTAAGTTATAGAGTGATATGTCTGCTTGACACACACAGTGTTACAGAAGTAAATTTTGCGACATGTCACCTTTGACCTCCAGAGATCTCAAAAACTAGTGGTCATAGCTAATAACACCAGTTATGAGAATTGTAGAAATCTTCATTCCGCATCCTTTGGGACCAATCTGAAAGTTCTGTCTCTCCCTCCATTCTTGAGTTATAACTGATAATGTGATTTTGACCTTTCAGTTAATTGTGACCTTGACCTTTGACCTTTACTCAAATGCATCATGTGCATTAGCTATATGTATATGCCCATGTAATTTCATGGTGATATCTTAAGTATTCATTGAGTTAAGTCTCTGTAGACACACACACACACACACACACACACACTCACACATGGTGATTACAATAATCTCTCCCAACCAAAGTTGCTCGAAATTAATAAAAGAAACACAAGGAAACTAAAGGAATTACTGAATTAAAGCTACAAATGTTCCTGCTCTGTGTTTTGTCTTTCAGACTCAGTATTCGAGCGTTCACGCAGCTCTTCGATGAGGAGAATAATGGTGTCATTACCAGTTTGCCTCTCTACACTGACACATACATGTCACTTCCTGTGGTCACTGAGGCGGGTGAGTAAATCAATATGGACTCTGCTTCTTTTGCTTGTTTATAACTGAATGTTTTACAGGGAACAGAAAGGCTCCAAAGGAATAAAAAGTTATGATTAAGGATAAATCAGGATGAGGAAAATAAGAATGAGACAGGATGTGATGTATGAATGAAAATAACAGGAATCTAAAGTCCTGGATTGTCGTGTAAATGTTTCTTTGCTTCTCCAGAGCCTCTGAGCGGTGTGATCGAGGGCATCAGCGCTGGTATGTTCCTCATCGCCGTGATGGTGGGCGTCACCGCGCTGCTCGTCTGTAGACAGAAGACTCGCAAAGTGTGAGTATCTGTAAACACATGAGTCTCTGTCAGGCTCAGACCTCTAGTGTATGTACACAGTTTATATTTTCACATTTTATGGGCTGATCCTGCACTGAGCAGCTCCACAGACAGGGTCCAGTTCAGCAAATCTGTGGTTGAACATGCACATGTAGACTAGAAGGTGTTTTTTAATCAATGTAATCATGTAGAAATTTTCAAATTTTCCAAAATGTCAACTTGAACCACAGCTGATTTTTTTTTTTTTTTTTTTTTTTTTTGTGTCACACCTGATTTTTTTAACTTCAGTTTCTTCAGAACTCAAGGTCAGGTCAGTTGAATGATGAAACTTTTTTGTTAGTTTCCGTTTTTTACTTCTAGCGCTAATTTTACTCATGCTAATCATCACACATAAACATAACACATACAAAAAATCTTTTGCAAAACAATGTATATCATGCATTTATAGACATTTAAAAAGACTTTAACTACTTTAATTTGGGAAATAAATTTTGAGAAGGAAACAATACACAAAAGAAACTCCACCCAAAGAAACTGTTAACACTTCATGGTGTTAAATACTCAACCAATGGACGGCCCTTAAATCTGACATTTTCTGTTATCAAAAGGTGGTGCAGGATCTGAATGTTCTGTATTTATCAGCTGTTTTCAGTCTGTTAACACTATTTAATGAACAGCCAACTGTGGCGTAGTCCATGTCCACCCTATGGACAGAAATGACAAACAACTTTGTCACCTGTTTGATTATGGTTTTTAAGTCTCAGGCAGGTCCCAGATGGAGGTGCAGCAGGGTGGAGGCTGCTAGGTTTAAAGCACTGCTGTGGTGTGTTTTCCACAGTGTGCAGGAGAGTCCAGCAGTGAGGATGAACATGAGAAGAGAAGGGCCGGCATCAGGAGTTCACATGGGCGTCAGAGGGTAAGAACAGACACTGAGTTGCTCCTCCCATCAACTGCCTCATACTGACAGAATGAAGTAATGCAGAAATATTAGTAGTCAAACTGAGGCTGAAAATACACTAAATTTGACTACACATTAATAAGATAAGATAAATTAGTTGAAAGTTTTTTTGTTTTTTGACATTTTTTTTAACAACCATTAGTGTTATAACTGCAATGGATTTATAGCCTTTATAGCCTACATTTAATTAATAAATATTGAATGATTTTGAGCTAGTTAATATAATAATAATGGCAGGTTTAATAATAAAAATAATAATATAATATATAAGTATAGTTTTATTTAATTTTAATATATGAAGATATCAAGGTAGCTAATGGCACAAATAAAATGAGCCAATCTGCTCACCAGACTACTGCTGTTGTATTAAAATAAACTGTTGCTTATTTTAAAAAAAACAAAAAAAAAAAACAATATCACCTTATAACCAAAAAAAACCCTCACAACATTCAAAATTTATTTCTTAAATTTTTTTTCTTTTATTACTACTGTATTGAGATATTCAGGGTTCAGGGTCTGTAATCTTTTATTCTTAGGATGTCTTGTGTTTATGGAAAAAAAAGCATTAAGTTATGCATTGATGTGGGTGTGTTAAACACGTTTTATGCTTAGGATAATATCTGTAATTAAAATTAATTACTATAATAATATTTAATTCTCCTACTATCCCAGTAACGTACAATACTCCACAGTAAAAATATCCATTCTGCACCAAATAAAAGGGAAAGGAAAACAATAACTAAAACTAAAAAGTTATCCAACAATATGCAGGTAAATGCAGTGTATTCATTAATTACTGTTTTGATTTTTGCAAACATACCAGCTGGGCTGAACATAGAAACCAGCCAAACCATTAATTACAGTTAACACTGCTCACACCACTCCCTTTCCCCTGCAGGGTAATGCAGTTTGTGGCTTTTTGTGCTTCTGTTATTTTAAATAGACCGTTTACATCATACTGACAGGTGTGCCTTGGTTTGTTACACAATCTGTCCAAAAATGGTGTCGAAGGAGTGTGAAAAGGTGGATAACAGATCCCTAATAAGTTTACAAACATGATATTTGTAACATTTCCTTTGCAAATCAACATATTTTATAGCTATGTTAATCCCTATCAGTTATCAATTCTGACTCTATGACTACGTAGTTTATTTTTCTCCCTTTTCCTGTATTTAAAAAAAAAATGTCATCATATTTTTGCCTTGTTTGGGACATTTCTTTGCGTCAACCTTTTTGCACTGAATTTGTTCCTCATTCATTGTGCGTGGGTGTAATGATAGAGCGACGTGCAAACAGGAGGAAGCATGTTTCAGTTTCTTTCCCGCTAGAACATTCTGTGAAAGTTATGCGATGTTGTAGCTTTTTATTTAGAACATAACCGCAGTAAAGCAATCAGAAAATGTCATTTATTTTCCTATATAGTGCTTTGTTTGCTGTTGCTACTCACACTTTCCATTCATTTTATTGCTCGCTCAACCACCATTTGAAGACGAATTAACTTTGCAAACCAAAGGCACTATTAGATATTTTACTTGTATATAAATGTCAGTGAATGTCTCTTAATGTACAAAACTGTGTTAAATAATTTGTTTAAACAACCACTAACAGCTATCTTTCTTTTCTCAGCAACCGTCGTTTTTCAAGGTAGGAAAATTTAAAAGATATCATGTATTATATAAGTTTAATGGTAACACTTTATGTCAGCTGCAGTATATTTATATTAGATGTAATCACTGGATTAAAACAGAGCTGTCTAATCCAGATAAATAATGTCAATTTCAACAAATATACTTCTTCTTATGAAAACTGAATATGTGGAGAATGGTGATTAAAATTAGTGAATGGCACAAGTGCTATTCAGTCATAATAATTACTATTTCTACCTACAGTATTTACGTGACATTGATTCTTAACTTTGACCATGATAAGCCTTTTACCTGTTGACATTTTTTGTTTTCTCTGTGTGCTGCAGCCCTATTAAGATTGTGAACTTTGAGTCTCACTACATCAAACTTCAGGCTGATTCCAATTATCTTCTATCAGAGGAGTATGAGGTGAGTTATGAGGATTTGTCACTAATAGAATATGGACCCTAATATTGCACCTATAATTTCAACAAGTGTTGCCAGGCACCACAAACACCGCCCCTTACAAACATTATAGTAGATTTGCTCTATCTCTCATCATTGCGAAAATATGTTTTGGTGACCTTGACCCTGACCTTTGACCTACATTCACTAATATTTAATCTAATCTATTTTGAATGACCATCTTTCCTGAAAATTTAATGGAAATTGGTCCAGTTGTTTTTGTATAAAGTTGCTGACAATAAAACAAAAAGACTAAACAAAAAACAAAAGAGTGAATGGAAAACAATACCCTCGCCATTCCTGCCAGCTCCCACAAGACTCTGTCAAATAATGACCCCCGCAGTGTATGTTTTTATGCCGCACCCCTAGGAATCTCATCGCTTTGAAGGCGGAGGCGCAGAGGTAAAGGAAAAGAAGACATCAGGATCATCCTCTCTGTACCCCACCTCCTTCACTAATCTAAAGGGGAAAAAATAACCCTAAATCTATACCTAATGAAAGTAAACCTTAAAATAGAACCACCGATCACCTACAAACCCAAACCCAAAACTTAAGAACCCTAATGACTCCTAAGTGAAATCAAAACCCAAAAGGACCCAGGATGAGGAGGGAAAATCAGTCCCTCGCAGACCTCTCCTATTTCATGGCCAGGAATTACATTTTTTTTGCCATGTCATCAGGGGGGCTCCATAGAATAGTGATTGTTGGGGGGATTGTACTGCATTGAAATGTGTCTGACACTCTGAAAACCTGCTTGTAAGGTTGTGGTAATGTGTGCGCTCTGTGCGCCGGTCTGCCAATCTACTACTCAGCCGGCTGCGCTGCAATTAGACCTGTCTTCAGCTGGTGAGCTCATGGAGCACTGTCAGTGTGGTCTAAGTCAGCGAATCTGTCACTGCGCCGAACTCGATCAGTGGTCACCCCCGAGTGTGCTGCCACACCCATCTTGGCACACCGCGATCTGCTAAACGACCAAACTGCACTGCGCTTAGCGGCAAACTAGCACTGCGCAGGCTTGTACACTAGACAGTAGGCATGGTGGGTAATCACTTCATCCACCTTTCTTTTTACTGTGGAACATGATCACTGCTCCTAATGCTGCAAATAAGCTACTGCTATATACTAATGGTAATAAAGTATGGTAATAAGAAAGAAAGAAAGAAAGAAAGAAAGAAAGAAAGAAAGAAAGAAAGAAAGAAAGAAAGAAAGAAAGAAAGAAAGAAAGAAGACCTTACTGAAAAGTCAATGTTGAGGAAGAGTTAATTACCATCATAAAATAATCTCCAACATGTGTCAAACAAGAGATTGATGTGTAAATCTCCAGTATCTGTGATTTGATCTCTAAACCCCAACCACCTTCCATGCATAATTTAACCCAGATTTGCTGTTTTCCTGTCAGGACCTGAAAGACGTGGGCCGAAACCAGCCTCTCGACTCGGCGCTGCTGCCTGAGAACCGTGGAAAGAACCGATACAACAACATCCTTCCCTGTGAGTGGGAGGCTGCAGTCCTTTAGACACATAAATATGGAGTGATTAGCAGAGATTACACTGTGCTGTGAAGGCCACACCCCTTCTAGTTTGGCAGGCTCCACATTACCCAGCAGTGCATGCAGTATTTATGTGGCAAGCATCTTACTCAACATCTCTTTATTTATCTCATGTTTAGATGACTCAACACGGGTGAAACTGTCCTACGTGGATGATGATCCTTGCTCTGACTACATCAACGCCAGCTACATTCCTGTAAGTTCACTGCTGCAATAAGTGACTGAACATATATCAAGAATTTATGTTCAAGAAGAATGGCCTCAATCACTAGGAGACGATGAAAACACCATTTATAAATATTCTCGAATACTGTAATGAAACACTAATGTGTGTCTGTTTTTACCCATGCTGAAAAATATTTACTATCACACATTGATATTGAATGAAAACCTGCTGAATTTGGATCTACTAGATGTTTTAGTGCTTTTTTTGTACATAGACAATTATGTGGCATGAACTGATGCCACTATGGCTTCAATGATAAATTATTTTAACAATGTTTTATTGTTTGACCGCATATGGTATTACATAACATAACAATTTTATTGATTCCACAGTAGGGAAAGTCATGTCTCAGCAGGGTAACAGTAAAGTGATAAAATATGAAGAACATAAAAATAAATATATTAATTACTAAAATTAAATAGTAACAAGTTTCTACATGTATGCAAATATTTCTACAACAAAAACAGTTCCACAAAGTCCAAAGACTGAAAAACATAGCTAATTAAGTAGTTATCTTTTTAACTGTATAGGTGAAAAACATAAGTGTAATGTGCTTTTATAGGTTTTTAGATATGGGAAATTCAATGCCATGGTTATATTTAAGATCAAGACTATAAAAAATGCTTGAAATTCATGTACATGGTTAAAATCAGTAGAAAGTAAATAAGAGAACATTTTTAATATTTTGAACATATGAAATTCAAGCATTTTCTTCTATTAAAAAATAAATACTTCAAAAAGCATAGATATAAATTAATAAATAATAATCAACTTTGTCCATGTTTACAATTCAAGTTAATTCTTCAGAAGTCATCAACCTGTTTCGTGGTCCTCTTTTGTTTGTGAATTATTAACTATCAGAGACACCAATTTTAACCATATACAGGAATTTCAAGCATTTTCTTTAGCCTTGATCTTAAATCTAAGTGCGGCATTAAAGTGAAAACCTATAAAAGCACATTACATTTATGTTTTTCCCTTCTACAGTCAAAAACATAACTACTTAATTAGATTTTGACCTGGTGGCGGCCATATTGGATTTCTCCATTTTGAAGCATTATGGGACATTTTTGAGCCCCACATACGGAAGATTTGAATTCAACACCCTCCTAAAACCCTAAAAACATTGTATGCCTTCAAGGTTAATCCTTTTTAAAAACTGACCCTGACTAGTTGTTGTTTGTGTATTTCAGGGTAATAACTTCCGGAGGGAGTACATCGCTACTCAGGGTCCACTCCCAGGAACAAAAGATGACTTCTGGAAAATGGTGTGGGAGCAGAACGTCCACAACATTGTTATGGTCACCCAGTGTGTGGAGAAAGGCAGGGTGGGTAGTGAAGTAAAATAAGAACAAAATATAGACTTTTATTAGTATAAAAGTCACCTTGGTTGTTATTTTCCCCATCTTCTTCATTTATTTCTGTCATTGGTTTGTCCTTATTTTGTTCCTTTCCTAATCTTTGCTTCTCAGATGTTATAGCAGGACTTTTGGTAACACATTACATTATGGATGTCTAATAAGGTGGTAATCCAATGGTGATGCTGATGCAATTTCATGATAATAATGCCTTTATAATCGCTTATTACAAGTAATATCCACACAGTTTTTAGTGTAATTAGTTTCCAAGTAATAATGTTGCAAACAGCTTTAATTAATGTGGACATTTCTATGGTCATTTCGATGTAATTTCATGGTAATAATTATCAACAGAGCAGGAATTAAGTACATTTTTGTCATGCTGCACCTCCCGTGAAGTCCTCTAGCATCCCCCAGGGGAGACCTGCCTGATTATTTACTCTCATTTATCCACTAACGTCCTGCAAACTCTGTCAGATCCACTTGAATAGCATCTATTTATGATTGCAACATACCTTCCTGCTGTACAATTTTTGGACAATCTGCCTTTTCTTTTAAACACAGTGGAATTCACTCCCAGACAGTATAAAGAGCTGCACTTATATAAAGATTTTAAAATCACAACTGAAAGCACTTTTGAAAAATATACAAATCTGTAATCACTGATTGTCACTGTACTTCACATTGTTTTCTTTATGTTATTTATCTTCCCCATCTTTGCTGCTGTCAACATGTGGTTTTATTACATGATTTCAACATGTGTGTTATTGTTTATTTTTGTATTGTTTATTTGTGTGTGTGTGTGTGTGTGTGTGTGTGTGTCTGTGGGGGGGGGGGGTTAAATTCTTGTTATCACGTATTTGTCGTACCCTTCCAGGGACTGCAGATGTAAATTAGCCAATGGCTACAATCTGTTACAATGCATCAAATGGCAACATTTATGTTTAAAATTGTACATGGTCCCCGAACAAAATAAAATTGAATTGAATTGAATATTTGAAAAGCACTGTCATATAGTATTATTTTCTGCATACAGGTAAAGTGTGACCATTACTGGCCGTTTGACCAGGATCCTCTGTACTATGGAGATCTGATCGTTCAGATGCTGTCAGAGTCTGTTCTACCGGAGTGGACCATACGAGAGTTCAAAATCTGCAGTGTAAGTTTTACAACTATTTCATTTTAATTCATTTTAGCTTCTTTATCAGCTTAATATCATCTGAAGTCAAAAATAGATTTTAATTGCACATGAGGTTGGAATCTTTTCATTTTTCTAATATAAACCCCCCCAAAAATAATTATGACAAAAATGTAAAAAATAAATAAATAGCATTCAACAAGGAGAAGGATGAAGTACAATATATAAAATATAACATATAATGTACAATATAGTACAATATATTCCTGCCCCCTTACATCATCTTTCTCTACTGATCACAAATCTTAGACACTTCAAAATAAAGTCTAAACAAAAAATATTATGCATCTCAAAAATAAACTCCATAATGTCCATTTCATGACTGCATTTCATAATAATTTTGTATAGTTTTGTTTTCAGACACATTTTCCATTGTATTCCTTTTTATACACATCACAAATCACCTTTGACCAGGTACAATGATCAAATACTGAGTCACAGTTACACTTTATTGATCAAGAATAAAAAACATTGTCACAATCATTTCATTAGAAGAGATGAAAATATTTCATGCCGTCGTTATGGCTAACAGTGTAGTTTGTAAAGTCTAAAAACGCCCATCAATCTGTCAATTTTAAAAAAAATTTGGGGGGTATTTTGTTATAAAACTAGATATGAAACCTACTAATGTAAAGTATCTTGATTAAGCTTAAATAATTATATTCCCAACAGACGAAATTAATGCTATATTAGATATTTAACTTTATAAAATACAGTAAATTTTTTCTTTAATATCTGCATGTGTCTGAGGTACGCTGTAAAACAATTATAAGCATTGTATGTATTCAACAGATAAATAAATACATTTTAAAAAGTAGGAGTAAAGAGTAAAAAATGAATGAATTTGTCATTTCCAAATTTTATACAATATTATATCAAGTCCAAATATTACACCCGTCCCCTTCAAATCCACTAAATAAAATACACATAATTAATACAAGTTCATTTAAAAGGGTCCCACCCATTCATTTTTTTAATTTCTTAAAATAAAAATAAAGTAATAATGCAGCATCATGTTCATTAAATACAACTTCTAACCATGTGTGTGTGTTGTATTTAAGGAGGAGCAGCTGAGCTACACCAGGCTGGTGCGTCAGTTCCACTACACAGTGTGGCCCGATCACGGGGTCCCAGAGACCACGCAGTCCCTCATCCAGTTTGTCCGCACGGTCCGCGACTATGTCAACAGGACACCTGGATCTGGACCCACTGTGGTCCACTGCAGGTAGTCACTACACAACTAACGTGTCCAATATGGTGAGACGGGAATGTAAAGTAACAGGAAATAAGGATGTTTATGTCAAGTTTACTTTAACACATTACTCCAGGTAAGCGTGCTGATATGAATTGTCATCTGTTTCATGGTCATAAAAGCTGCTGTATGTGTTTGTGTTCCTTTCCTTCAGTGGTTTTGTTTTAACCCTTTGATGTATGAATTATGAGAATGCTAGTCAAGATTTTTTAGTGTTTTTATTCCTCTAGGAATGAGAAAAGCAATGAGATTGAAATCTTTTTAATGAACCTATTTATTATGGAGTTACAAAAATGTCCACTCAGCTGGACAACATGTGTTTAAGCTTTGAAGCAAAGAAATATGTATTTAAAATGCGATATCAAATCAGTATGAAATAAAACATTGTTAATGCAGTTATTTTTTAAAGAAGTCTGTTAATTACAGTCTAATGACAACAATCAGTTGATTTGCATGTAAACATGTTAGTGCAGATCAGGTATTAAGAACAACCAAGTTACAGTCATGATATGAACTGACTGATATGGAACTAAAACAACAAAACCCATGAATATACAAGAGAACAACTGTAGAAGAACTGTCTACTGTAGTGATAGTTTGCATCAAAGGGTTAATGTGTGTTTTAGGATCAAAACAAAGTGGAATAACAGAAAAAGACAAAGATGGGGAATGGGGGTTTAACAGGTTTTTACTAAATAAACACTGTAGATTTTGTAGTGTTAATTTGGAGACAATGGGACCAAATACAGTCTAGAAGAAGTTAAATAAACTCTCTAAGTGTTGATTTAACACTGCAAAATTTACTGTGAAGTGTTGAGAATGTACATCCTGGGTATGATTTGCTGGGGGGAGGGATCATCCCCCCTCTCTGGTTTTGGACATTGGGTCCTGTGGTCTATGAGTCTTTGTGATGGTGTGAACACAAAGTGCTGGAAAGAGGAAGTTCACATGCAGCGAAGTTGAGGCGGAGCGGGGGCTGTAAAGCTCGCAGTTGGACCCATGAGCCACTTTGTCCCCCTGGGGAGACGAAGGGACAGAGTGGTGAACCACCCCAACCTGACTCCCAACACCTCAACCCCCAATACCCCCCTCCGAACGGGTATCATGCGTTCAGTTTTTGTGCTCAGAGAGAACCCAATCCCGGTCCCGGGTGCACCCCCATACCCTGCCCTTGCACGTTGGCAGGTAAAATCAGTAAAAAAAACAACAACTGCCCATTCATGAGCAGATGGACACCACGTATACAGACCCAGATGACCCTCCAACAAGGAAACAGAAAAGGCCACATGAACTGCACCATCAGAAAAAACTGTTGATTTGTTCATTTAGTGATTTGTGCCTTATTTATGTTATTCATGTGGGAATGAGGGTCAGAACATCCAAAAAAACCAGTTCTTTTTTAAAAAATACATTTCACCCTGTGTACATCATTAAGATATTTAGGATGTTGAATATGAACTGTGAACTAGAATAACTACAATGAGTATTTTTATTTTGTAAATCAGCCCAGCTGCTTTTTGGTACCCATTTGAACTCCAAAGAGCAGCTAGACTGTCAAAAGTCAGTGAAAAAAAAACACTAAATCAATAAATAAAGGAAAATAACTACAACTTTCCAAGAGTAAAAACAACAACAAAAAACACAAGGAAAATGGCATTAAAAAAATAACTAGTTTTATAGTGAGTCATACTCATTGTTCTGTTTTACCCCCTATTCCACAGGAGACCACTGAGCATGCTCAAATGTCTACAGAAAGCACAGGGCCTATGCTATCATCACGTTTTAGAAAAGTTTCTTATTGACCAACAGTTGATTTTTTTATGAATATTTAAACTCAATTACACATTGAGAGTGCTCACCTCAGACACGTCAGGGGTTAAAGGTTCAAGTCTCTCAAATTGAGTGAATGTTCTCTCCAAGCTCTTGACAGATTTCTGCTCATTGTTCGTGCTGTTGTTTTTGTTTTGGACTAAATCCTGCATGTGTGGCTCCTTCCTCCTCCTCCCAGTGCTGGTGTAGGTCGCACAGGGACCTTCATCATCTTGGACCGTGTGCTGCAGCAGCTGGACAACAAGGACACGGTAGATATCTACGGAGGTGTCTTTGACCTGCGCCTTCACCGATCCCACATGGTTCAGACTGAGGTACGAGATCTGTGTGTTCCTCATACACTGGTGAGAGCAACAATTTAGTCATATGTTATGGAGAAATCAGAAAGAAGCACTGAATATTCGGTGAGTGGCTGAGAATAAAGACCCAAACATCTACTGGTGACTAATATCACTTACTGATCTAAAGTGTTTACTACTTGTTGATCCACTAATCTTATGAATATAAAATACAGTTTGACATCTTTTCATGGTCATCAGATATGACCTACTTTAACATTCAGAGACTCTGTAGTTACCATGGATACACTGTCATCTTCCACAGCCTTGATTCACCAGTAAAACCCATGGAGTTTAATAAATGACACTAGATGGACACACTTGGCTTATGTCCAGTTAATGACAGATTTTATTCGGAAAAGTCATTTTTTCTTCAGTTTTCTCTGCTTTTGATTTAATATTCCTCAAGTTTGATCTGAGCTTTTATGAATATCTGCATGATCATTAAATTCACCCATTGTAGCTGGATTAGGCCCCCACAGACACCCGTGACTCAAGTGAGGATAGAGCAGGTTCAGAAGATGATGTGAGATGAGACGAGACCCCAACCCCCGAAGGGGAGAGGGGTACTGTTTTTGAGTCACTTTGTTTGTTTGTTTGTCTGTTTTTCAGCAGCTTTACACAAAAACTACTGAACAAATATCCATTAAATTTCAGGAAAAGTGCAAGATGGTCCAGAATAGGTCCCATTAAATTTTGGCGAATGTATGTCAAATGTCACAGTCACCAAATATGTGTTTTCCTAATGGTAATAGATTGAGCAAATCAGGTCAAAGGTGTGCAAGAGCGTGTGTGTGTGTGTGTGTGGGGGGGGGGGGGCAACACTTGTTTGTATCCTCTTTTAAATGCCAATGTATTCTTACATATACTTTTACTTTGTAACTCCTCTGTTTTTGTGGAGAGGCCACATTTAATGACCAGCAGAAGTGTAAAAAGTACTGCCGTTCATTACTCAGGTAGAAGTATAGATACTAAGGGTTAAAAAGACTTCTGTAGAATATTATAAATATCATATAATAGAAATTATTTGCGGTTTGTGACTTTTCAGTCAATACAGAGGTAGCTCTAGACATGCATATACACTAGTGATACAACCAGTTTTGGGCTGGTAATTACATTTTGGCATGACACAGCAGATTGCACTGCAGCGGGTTAAACCACTTTGCAAAAATTCTGTTCTGATTTAGTGCTCTGGGGCATGTAAACGCACATCTGAGGACTTCTTTTTAATGTTTGTACAGTTTAGGTCAAATCTCTGAGGATAAAGAAATATTGTCCTTGTAACCACAAATAGTGTCTGAAACTGAATGAGACCTTCTTAACTTTTGTAGAGTAGAATTAGTCTGATTTTTTAAACATTGTTTATTTGCTTTGGCATCTTTTCTTCTCTTCTCAGTGTCAGTACGCTTACCTGCATCAGTGTGTACGTGACGTTCTGCGAGCCAAAAAACTGCGCAATGAGCAGGAGAACCTCCTTTACCCCATCTATGAAAATGTGAACTACAACGCCCAAAGAGGTTAGTGAACGTCACACATTACACTTACAGGTGCATTAGTTTAATGAAATCATTGAACTGATTAATTAGAAAACTTTATTGATCCTTTGTTTTGTTGTTTTGTTTCTGGCCTGCAGATACGCTGTGCACCAGACGTTAAAGATTGTATTGACTACTGAGTGATATGTTGAGCACTACAGGGATTCATGGCAATTTAAGCTTTCTGTCTTTTTGTTTATAATTTTATCAGCAGATATTTCCAAACAGAAAAACTATATGATTATTTATGTAACATACAGCACTGTAGATATACTTACATCATATGTGTATGTTTTTGTAAATATTTTTACTCAATATTTCTATAAGGCTGCTTCTTAAATTATGTACTTTCATTTTATTTATATATTTTATATTATTTGCACAATAGAATCTTGGCATTTTATAGAAAAAATAACTAATCCTGACCAGTGAATTCAGTTTGTTTTATGTATCACTGACTACTTTTAGAGGATGACTCAGCGTGACTCAAAGTGCTGTAAGTGTATACATCCTGTATCTTAGGTTTCTATAGCGGTAAAGACAAACTATGCTCATACTTCCAGCACAATTTGACCTCATAGAGCCTTTTGGAAAGTCATCCATCCATGCTTTAATTTTATCGATATTTTCATTTTTCCGCTAAACAAACCATTCCCTGACATAGGCCTCTATTAATGAAAACACAAGTAAATAGAATGCAATACAAATATAATTTCCATCAAATGGAAAATAAATATTTGTTTCTACCAAGTGGAATTAAAGCAATATAATATTAGTATTGTTCAAAAATATTAATTTTCAGTTGTAGACTTGTAGTCATTCACTCTCCTGTCTGGAGCCTTTTCAGTCTCTGTACTCACTGAGTTATTGTTCGTGGTTTTGGAGCCTTCCAGTTTATATTCTCCATTTTTATGAATACACAACAGTAACTGAGAGGAATAAGTGGGTTATAATGCTTTTTAAATGACCGTCGGAAATGTCTGATCATTGCCAGACTTATTCGAATTATAAATATATTAATTTGTTATGTTTAATTTCCTATTCCGTTTTATAAAATAATATTTTAGACATGTTTATTGTGTTTATGCCAGCAGATGTTCACTGCTGGTCAAAAGTTTTACAACACCTCAAGTGTAATGAACAACCTGACATAAAAATGAGCAATGAGGTACATGTCTACCCCCCCAAAAAAAACATTCAAATGAATGTACCTTTCAGTCATGAAATAGGCTTCTGGAAAACTTCAAAGTTGTGCAAACAGTTCCAAGTGTCCACACTTTTATTGACATTACCACAATATGTTGGTAATGATAATAATGATAGTGTCCCAATGTGCAAGATGTTATCATCTTCATTTATGGTGTGTCATAGCTGTATAATTTAAGGACAAAAACAAGAATTACTACATATTGACCACATTGAGGCACTTTCATAGAACTGAAAAACTGCATATGGTAATACGAACTGTAGGCATATTTCCTTTATTGATCTTTAAAAGTCCCATTTTTTAAAAGCCACCCATCTTGTTTTCAAGATTAAGACTGTACATATAGACTCATATTAGTGTATTTTTAACACACATCTCTATATTCAGATAATCCCTGCAGAGCATCACCATATATTTCACAACAAAATATATTTCAGTGAGGATCCTTTGTCTCAAACCTATTTACAAACATTTATTTTCATTGTGTCTTTCAAAAACATTCCAAAAAGAATAACAGAGCGTAAATCTGGAGCATACACAGTAAATTTTGCAGTGTTAAATCAACACTTAGAGAGTTTATTTAACTTCTTCTACAGTGTATTTGGTCCCATTGTCTCCAAATTAACACTGCAAATTCTACAGTGTACTTATCATTTTAATGCGTTAGTACAAACAGAAAGAAGACAACATAGTGTAAAAATATATGTGTCTGTTTGCACTATTAAAGGGCACTGAAATTATCATTCTGCCACAGTTTTTTCTCTTTGTGTCCTATATTCTGTGTGACCCTACCTGAAAAGCACCTAATTTTGCTGATTTCTGCTGAAGTATGCCCCCAGAACTTTATTCTACTACAATAGGAACACATCAGAACAAAATAAGAACATAAACCTAATATAAAAACACAATAAAACTATTCAGTGTTTTAAGGGAAAAGACCAAAAGTTAAGAAAAGTGTATGTGGTGGAATTGACTTATTTTGACTGAATACAATGGTGAGAAAAAAAACTTATTAGCAAAACTAACTTATAAAGCATTATAACCCTTAAAGATGTAGAGAAAAGGAAAGTGTTTGAAAACCTTCAACAGGTAGTATAAAATATCCAGTTATGATTATTCATCCATTATCGATACATACCTGCTCTGACATGACGTTAAAGTCACTGTTGAGGAATGTTACATGACTTCCACTGCACGAACAACCAAAGAAAGAGAAACGTCCCTACCCTGTAACAGTAAATGACGACCTGCTGATACATCAAGCCTAGTGTAGGTGCAAAATGTAAGTAAACTACAAAAAATACCCTATTGTAATATATAGAAAGATGTGACAGTGATCTTCTGATTAACACTCTCAACCACCTCCTAATGGTTGATTCACAAATTGTTTTATCAACAGAAAACATTTTGTACATTATAACCCAAAATGCCATAGATTTTGTCCTTTTGGTTAGTTAAATATTTTATTTTCTACTCAGTTTTTGTATAATTGTTAAGTGTCGTAATTTTACAGGGAAGCAAATTTTATGCTTTCTGCCTTTGCCACATTTATTTTGTAAAGGAAATGTTCATAAACATGATTATGTAGGAGGCTTTAAGCCACGAAAGATGTAGAAATGTACAGTTATGATTATTCATCCATTATCAATGTATACCTGCTCAAACATGACTGTAATAGTCAGTGTGGAGGAATGTTACAAGGAAATTGTTGCACAGACATTGGGAGAGAGATATTGTTGCACACTGTAACAGTAAATTGTTGCCTTCATACACTACCAGTCTAAAGTTTTAAAACACACCAAGCATTTACAAAACTATCATAAAATATTGAAAAAAATTAAGGTTTGTTTATGAGGTAACATTGCTAATTTACCAAACCCACCAGATAAATGAAATGGGGTAAAAAGTAAATTTCTCTCTGGAGTGGAGTAGAAGTATAGCACTAAAAAAAGCAGATAAACTAATATAACTTTGAATAACTTCAGTTAAAGTGTTAAAATACTGAACCACAAGCATTGAAAGCCTTAAAAGAACAGAAGTATTAACATGAACATACACTTGAGGGACTAAATGTAAAGGTACACAACTTCCCATTGCATCTGTTACTGGGATATATTAGCTTACTTAATAGAATTTAATGAAACACGATCTAAGAGTTAAGAAAATTTAAAATCATGTGTCTGATACCTGAAGATATTTTAATGTATTTCTATATTTGTTCAATCTCCTTTTATTGATTTTATGTTCAGACTAAAACTAAATGACATAACGGAGGTGTTTTAAAGATTTCGACTGGTAGTGTAAAAATTATACTGTGTATATGACTTATCATGACGCATTTTTGTGGGTGTTTCAATAAAGCAAGTAATTATGTTTTTTAAGATTGCATGACTGGCATGCCATTACTTTCTATTAGTCATTCATTATGTCCCTCCTGGGAGAGGCCCTGGCTATCCCAAACCACACATCATGCGCATGCGCAGTACGGGGAGCCTTCACCACATTGGAGATTCCTGCTGCCTGTAACTCTCGGAAGTTTAGCCAAGTTGCAGAGATTTAGCCCAACAGGCTAGCAGGATCAAAGACGGTGCGACCACAGCAAACTTGGTTTTCTGTGAGAAAAAACAGTATTTGGACGGAACCCTTTACCTCGCAGTGAAACACGAAGGACTATCGATGGATTTGAGCCGTCTTTCATTGTTTCATTTCCGCAGACATGAGCGTTAGACACCTTTGAAAGAAGTTGTGATTGTTTTTTTGGCGCTCTAGCACCGCAGAGGAAAGATGGAGGATCTGCTGGTGTAGCAGCGGGCTAACGCTAGCTGGCTTGTTGGGTTTACTGGCCCCGGAGCTTTTCGCCAAGTGTGTGAATGTCCGAAAAAAATTGGATGCTTTCTTACAACATACGAACGGTACCTGGTAAGTATAGTTTTACGACATTGTTAGTCTATTTACATGTATATAGTGGAGAGTAAAGTGAATGCGTCGGTGTGTTCTCGGGACGCTAACTGTAGCCTCCGAGCTAATTAGATAGCTGAAATCTGTGT
Organism: Siphamia tubifer; assembly: GCA_020466265.1. Classification (NCBI taxonomy): domain Eukaryota; kingdom Metazoa; phylum Chordata; class Actinopteri; order Kurtiformes; family Apogonidae; genus Siphamia; species Siphamia tubifer. Next base: position 26,099,035 of record CM035788.1, on the reverse strand, counting down.
TAGCTTATTCAACCAGCAGAGAGGTCAGTTTAGCTTTGTGCTAACTAGCTGCCATTACACTCTCATACCATACTGAGCGAAAGAAGCTGGCTCTGGCTAATTACAAAGTTATTCCAACATCAGCTGCCCCCGCAGTTAGCTTCAAAAGTTCTCTAACTTAGTTACCAGCCTGACTAAGTTAGTTAGCCTGCCCGAACAGCTGATTTCTTCATTTGTGTTTATTTGAGTTGCATGGTTGGTAAACACCCATAAATGGTCGTTAACTGAAAACATTCATCACAAAGTGTTTTTACCTGTTTGTATCTTACTAAAAGTTATGAAGATAACACCCACATCTTTGATTTAAAATTAAAGTAGGCTTAAAAATACTCTACTACATGTCAACGCCTGCATACCAATGCTTAAGTAAACGTATGTCACCATTATCAACAACATATCCCTGAAGTATGGAAAGTTAAGAATAGATAATGGATTTTAAAAGTATGTATACTACTAGGATATATAACTATCAATACTTGCATGTGTTCATATTTATTATTGTAGCAAGTAATTCTTACTATATGTACTTTTGAGTAGAGTCTGTTAACATGCATGTAAATTAACATTTGATGTGTACTTGATAATTACAATGTGATTCAAAAAAGCAAACTTCTAAAACTTCTAGAAGTACAAAAGTACTTGTGTAAAAGTGGTAGTATTCCATCACTGGTAATAATTTAGTGTACAGCTTACTTTTGTATATGATGTTTTTAGACGTATCACTGCTGCATGAATGTATATGCTGTATTTTACTACTGTAGGCGTTAAATGTCGTCTTAGTTTGAATATACTTGCTTTACATACTACTGAGTAGTTTCATCTACTGCAGTGCTTTATAATGTTGTGTAAAACCACCATATATTTGTGTTGTCCTCATCTTGTGAGAACCACAAATTTCTAAAAAAAAAACCCAACAACAAACAAACAAAAAAACACACACAAAAAGTCTACTTTTCGTAACCACAGAAAAACAGGTCTGCTGTCAGCTTTGACAATACACATCCCAGCTAATCCAAGAGGGTTTTTTTAAAGAATTTGCCTAGCTTTAGAATTTGGAGGAGTCTAAACTCAAGCTGTAAAAGAACTATTCATTCTTTAGGCTTTTACTGGGTGTGAAGGGGATGAAATACTGTTCCCTGAAAATGAACTAAAGCTGTTCAGACATTGGAGTAAAAAGTACATTTAACTCTGAGATGCTGTGGAGTACAAGTATATAGTTGCAAAAGATTGTAGAATTTATGTGAATTGCACAAATGTCTATCAAATTTATACTCATGTAGAGTACTGGGCTAAAAGTACTTGGTTACCTTCCACCATTTGGTTATATGAAAGTGGCAGAAATAAGTTAACTGGATTCATACAGGTCACAAAAAAATGAAACCCTATAATTTAGTAACTGATGTTTTGGTTGAAATGCACTATTGGAATTATAATAATCCGTAATAATTCATGTCTTTCTTTATACTACACAGACTTCTCTAAATATTTTACAAGCAGACACCACACACTATTTCATTTTCAGGGCATAATCAGAATGATCTTTGTTTTTATGATAGGATGAGATTAAATTTTACCAACCGTCCTTGAATTAATATTAATTAATTAATTAATTGATTAAAAGTAGATCCAGAAGTACAGTCTTTTAAAAGTGACATTTGTGGAACAGCTTAACTGACAGTTGAGGAGATTAAGTAAAATATGCCTTTAAAAAACCTATTTATTTAAATTTACTGATATAATGGGCCTTTTGTATTCATTAAAAAAATTAAATGGCAAATTCTATTGTTGGTAATCATGACCTAATGGTGTCCCTTGTTTTCTTAGGAAAATATAAACAATTTAATATATATTCACCCGTACAGTGATGAAACCAGCATGTTCAGTGTTTTCTGATTCCTTCTAATGCTAAATGAATCATGAGTCTTGGTCATTAGAAAAATAATTATGTCCTGCTTTCTGGTTTTATCTTCCCAATTGAATTGCTTTCTTCATATTTATTTCTCTTTTTCATTATCCTTTTGCTTATTATCAAACAACTTTCTAAAGGTATGAATTAATGTCAATGTTCTGGCAGTTCATGTTTGCACAGCAAGAAAAGAATGAGCGTCCCTCCAGCTCTGAAGATGGAACCAGAGCTACTGGTGGCAGGATCTAGGTGAGTGATGTAGCAATATGACTGTAATGTCTGCATATTATATAAAACACTCATCAGGTGTCACTCAAGCTTCTTGCTTTTGTTCCTTTTAGACATCAGATGGTGCTCTGAAGAAGCCATGGGTAGCTGTTTAAGCTGTCCAGAGAAAGAGTCAATTCCAGATAATCATCAAAGTAAATTCAAGGTGAGTTCCTGCTGCAGCCTGCCTCAACACCAGCCTCACAGTCCGTGGGAGTCTGTCAACCCACACCCTGGATTATTCACTAATGATTGTGGTTAAGAGGTTTCACAAACTTTGCCGATTACCCTTTCTTATTTTCAAAGATGTTTTTTTTCCTTCTCTTAGGTTGTGTTACATTTCTGAGATCTTATTAATGCCTTTTTTTAGACATTGGGTTTCGTTAAGTCGCCAATCATTTTTCACCTGGTGAAATGTATATATACTATGTACTGAGACCATCCTATTTCATTCCATTGATTTGTTTGAAAAGTTAATGTGAACATTTATTCTAAATGTGTGGGACTTTGCTTCTTTTTTAGTTAATGTTAAATTTGGATCCTTTTATACTCTATGCCTTTGTTGGTTAGTGTTCACAGTAAACGAAAGAATTGGCAGAAAAAAAATAAACATTAATTTTTTTTTTTTACATACTGCCCAACTTTTCCTTTGCGGTGGAATGTAATATATGTGTTCTCATGTTTGAAGAGTCTAGTACTAACAAACACTCAAATTAGTTTGTTGCTGCCACAGTTGTTTTGAAAAAATAACTGTGTAATTTCCTTTTTTTTGGGTGTAAATTATTTTATTTTTTTTTAATTTTTTTAATTTTTTTACATGTATTCTGTGACTGCTCAAAATAAACCAATCAATCAAAAACCAACAAAGCAACATGTTATAAATAAATGCATCTGGGTGTTTTGTTTCCTTCACCTAATCTTGTGTTTGATCACACAGGTGATCAACGTGGACGACGATGGGAACGAGCTGGGCTCTGGCGTGATGGAGCTGACCGATGCCGAGCTGGTCCTCCACACCCATCGCCGTGACGACGTCAGGTGGCCCTACCTGTGCCTACGGCGCTATGGCTACGACTCTAACCTCTTCTCCTTTGAGAGTGGCAGACGCTGCCAGACAGGCCAAGGTACATGATTAATAACTTTGAGATAAAATAAAGTCTGCTTTTTCTTTAGAAACTGGGGAGAAAAAAACTCTGCGTATTGAGTGTTTTTACAACAGTAGATGCCCCTGTTTTTTGTTTTTTGTTGATTAAAAAAAAATCTGTAAGATTGTGATCTAAACACACATTTGTTGTATTGTTCTATTAATACAGTTTGGGAGGTTTAAATGTGTGACTGATATCAACGTAAAATGTTAAAGAATCAAAAAGAGACTTACAAAAGAAAATAGCTTCTTACACAAGATGGTGGTATGTTGAAGACCCACAAAATAACATGAACTAGTCACCTTCTTTTAATCATAAATCAGACAGAAACACAACTGTACATAGATGCAGCCTGTTGTGAATGAAGAAGTGTTGACAGCAAATGCAGGAGCTGAGTTATGCTGGACTTGGAGTTGATGTATCCAGTGTCACCAGTGCATACAAACGTACATTTAGAGTGAATGTACGTAGATTTGTCTAGTAAGTCTATGTGAAACTATGTTATTTTGTTCATCTATTACCTGATGTATCTTTTCATTTTAATCAATTTATGATATCTAATTGTTGTCTGGACAGAAAAAGGAAGGCATTGAAAAAAAATCTGTGGGGTTATCAGATCATTTTGGTCCCTAAAACACTGTAAAAAGTGTTTTACTGACTTACCGGAATACAAATAAAAGGCTCATCTGAGAAGGAGATAATCAGTTATTAATGTAGTTGCTAGTACTTGTTCCTGAACAATAAATACAATATTTATCTACCCAGAAAAATTAGTAAAAAAAAAAAAATAGAGCCTTAAAACAGCATGGATAGGAGAGTGGTAAGATTATAGTCACCAGTTTTTCCAGTGACCACAAAACATAGTCATTTTGTCTTAACAGTTCCAAATATTAAAAGTGTCTGATTTAAACAAAATAAACTACACTTGATTTAAAAAGTCTTAAAATGTATTGCATTCAGACTCAAGAAGTTGTTAAATAGTCACAAACATTGATTTGTTTGGCTTAATAAAGTCAAAGATAAATGCCTTTTTGCTGGAGTGAGTCATGCTCTGTTATGTGCACGTCTAGATTATAAAACTATTAGCTCTTCACTCCTTCTAAAAGATGATTTTCCTAGAACGTAAATTTAAGTAGTGTTTAAAATTACTATGAAAAAGGTCTAAACAGCACTAAATCTAAATATGTAATTCTTTTAGACAGCTGGATAAATGGCTTTATATTTCCATTACTTGGTCCAATGTTGAAGCAGCAAAAATGCTTCAGGAACGTTGCACGAAGAAACATTTCCGAGGAGTTTTAACTGTCTTCATTAGGAAATGAGAATGTATTTCCCTTTGAATCGACATTATTTCATGCAGGGTCTTAGGGGTGACCTCGGTCTTGTGGCTTCATCTTTGCATTGCTGTTGAATTTTGTTGTCAATCTGTCACAAATCACATGTTTCTGACTCTGCCATGACACGCCTTTATTGTGCCATTATTTTTGGATCCCATGCTGTCATAAAGGATGAGGTGGCGAGAGCTGGGGGTTTGGGAGGGTTTCAGTAGGTTCGTGGGTGTGGTAAGTCTCAGGCACTGTCGTGTGTCATCGTCAAACCCCACCCCCCCACCCCCCTCATTCATACCCCGACCACCCAGTGTGTGATCAGACGTACAGTTTTGATAGCTGTAAATGGAGGTGTGTGTTGTGTACCGTCGCACTGGGAGTCAACCCTGTGCTGTGTTTCCTCCTGTGTGCAGTGTCTCCTTGCAGTGTGATTACTCTGTCTCAACAACTGGGCCATGCGTGGTTTGTCCTTGGTGTGTTGCCATGACCTTGGTTAAATTCTTTTTTAACCTGTTTGATGGTGGTTTGTCCGTCTTTATCCTCCCTTAGTTCTTCCCTCAGATCTGCCCTCTGATAGGAACCTGAAAGAAACAGTTACGCTCCATTTATTTTCATTACTAATAAATCACTGACACTTTTCATGAAATGTTGAAAATTACAACATGCCCGTCACTTTGTTGCCTCAAATAAGTGCAGAAACGATTGAGTACTTTGTCAGATGAGGGAATAATTAAGTATTTTTCCAGAGACTTAATGTTATTGTATTTTGACTATTTATCCCTAAAAAGAAGTTTGTCTTGGGTGCAGTGCTACACTGAGCAACATTTTAAAAAGTACACAAAGGTTATCATTAAGGAGTTGCATTTAATGATTTTATACATAAATAACATTAATAAATTGGAAAATCAATTAAACTATAATTGGTTACAGAATTTAATTTTCTTCATGTTTTTTCACCTCATTTTATAAAGGAGAGTTTGTAGATGATATTTTGATAATTTAATTTAACTTTTTTCACACTAAAACATAGAAGTTAGACGTACACATTTTAGAATTTATATTATTTTATAATATAAGAAGCTTGATTAAGTCATATCTGGCAACAGTGATAGAATGTTAAAATAAAGTTTGAAGCTTTTCCTTCACTTGATCATGAACCAAATGTCTGTGGAGCAGAAAAGCAATTTGAAGACATCACTCTGGGCCTCATGGGTATTTGTTTTTCTAATGTCAGAAGGTGTTTGACTGAGTGATTAATGAACATCATTGTTAGTTACAGTCCTACATGAGTAGAGGGTTAGTTTTGAAGCCATCTCAGTGTAAAGTCGACTAGTTTTAGGAGGTAATTGTAATAATAGCACACATGAAAGGGGGGGGGCATAATTTTAATGTTTTCAGCATTCATTTGTAATTTTGGAAAATAAATGTTTATCTAAATGTTTGCTTCTGTTAACCACATATTTAAACAGGAGTCTGCCACGTTATCATTTTGTCTTCAAACTAAACCTGGCAGCAGATCAGCCTCAGTAAAGATTAGATCAGCAGAAGTTTTCAGAGATGGGTTTGAGGTGGATTTTATTTATTCTGTTCATGAAAATACTGACACTAGACTTCTTTTTTTTTTTTTTGTTATATTTCATTTGAGTAAAATGTTTTGATTGTCTTTTTATTTCCGGGTTTCATGGTAGTGTTTGTTAGATGTTCATTGTTTCTGGGCGGGCCTCATTGTAAAACTACATAAACAGACTGTTTAGTTTTTTCCTGACATTTTCTGCCTTTGTTTTGTGTGTGTCCAGGTATTTTTGCCTTCAAATGTGCTCGGGCTGAGGAGATCTTCAACATGCTACAGGAGGTGATGCACAGCCACAGCATCAGTGTGGTTGAGGAGGCTGTGCTGGAGCCCAACCACCAGGCTGCACACACACCACACACTCCTGCAGGTACGTACACACACAGGTTTAAGATGTGTCAGTATTGTTCGGTGACTCATGACAAATGTGTTTTTTCTGTGTGTTTCAACTAAATGCAAATAAGTCAATGAAGTAATTGTGTTTTTCCTGTAGCTCTGGGTTACTCAGTGCCCACAGTGCCAAACGGTGTGACCAGGCTCCCGTCTGTAGGTGACGCCCCATCTCACCCTTCAACTCGCCACCCATCTGTGGCAAGCACCCGTCTGCCCTCTGTGGGGGAGGAGTCCACTCACCCCTTATTAGTGGCAGATGAAATGGTAAGATGCCAAAGATGAAACTGTTGTCAGACTTAACGTACTAGCTTTAGCTCAGTAGTTTGTATTTTTAACTTCATTTGATTAGAAAGACTACAGTTTGGGTTTCATGGTATGTACTTGTACCACCATCCCATGTATATATATTTATTACTAATGTAATCATCAGGGTATGTTGAGTCTGAAACTCGAAAAGTTATGGACAGATTTGGCTGAAGCTTTCAGGAATTGTTGATACTGGCAGAAGGAACAAGTGATAAACGTTTGGTCAGGGGGGTGGTCTTTCAGGAGAGGGGGGTTGATCTGCCTTGGTGGAGTCTGTGCTCTCAGTGCTTTTCTAGTTAAGTTCTGCTTTCATTGTGTTGCAGTTTGAACTATAAAAGTGATTTGTATTTTGCAGTTATTTCACTTAAACCAATTACTTTATCAATTTTTTTTATACCAAAGCAAATCTAATCTAAACACTCAGGTTCACATTCTGCTCCCACTGAAAGTCTTTTCCAGTCAGGACATGGACAATTGTAACACCAGTAATGATTGCATAGTGACATAAACTGATGAGTAAAAGTGTTTGTGTTTCTGTGTGTGCAGGTTCACACCTACGTCAACACCACGGGTCTCCTGGAGGACCAGCCCAGTCCGGTGACGGTCACCACACCACTGGAGAGTCCCACTTCTCCCCAGTCACAGTGTCCACCGACCCCTCCACCTCCTCCCAGGGTCCGCACTGAGCCCCAGGCCCCCCCTTCTCAGCAGGAGCCCCAGGTGCTGCTGGAGCCTCAGGGTGTGCGGTTTGTGCTGGGCCCCACCCCAGTTCAGAGGCAGCTGATGGAGAAGGAGAAGAGGCAGAAGGAGGCGAAGGAGTCGGGGGAGCCGGGAGAGACTAATGGCCACACGGACACTGAGCAAAGTGCCATGGAGGCCCCCTCTGAAGCAGAGCCGGCCCCCGTACACTCCAATGGCTCCTCCTCCACCACCACCTCTAATCCAACCTCTGCTCCTCGCCGCCACCGCCCACCCCCCCCTCACCCCCGACGTTCAGAATGTCAATAACTCGGCCCAGCGGCGCACTGCCCTGCTGGACTACGAGAACCTACCGGCGCTGCCGCCGGTGTGGGAAGCCAGGAAGCCCAGCTCCGAGGAGGAGGAGAACGGCTGCAGCAGCAGCAACAGCAGCCTGAAGACGCCTTCACTCAACGGCTACAACCACCACCACCACCACGGCCTGCTGCACCACTCCTACTCCCACCCGCTGTCCGCCCACCCACTCTCCGCTGCCCTCGAAACCTCCCACAACTACGTTAATACAGAGAACGTCACGGCGCCTCTGAGTGCCCACCGGCCCGACACGGCCCGCCGCCGCGCAGACGGACCAACCATTTTCAACTTCGACTTCCGCCGGCCACCGCTGCTGGGGCACGCAGAGCCGCCAAAGACTCTGAACTACATTGAGGTGGAGATGGACAACAGCGCCAGCGCTGGGAACAAGGGCGCCTCAGACGGCAGCAACCCCCAAACGCCACGCACCCCCACCTCGCCGTTGCCCCCTACTACCCCCACACGCCGCACGGAGCTCTATGCCCTCATTGACATTGAGCGCACCGCCGCCATGTCCAACTTGCAGAAGGCTCGGCCGCGTGATGATGGCACGTCGCGCAAGACGCGGCACAACAGCACGGAGCTGCCGACCAAAAGCACTGTCTGACCACGCACCTTTTTCCTATTAACCCTTTTTTTGTTTTGTTTTTTTCTACGTACGATACACAGAAGCACAGCAGGTGCTGCCTTTATATTCCAGAATGGAGACGCAAATAAGAGACTCCAGCAGAAAAAGTCTTAAAAAGCGATTCAAGTGACTTTTTGTGTGGTTACCTGTAAATGAAGTCGGGTAGACCCAAAAGAAATTAAACCTAGGTACTTGCCATATACCAATTTATTCCTATGGTAATATAATACCTCTCTTCCTTCACTCATTCTCCAGTGCATTTGGGTTGTTTATTATGTTAATAAGACTGGACTGCATTCCTCCTCCTCACCCATTCCCTCTCCTTATATGGTACAAATCAGTATTACTGAACAAAGCATTCCATTTAGCCCTTTTTTATATGATTCACTACATGCTGCTGTAATTTCAGTATCTAAGGATTACATGGTACACTACATTATGTTTCTGACTATGTACAGTAGATTCTGGCACAATAAATGTCTGTTCTGTTTTTATTTGTACTTGGTCAACAGCTTGTCTGGTGTCCCCTCTTGTACATGGTCTCTGCTGAACAGGATGTCTTCTACCGCTCTTAAGTGATTATTTTTTATATTTATGAAGCTCTGAAGGTTGTATAATATACTTTTACAAGAACATGTTGGATATGAACATGTTTTTTAAACCATTGAACACTAGATAGACATGCTGGAATCTTTTTTACTCTATGCACCAGGTGGATTTCTTTGCACGATGACAATCTTCCTAAACTTTGACTCATGAAAAATCGTATATCATCTTGTTATAATTCTGGTATTTATGGAACTGTGGCCCCTCTGTGACTGAGAATGTTCCTTAATTTCAGTATAGTGAGTCGTCTTCAACTTCCTTTACCTGATAAGTTGTTAAAATGTATAGATTTGGGCAGCAGGACATGATGGGGTCCAGGAAAAGAGTTGATAATATCAATGTGACAAAGGTCTAGTTTATAGACGGAACCTTATGTATGAATATACCAGGACATAAGACTTTCATATTGCTGTTTCATATGAACCTATGTTTCACTTAGATGACCATAGATAGAGACACGGCTCTGTGTTTGGCTTAGTGACCCTTGTCTAATGTTGCAAACACACTATGTTGTCTAAATAATTGAATGGACTTTCACTTTTCATTTGTCAAATGTTTCTAAAACCATTAGGCCAATGAAGAAGACTGACCAATAGAATGGTATGATTTAAAAAAAAGACTGAAACTGGACTTAGTTTTCCAGCCGACAGCCACAATATGCAACTTTTAATGATCCAAATTAACCTTATAAATGTGATTTAATGGTTGTCCAGGTTTAGCCAAAAGTCATGGGGACGTTTCAGAAGAAGAAATGAGTCAAATGTTCTTTGTCGACCATGACAGTTACAGCAGTATTTTTAGGAATTGTATGTGTGTTCATAAGATGATGTTTGTGTATCAACTACAATAATAGAGCCAAAAGACAAGTAGTTGAATCTAAAAATACCCTCATGGACATCCACAGTTTTGAGTTGATCTTCTACAGTTTGTCATCACATAAGGAGACTGTGTTAATGTTTGTATTTTCTGTGAACAGTGGTTTTCATCTTCGTTGACCCGTCAGGAGTGGACATCTTCAGTCATAGATGATCTTTGATTAGATAGTGAGGACACATCCCTTCATCTTCTGCGCAGTTAAGCTCAACAACACAGTAAAATGGATACACACAGGTCATTTTCAGTGATAAAAGGGGTTTCTATTGAAGCACAAATGTCCACAGTTACAGGTTTAAGGATTATTTTTCTAAGGTTACAACTGGAATAGAATTGTAAACACTGTAACCCTCATAAGCGTGGAAGCAGCTGTATTTTTTTGCTTGTTTTTTTGCAGGAAAAGCTGTATTTAGTTAACGATGGCTCTGGTCACAGCTGTCATTATGTCTAAATATTTAACATAATCTCCAAAGAACTGACATGTTTGTATCACAAACAAAAAGATGAGTGAAGATGGTGATTTGTGTTGAATTTATCACAAATTTATCTAAGACATTTCATAATTCTCTAAAAAAAAAATTTTAATTCTTAAAGCTTCGGATTCATAAATTTAGACAACAGAACTAACCAACACTTGTTGAATTTTGAATATTTAGGTGAAATTGTTTGTACTGCAGGATCAAAACTCAGTTGTCCGATGTCTCTTTCTGATATATTTTTTATTTCTAACTTAAGAAAACTGAATATTTCCACTCAGATGTGTTTATACGTAACAGAAGGACATCTGCATGGCTCTAAATATCGAACAGCTGAATTAAATAATTCACATTCTGTCTTAAAGGATTGAGCTTGTGTGTTACCATGACAACGGGCATCTTCAACCTGCAGCATGACTGCAGTGCTGCTGTTGCCGTGGTGAGTGAAGGGAGGCTTTGGATCCACGTCAGGTACAAGGTTTAACAACTACTGATGAAGGTGACAGTCATGTGGGTGGTTTGGATTCATTAGGTAACTAGAAAAACACAGCGCAGACACACACCAACATCTAATCATCTCCCATTTACCACCATACCTAGAATTGTTTTTTATCAAAATTCATCCATTAGTTTTTGAGTTGTGTTGTACACAGACATATAAATGCTGGCAAAAACATAACATCCTTGGTAGAGGTATCTATAAAACACATAAATTATCAAAATTATTACCAAGTAGCCTAAACTGTTTATTTCCTCTTTTAGACATTTTATATGAAGAAATGTACAAATCCTTTGAAACCTTGTTCAAAAGTCCTTTAACCAGGAAATGTCGGAAAAATTCAAAAGTATCCAAAAGTAAACCCTTTAAAAGTGAGTTAGTGTAGATGTGTTTGATCAGATCACTATTATTCAGTTTAGTGGGTACGAGCAGGACATTTAGGGAAAATGGAAAAAAAAAGGAATTGCGATAAAGTCATGACGGAAAATAAATTAAATGAGATAAAGAAAAAAACATTTTGAGATAAAAATTAATAAATATGAGTTAAGAAATTCATAAGGAATCAAATTCATTAAATAAAATGACAGCGGAGATTTTTTTAAAAAGTAATAATTATCTGGGAAAAAAATTCAAAATGAGATATAAAAGTCGTTGAAGTTTAGAAAAGCAGACACTTATTAACAGAACAAGTGGAAAAACCATTTGTTCAAACTAACCTGTTAAACCTCATTCTTCAAGCCCAGTTTTGTTTTCTAAAAGAAAAGTTACATGGTGTTTGAGAACAGGCTGGTTAAAGTAAAACCATTTCCTCTGAATGTAGAGCATGTTCTGGTTTCATAATAAAAGCCTATTTAGTGGTTAATTTATTTCTATGGAAATCAAACTCATCCTGGTGATTTTCAATCTGAATCAGAAGAACCAGACACAGAAAACACTAATATTCAAGAAAATTTAATTTCATCACAATTTACAACAAGCCTCATAGAAAAGCATCACAGGTAGAGTACAAAAGACTATAACAATAGATTATTACAATATCCTTAAGAAAAACAAAATGCATTCACACAGTACACCTTCACTTTCTCATAATATTTACAATATAATTAAGAGTCATTGTGACCAAGACCAGACCAGGTTCACCGTCGAGTCCACATGAACAAAACAGACTGAACCCCATCAGAGTTTGAAATCCATAAAGACATGTGGACTGAAACGGTCCAAAAATATGCAGTTTTAAATGTTTTTGCGGAGTTTGGAATTGAGGTCGTCTGCGGTTCACCGAACGAGGAGCCTTCGTTTGGTTGTCTGCTCCACCAGCTTCTGGTACTCGACCAGTTTGTCCCGGATCTTGTTGTAGACCTGAAGCAGAGAGAGAGAGAGAGAGAGATGTCTAAGGTGGAATGAACGAGATGCGGATCACATCTGCACACAAAACCGTGTTATGTTTGTGAGATGTCAACAGTAGGAAGCGTCCAAGACTCACGTTGGCGTTGGTTTGCGACTCATTGAGCGCCTGTAGCAGCTGGTCGATGGCGGTGTACGGCAACCAAACTAACGGTGCCGTCGCAGACAGAGGCTTCTGCAGAAACAAACAAAAAACACTTTAGATCCACAGGAAACACAGATGAACTCATCATAAAGCAGGTCACATCTGCACAGAATCTTTCCTTAAGTGCATTATACAATCAAATGACATTTCTAAATGTCAGTGGGTTTTATTTACCCATCATTTTATATATATATATATATATATATACACACACTTTTTTTCATATAAGTAACTTAACCCTTGTGCGGTCCTTCGTGAAAGGCACACTGGCTGTGTCCTACAATCGGGTCTTAAAGACCCAGATTCCAAAGTTCAGTTCCATAGACTAATCACCCCACCCCCCAAGGATATATTACTGTTTTCAGTAGTAAGCAATGGCATCCTACAGTACGTATAAAATGGTACATTTGTGAGCCACCGGGTCTCTTTGACCCGAAGGACCGCACAAGGGTTAAGTTAATATACATACATACTGTACATATTGTCTATATTGTGTCTATTCATATTTGTCTTTAATTCTTACTGTACTTCACTCTATTTTTATCTTACTTTTGTAACATGTTATAATCTATTATCTTATTTTTAGTTTTTGTAATTTTATCTACTCTTGTTTTTAAGTATTAGTGTTTTTATGACCTCCGCCAAGGAGGTATTAAATTCAGGTCCGTTTATGTCTGTCAGCGGGATTACGCAAAAAAATTCTGAATGGATTTTGATGAAACTTTCAGGGATGATAGATAATGGGTCAAGGAAAAACCCTTTAGAGTTTGAGCAATGAAGGTCAAAGTCGTACTAAAGGTCAACAGCTAAAACACATCAGTGGTATTATCTCAGGATTCAAACAAGATAGAATCTCATGATTTTTTCCACTCACATCGTCTCACCTTCAGACATCAGATGGGTCAACACCTATGGCTTAATTACATTACGTTTTGACGTCATATGACGCCGTATCAAGCCTTGGCGGAGGTCTGCTGTCTCTGACTGCCTTGTTAATATTGTTGTACTGACTAGATAAACACACAATTACAGTAAAGGCAATTCTTTTCTTTTCTCTTTTACCTCTATTCCAAAGTACTGGTGTCCCTTCCCCAGAACAGCGTCCACATACTCCAGAACCAGTTCGGCCGCTGCATCAAGGAGGTCAAAGTTCAGGTACAGGCGAAGCAACGCGGCCGCGTCTACTCTCTATAAAACACAGAGCTGCATTAGTGAAAACCCAGAGCATGATGGGAAAATGCATCCGAGAAAACAGTCACTGTGTGTTCACCTTGTAAGACTGGATCAGCCAATCAGGCAGAGGGACGCCGTGTGACAGTAGCTTGGTGATGACGTAGCGGTGATGTTCGCTGTTTGGCGACACATACCTGTCCAGGTAAGACGCCAGCAGCCGCCACGCCTCATCTGTGGCGCTACAGAGGGAAGGACAATGTCAACAGCTGATCCTAATGAGTCATTGGCAGGTATTTACTGCATTTAAAGACTGAGCACGAACAATAAAAACCTTTAATGTCACTAGGATTGAAAGAAAATGGCGACGCAGGATGAAATACGATGTTTAAATCTCACAGATGCCAAACAATTTGACCCCACCCTTCAACACAAACATCAGATTCAGGATGTTAAGTCTCAGTGGAAGTCACAATTTTACATTTTTTTATTTGACAATAGATGTATTTTTGAGAATTAAGACTATTTGTCCCAGAAGAGAGATGTGTGTCCACTCCACTGTATGTAAAACTGTCACACAAACGTACACATTGACATTAACAGAAAACGTACAGAAGATGCAGACGTATCACAAATAGTAGAAATGTAAAAACCAGCTGTAAAAGTACATATTTTCTACTGTGTATATGAAGCAGTTATCTATTAACTTGCTGTTTTTTTCTACCTTCTCCCTTCCCTTTTATTATATAGACGGCCATTTGAAGCATAGTGATGATGACGGTAGATCACAGATTAGGAATAATAATAATAATAATAATGCTAAACTTTGTTGTAGCACCTTTTATACAAAAATTGTAGGCCAGACTGCTTCATATCAGTTAAAATTGACAAGAAATAAAATAGAACTTTCATGAAGAATAGTGAGATAAGAAATACATTAACAGTAGATTGCACAGAAATGTAGAAATTTCAACAAGATAGAAGTACAAGAAATAAAATGACATTTTCATAAAACTGTGTAAAGCAGGAGTGAAAGAGACCAGAGAATAAGAATAGGTGCATTTCTGAGTGACTGTGCAGGTCAGTAAGAGGCAAATATAGTTTCAGGTCTTTTATTTTGTCACCTGAAGGTAAATAAAAAGTTCATCTAACTTCATGCTTAAGATGTTCAAATGTATGAGATTGTTCCATTATGGAAAATTTTCCATATTGGAAAAAGGATCATTTAATTTAATTAAATCAAAAAACAAGGAACGGATTTGAAATGGGAGAAAAAATAAGATAAAGCTGTAATTCACCCACTAACTTTATTGGTGGATATTCTACACTAAACTACATTTAAAATCTTAATATTTAAAGTTTTTGCAGCTCTCTCATTAGAATCAAATTATGTATTTTGAAAATATTTAATTAAACGTGTAGCCTCATCATTGGAATAAAACCCACAAACTGACCATCGATCAGATCACATCTGGTTTTAAGACTGAAGGACAAACCTGGATTCCTTGGTGTTGACGACAGATGACAGCTGATTGGCAGCCAACCAGCCCCACGCTTCGTTTTGTGTCTCCTCCCCACCATACTGCAACTTAATACATCTAAACCAAGAACAGGAGCACAGACCCACTCAGATTACTGTGCCACAAATAAGAGAAGGAACTTGGATCACAGAGGAACAAGTGCACAACACATCACACCAGGGTCTC
Organism: Siphamia tubifer; assembly: GCA_020466265.1. Classification (NCBI taxonomy): domain Eukaryota; kingdom Metazoa; phylum Chordata; class Actinopteri; order Kurtiformes; family Apogonidae; genus Siphamia; species Siphamia tubifer. The sequence continues at coordinate 26,083,521 of CM035788.1, read as the reverse complement.
TGCACATTTCTGACAAGCAAATATAATGCTTTATAAAAAATAAGACTACTACAAATATATAGTTAAAAAAAAAAGGAAAAAAAAGCAGACTCTAGGTTAATTTTAAAGCATATCGTCTGCAGTATTTCTGCCTTTAACAGAACTGTTGGAGTAAACGCAGCTAAAGCACTTGTGCTGGGACCCAGAGACACTAAAGCCAAAGCTGTCGTTGCACTTACATTAGTGAGCGTTGGAGTGAACATTGTCATGGGGACTGTTGTTGTCTGACTAGCAGCATAGTGTGTATGTTTTTCCCCTTTAATGTGAGCGTTAAGACTTTTACAGCCCGTTGTTACTAAAGTCATGTCTTTAACTCATACTTTACATAGACCTTCATATTCCAACGTTGTTTTTGGGATCCTCAAACATGCTTATCAGGCCAAACAAAATAATATATGTGGTTCCCATCACATGGATAGGAAAAATTGGGTCGGTAGGTCGGTCATCCATATTTTATTTTATTTACAATTTTATATACCCGTCTTCTAAAAAGAAGCTCCAAAAATTAAGATTTAATATCAGTTATGCTTTCCAGCAGTAAGAAAATCAACACATTACCTCAGATTTGCCATGTACATATATATGTATATTTACAGTTGGCCGTTTCATTATATTTAACTTATTTTGACAAACTCATAAAATCAATTCAATACAACAATCAATCAATGATCAATACAACATAGTCGGCATTTTCGTCGTAAAAAAATTGGGTCGGTCGGGTGACCGGAACCACACATACTATTTTGTTTGGCCTCACTGAACTTGTACTTCCCCATCTGGGTTCATGTTAACATTTGCCTGTTCCAACCACTTCTTCATCTGTTCTACTGAATGACATAAATGCTGGATAATAGGACACACTGCCCCCTGCAGTTTGAAAATATACTGAAATTTAATGTTTTTTAAGACCTTAAAAACCACATATTGTAAATAAGACTTTTTAAGAATCTGCGGAGACCCTGCAACCCAGAGTAAACCCTTGACCAGGGTCATGTGATGTGATGATGTCGGACTTACTTGAAGGCCAGACCCTCAAAAACCGGTGTCAACGATAATTTGAAGGTTTGACAGAGTGAGAGAGCGCAGTCAAACAGGCCTGTTTGGACCAACAAGGCCACCATCTCCACAGCAGAGGCACTGCCTGGAAAAAACACAAAACATCCAATAGAAGAGTCAGCTCATAAAACAGGATATAAGAGCAATAAATGTTAGTTTTTTTAAATAATGAACTCATATTTGTGGAAATATATCCTCCTTATGAAACTAACACCAAGTGAATTTGTGATCCAGCAACTATAGAAAAGGAAAAAAACCTTTTTTTTTTTTTTAACCATTACCGAGAAACGTGCATGTGCATCTCACTTCTCAAAAATTTAAACCAGCCTTTTCCAACAGTAGGGCTGATTGTCATGACCATTTTCCATAATTCATTAGATTTCAATTCATAAGGTTCTGAATCTATTAATCAAAATTCAATCCAATATCGATTTGATTCAGTATTAATTGACTGATTTAGATTACTTTATTGATACCAAAGTCCAATTTTGAGCTGTAACCTCGAACTATTTGAACACAGCAGACATTTAACCCATCAGTACTGGTATCAATATAACAGGACATTTCAGCAGTAAATAGATGAATCTGCTCTGAAGTACCAAACAGGACACAAACATTCCCAGGTTTTTACAGTGGCTCTAAATGGACTTATGCATCATTCGTATTCTGTTTAAGGGCTGGTGGCTTCTACTCACTGGGAGGGGGTAGCACTCGGTGAATGTTGGCTGGAGTAGAAGGTAGAAGGGGGGTGGGGAGCAATACCTGTCTGTCATTGTGGCTTTACTGTTCCTGTGACTCCACTCGGATCCAAGTTAATATTCTTACAAAGATCAGCGTCTACCACTCACCTCAGAGAAGCTACAGTGGCCAGTTCTGCTGCTCTAGGGTATGGGTTTGAGGCTGGGAGTACCTCCTGCTGACGGATTTACCCACACTGTGTTCCTCCCGTGACAGAACAGTCACTGATGTGAAAGTCCCTAGAACCTCTAGTGTCAGTTTTTATTGTGTGTTACCCGAGTCAGATACCTTGTCCACCATTAATTGATGACACAAAATTAAAACTAAAGGGATCTAAGATCAATTTTATTTATTTTTTAATTTAATCTCTGAATAATTAAACATGTCATTTCCTACTCTCCTTAATCCATTATCGAGCAAGTGACTATTTTGGGGGAATTTCCTCAAACACAATATATGGGTCCAACATTGCACCTCAGTGAGGTCTAGAAACATGGTGGGATATTTTTTTTTTATAACTGTATACAATAATTTGGGGATGTTTTATACATTTTGAAGCTGCAAATAGTGACTATGAATGTTTTGTCAGTTTACGACCATATAACAGTTGTTTTAAAGTATGCGTTTCCTTTTTAGTATGTGCTGCTCAGATAGCAGATGATGACGTCCAATAACACACAGATGTTGAAATTCTGCATTTCAGAATATTTCAATTTTCAGCCTGTTTCATGTTTCCTAAGCACATGTGAATGAGTGACATCTTTACCACTCCACTATAAAACCAAAAAACTGATCTACACGTGTGTATACATCCTATCATTTAATACAGAACCTCTACTCTATTGGACGACATCCCATGGTGCCAGTGCCAATGTCCTAATCCTACTGTGTGGTTTAATGTTGGGTGAAGACTGGAGGTGGTTTCGTACCAGCGATTGCAGCAGATGGGGGGTGATGCTGGGCCAGGGTGAGGCGGCTGCGGGCCAGGATGTACTGCTTCTCCAGGTCCTTGAGCTCCAGGATGTCGACCTGATGTTTGACTGCAGGAGGAAACACCCAACACAAACACTCAGAGCTGAGCAAATAAACGGGGGCGTACACTGCAGCTGTTCTCCGTCCTGAACAACCAGGGTTCAAAGGTCAAAAGGATTTTATTCTAACCAAATGTTGGAAAAGGTCAAATTCAACACAAGCAGCTCTGATGCTACGGCTGAGTGAGAAAAAAAAGGCTGGTTCTGGTACATGATTTAATCTTTAAGCAGTTTTTAAACATTTGTTTTCTGAGAAACTAACTTTGACTCCATCTAGTGGTAGAAAGTGAAAATACAACTTATGGTTCCCAACATATAAATGTATGTAATGTAGCACTAACGTTTTTAGAGGATGCTAACCTGTTAAACCATCTGTCATTTGTTCCAATCAATCAATCGACAATCAATTCAATGAAATGTAAAATAATGGATGAGGTGTTGGCAAAAGATTCACTCATAAAACTAAATTATGATCAGAAAACAGGAAATGATGAGGACTCTCAAGATAACATACAAAAGTGATGATGACGATGAGGTGTAGAAACTGTCAAAAGAGCAAGATCCTTCATATGTGTAGCTTAAACTCATATTAGATGTATCTGTTTGAAACTGCAAACTGCTTTAATGGCATAAGGGCATTCAAGAATTCAAGTTAATGTTCCATTATACTGACCATGTGTGAATGTCTGTAAAACAATCAAAAAAATACAAATTCTGTATTACACTTTGTTAAGACCTATCCAATTTACGTTGGTGCCATTAGATCCCTTGTACCTGAAAATGTAGGTTTAGCAGTTAAAATCAATGTTCTAGCGTATTCAGAAGCAGAGAAATTACAACATTTAGGTTTTTCAGACGCCCTTTTGAAAAATCCAAGATGGCTGCCATGCATACACCCGTGCAAATGGAAACATTATAAAATAAGGTGAAAATATACAAGGAACCTGACTAATAGCTACATCTCTGCTGCTGTCCCCACTATGTACACATGTGAATAGCTATTAAATGGAAAAGAGCAAATGGTGAAAAGGTTCTATGCTACATCTGTTCAACTGGTAACAGAAGCTGCACTTAATCATTTTAAATCTCACCTGGTTCACATGCAAATTCTCCATCCGAGTTCCTCTTTGGCGAGGCTCCTGGACGCTCATACTGTAAAAACACACTCAGTTAGTTTAACTGAAGCTCATCATGTTTTACTGAAACTGTATTCGTGTGTCTATGTGTGTCTGTATGTTAGTACCACGGCTCCAGACGTGGGCTGGACAATCCAGGCGTACTCGGGCCTAATGAGACGGAGACAGTTCAGGGCGGCGAGGTAACAGTTCACCTGCTTCTGGAGACCAAGCCGAGTCCGAACCTCACGACCAAGACGCATCCCAAACTCAAACATCACTGTTCCGGCTGAAGAAAAAAAAAAACACACCATAAAGATTATGAAGTATGTGATGCATATACAAATATAAAACATGCAAAACTGAAAGGGAAATAACATGGATACAAATGTCAATTCAGTTTGAAAATACTCAACTTGTTATTTAAGTAATCCAAGTTAAATGTGTGAAATATCGATTTAAATGTCCTAAAGCCCATGACATGACAACCCCCCCCGGAAATGCGTTTCCAGATAAAACCATTTAAAACTAGTGTTTCATTTAAAATGTGCACGGGTTATAGACAGAGATGCACGTGTTGTGTTTTGAGATTTGGTAAAAAAAAACAACAACCTTGTCTATTCAGTCCCCTAAAATAATTTCCAAGTAGATGTCCCCTTAATTTATCAACAACTAAAACACAGAACAAAAATGAAATTATACTTTTGAAGATTATGATATTTAAATATTTTGCAGAAGAATCAACATGATTTTACCTGACAACATGAATCACGTTAAGATTACATATTGGGGATTTTTTTTGTATCAATTTATGTGAAAAATATTAAATATTTCTAGTAAATTACTTTTGTGTTTTAAATTAAATCTCCTTAAGTGGGTTACCTTTCCTGTAGTTGTGTCTGTTAATGTGGAAAGCATAGAGCAATTCATAGTAGTTGTGAGCCAGAAGATCCAACCCTCTGGCCCGAGATTCGATGATACTGACAACCTGAAAATGACACAGATATCCTGTTTAACTGAAAGTGCAAGAGAAGAGATGAGTCTGGTGTCTTTAGCTTGAAAAAGTAGACTGTATTTTAAGAAAACCTGGTAGTGGTACAGGTTACAGAGGTTTTGACCATCTGTATTTGGTTTAACAAAAGAAACTACTATATATATATATATATATATATATATATATATATATATATATATATATATATAGGCTGAAAAGTATTTACACAAAGTTTATGTATTTAAAATTTGACCACATATTACAATAGAAAAATTCCTCTTAAAAATATGTATAAGCTATATTATAGTTGACCAACAAGTGACACTGAGGCAGGTTAGATAAAGGTCTTACCTCATCGTGCAGGTTGACGTAGGAGAACTGGACTAAATCCTGCAGCTGTGAGCGTTCACACAAAACAACCACCAGCTGACGAAGACAGTCCAGCTGCCTGTGAGGAGCAAAGGCAGGTGTTAACAAAGACAAACTGACATTTTCATCATGTGGAGATAAAACATCCAGGAGGAAAGGATGATCTAACAGACAGTCAGTAAAAACTTGATTTCAAAAGTAATGGGATAATTGTCCCTTAAATATTTCTGTGTCTTTGTGTACGTACATGCTAGAGTCGGGGTTCTGGGTGAGGGCCTCGTAGGCTTCGCTGTTGTGGCCAAGATCCAGGTGGTGTTTGAATATCCGTGTCCACAAAGCAGCCTAAAACAAATATTACAGATTTTACAAGAAAAAAATATGTAAAAAGTCACTTATGTCAAAACCAATGAACACACATGCATGTATAGATGTAATTATGGTGATTCAGATATCTGTAGTCTACACCAAAGGCTCCTATTGAACATTATCAGATCCATTTGTACATGGAAGTAATGATGAATCTTGTTGCAATCCATTGAGTTTTATTTGAATAAGATTTGCAAATCACTGCCATGAAAATCTAGCATAAGGGATGTTATTAAAACACTTCAAATGAACTGTATCATTGATATGTTTGTTTTATTAACAGGAAATGTTCTTGCTCACCTGACTGCTGATGTCATTAGCAGCCTCCGTTATGGCCAGTGTGGCGAGCTGAACAACCAGTTCAGGAAGACCGACATCTTCCAGCAAACGCAACACCTGAATAGTCCAATCAATATCACATATTTCTAAGGCTGATGGGTAATTTAAGAACATCTGTGTCAGGTGTAAGTTTCAATGTCAGCAACAAAATATGGTTCTCAGCTTATCTAATTTCTGATTCAATATACTCTCTTATACATAATTTTATGTACTTGTGATGTTATTGTGGGCATGAGATTATAATACATTGAATGTGATAAACTCATTTAGATTATTGGCATAATAAAGTAAATGCTTTAGTATTTTTAAGTTGCTTCTTTTGTGTTAAATGTCCTTCATGTGGCATCATTATTAGTCAAAGTGCAACATTTGCTGTGGTCCAGGACTCAGAAAAAACAACATTTTATCAATATAGTACATAAGAGGTGATCTGTGTAGTCTGGTCCTGATGATACATGAATCTTTTATGGATTATGAAATGCTTATTACCTGATTTATAATATGCTAAAGATAAGTATCAAAATGCATGTATTCTATGAAAGCTATGGTTCTTGAAACTTGTGATCTGATCTGTACATTTTTGTTTTCATAAAAATGAAAAGGCATTAATCAAAGAAGCACAGATTTCTATTACATCTGACATACAAGTGATGCTCTCACAGGTCGCCAGTACCTTGTTGTAGTACTGTAGACGGGGGGTGGCTGCAGCCTCTTCATCATCTGTCCCGGTTAGTTTCATCAGGAACTCTTCCTTTTCCACCTCATTTGCTGCTTCTTGGAAACACTGCAGAGCCTAAAAAAATACACGAATGGTGAAGGAATGCCTTGTGGAGCAGTAATGCAAACAAACACTGTCTAGTAAATCTTGTTGGTGCCACCCACCTTCTGTCCCTCCCCGTTTGCCAGGTAACACTGACCAAGCATGAAGCGGCAGGAGCCGATGTTCACCTGACACCAGGGACCGATGAGCCTCACATACTCCTGCAAAGGGAAGATACACCTCAGGCTGTAACTACAGTCACAACTTCCAGCAAAATCACAAAACACATTTTTATACAGCTACTGTTTCACCATGGGACACTGGATTATATATATATATATATATATATATATATATATATATATATATGAACACACACACACATGACATTAAGAGTATGTGATAGTGTCACTTCAAAATCAAACGCATAGAAAATAGTCTTATTCACATCAGTAAACAAACAGTATTTTAACCTTGAAACCCACCTGTAGTTGTGTGTACTGGCAGTTGGCCATAAGACATTCAGGGAACTGGAAACCAGGGTTACTGGGCCAACTGAGAAGCATCGGTTAAGAACACACTACTAGAAACTGTTTTTTTTTTTTAATGTACAGACAAATGACTTCTGTCAAGTCAAAACCCTCCGAGGAGATTCTTCAAGGATACAGTAGCTGAGCAAGCAGATTAACCACATTGGAGACCATCTGGGGCCAGTGAAGCAGGGCATTGCTAGGTGTAGGGCTCTGCTGCTGGGAGTAGATCTGGGAGACTATGGTCTTTCTTGCTGCTGTTTGGTAGAAAAGCTCCACAACTGTCTGAGGACTGAGCACTGTCACAAAATAAAAGGTTAAAGTTGTAAAACAAAGACTGAGGCCAATGGAAGGGACAAAACTATGCAACAACTGGTCAGTAAAAAACATATAAACAACTACCAATATTTTATATCCTTCTCCTCGATAAATGTTAATCCAATATCACAATAGGACTGGCCCAAAAGACCATGATGTTATTAACCTTGATCTAGGACTTGTCACATACAGTAATACATTACAAAATGAATTCAATTGGAATATTCAATATTCAATTGTTTAGGTGCGATACATATTTTTTTTACCATTACTTTTACTCTCAGTTAATGTTAATTATAATATCCTTGGTCCTGAAGGTGAGTTTATTGATCCAAGCCTCTATTTTGCACTCAGTTAAATATTGTTCTCAGCAGCGTTTACTGAGAATAAATGGACAGTGTGTAGACTGTAAACCACTGCTGTGTGGCCCAAAAACGTGATTTTCAATTATGTAAAATATATATATATATATATATATATATATATATATATATATATATATATATGAAAGAGACTGAACTGTCTGTAGGTCAACTGGTGTTACTTACCTGATCTGTTGGGGGTAAGAGATGGTGTGTCTGACAACTCCAACACTGTGAGGTGCTGCAGGTTGGCATCTCTAGAGGGGATCAAAGTTCACAGGTCAGAATTCAATAGTGTAAAGGTGTTTTTTTTTTACCCATTTATTTTAAGAATTTTCAACATAGATTCTACACAATTACAACCTTGATGAGGAATTTATTTTTTCCTTTTAAATAACTCAAATCGTTATGAAAAAAAAAATACTAATGAGAAGGTCTTTGCATGTAGATGTGTGTCTGTGCTCACATGATGTCCACAGGGACAGTAGAGGCGAGATTCTGACTAATTTGTTTGAGGACGTAGTAAGACGACAACAGATGAGAGGTCCGAGGAATCAGGTCCTGCTGGAGCTGCAGCAACTGAGCCCCCCCGCCCAGGAAGACCTGAAGAGATACAGCTTTAAGTAACACCTTTGGCAATGACCAATCAACTTGTTCTGCCATTTTTAATCTCTGATTTCTAATATGTCCACTCTGTTCCTGTGTGGATGTATGTACGTACATTATCTCCAAAGCGAAGGTAGAGTTTCTGTAGGATGAGCAGGTCGCGGCAAAACAGTGCTCTGGTCATGGCCATGTTGCTGACCGCCTGACAAACCATTGAAACTGCTGTACTGCTGCCATAGAGCTGAGACAGGCTGATCCGCATGTTCAGACTCTGGCCTGAAGAACAAATATTAAAGTATTCTTTATATATATATATACACAGAAAACACTGACAAATATATTAATGTCCAAATAAATAATTATTTTGCAGCCTTTATGCAGATTACTAATTTTTTTGTGCTTTGGCAACAGTCTGTCCTTTTTCTTTTGCTCTGTACATTTGTAATAAGAATACAGAAAACAAAACAAAATAAAAAAGAAGTACTAATGCTACAAATGGCACTACTACAGTATCCAACATGTTTTTTTTTTTTTTTTTAAGTAATGTTTTCTGCTTTTCAGAGTTAGACCTACCTGGTGCGACCGGGCCTTCTCCAACCTCTGAATCAGTCTCCAAGTCCATCTCCCTCAACAGTATGATCATGGCCCCCATAGGGTTGCGAACATCCTGCAGCATGTTCTGGATATCTCCAATTACATTGTCACTGTGGGTCAAAGAGTCACAAATAATCAAGCAGAAGTGATCAAAAGTAATTAATTCCTTCATTTTCAGAGTCACTTAACCCTCATTAGGGTAATGGGAATGCTGGAGTCTGAGCTACCAACAGACAAAAGCAACGTACAACAATTCATCATATAGTCACAGAAAAAAATATTAAATCATCAAACGTCATCGAAAACAATGATTATGCAATCAAGTACTTCATGTAACTAAAACAGACAAAACATGGAATGTCTAAAAGCACTGTTTTCATCATAATTTCATATTGATGTAAAAACTGAAGGGAATTTAGTTATTATTAAGAAAACCATACATATCAGCTCTAAACTATTTTTGTTACAACAAGGGTAGTCTAATAATTTCTTCTGCCACTGTAGGTTTGACATACAGACAACCAATAGCCCCCTCATTCAAACCTACACACATCTTAAATGTGCATGTTTTTGGACTTTATTAAGCTGGAGTACCTGAGAGAGTTGCGTAGACACGGCAAAACATGCAAACTCCACACAAAACCTCAACTGAGATCAAACCCAGGAATCAATTTTTAGAGCAGAGGTGGGTAATTCCAGGTCCATCAAGTCAAAGTCCTACCATGTATTACTTCAAACCTGTTCACTGAACACAGGTGATTCCACTAATTATCCCATTTACCTGGATGAGGCATTGTGCTCATCAAAATGGGCTGGTTCAATGAACAGGTTTGAACCAATACATGGCAGGAATTTGACTTGATGGACCTGGAAATACCCACCTCTGGAGCATACATTATCAAACATTAAAAAATACTCATGAGACCCAATGTCATTGGAAAATAATATTTGGTGGATTTTTGAGTAAGAATTAAAATGGGGCCACCCTACTTAAAAAAAAAAAACATTTTGCATTTTTCAGGTTTCTTAATAATTCAATTAATCTTGTAGGCCACAATGCTCACATTTTACTTTCTTCATTTTAACTTTGTTTGCTTCTTATAGTTTCTTTAAATCACAAACCGAGTTAAACATAAAACATGTGGATCAAAAGCTATTAATCCATTATTACCCAACCCCCAAAGAGGAGAGGGGTATTGTTTTTGTCTGTCAGCAGCTTTATGCAAAAATAATTTCCATTAAATTTTCAGAAAAGGTACGAGGTGGTCTACAATACATTCCATTAAATTTTGGTAAATGTAGGTCAAAGTCACCAAAAACACATTTTCACTATCACCAGAAATAAGACAAATCAGGGAAAATTTGTGTGTGTGTGTGTGGGGGGGGGGGGGGGTGTTGTGCCTGGTTAGTGTTAAATTATTTCTAAGATCAAATGCCTGTACAGTGGTGCAGTGGTTAGCACTCCCGGACCCCGGTTCGATTCCCACACCAGACCTTTCTGTGTAGAGTTTGCATGTTCTCCCCGTGTCTGCGTGGGTTTCCTCTGGGTACTCTGGTTTCCTCTCACCATCCAAAGACAAGTACTGATTCGTGGTTAATCTAAATTGCCCATAGGTGTCTATAGGTGTGCAGCCCTACGATGAACTGGTGACTCATACAGGGTGCACCCTGCCTTCACCCATTGTAGCAGGATTAGGCCCCCGTGACCCTAATGAGGGTGAAGCGGGCTCAGACGACGAGATGAGACAAATGCCCAAAATTCAACATATTTTATCATATGAACATATTTCAGTTTAAAAAAAAAAAAAATCATAATAGCCAAAGATAGAATACTGACGTGTCATTGGATAGCATGTTTTCCAGAACCAGCTCAGCAGCTCTCTCTGGTGACTGCAGATGCTCCAGAGCCGTCTCCATCTCGTAGGCCATTTCTCCAGAAACTGTGTCACTCACCAACCGCAAACACTGAACCAGCTGAAGGACATCCCGGCCAACTTCAGGGTCTGACAATGTGACAGTAATCAATATGTTACAACTATAAACCTACAAAAGCCCGTTTTTAAATCCCATAAGCTTTAAGATCACAAAGGAGGAATAATTGTTTTCATTTTAAATCTGTATGGACCCTGAGAAAAAACAACATAGTATTCAAACCCAATGGGATGAGTACTTTCAGAAGAACCTATTACTGCCATGAATTGAAGTTAAATGTGTGAAACAGTAGGGCTTAAATAGTGTATGTGGTTGATGGATATTCATCAAACTGCTTTTTAGGGTTTTGTTACCTTCAGCAATAGGCGTCTCCTCCTCGGAGATGAGGTACTTATCATAGGAAAGGTACAAGTGATCCACAGCGAAACAAGGGAGGAGGAAGGACACATACCCCTGAAGGATGAAGCATAGATTTATTATTAACATAATTTTCCTCTTTGTGCAGGTACCTGAGGTTGATGCATTTTATATACTCCAGTATCTTTACCTTTTTTAGCAAACAGACCATGGAGGTTTGTGGGCTGACTGTCAGACCTAGAGGCATCGACAGAACCTCCTGGTACTGAAGACAGCAGGCGTAGAACTTTGACCAGAACTCCACCTGCAGCTGTCGGTACTCCTCCTGGGAAAACTCAAACTCTGTTACACTGCTCTGCAGCTGGAGGACAAACAGGAAGAAAGAAGAGAGGGTGATCAGAGTTTTATTTTCTTATATCCACGAGGGACTGCGTTTTGACCCACAAGCCATAGGAGTCACCTGTACTTTTAGACAGCTTCAGTGTTTCAGTGTTATGTCTAATACTTGCATTTTGCTATAGATGTACACACTTCAATTCTATTATGATTGTTAATCAACAAAGCCTTGATAGTGATATTTGAGACAAGATCAGGATATTTGAATTTGTGTGGAAAATACCTCATTCTCCACAGCAATTGTCACTTCCTTTTTCAGGGTCTCCCACGACAAATCAGAGATCCTCTCGGAGCCTCGTCGAAAGATCTGAGGCACAAGAAAACATTAGCTTTTCTTTATCATTATGTACTGTATATAAAATAAAACATGTTCACATGTATACGATAGGCTACAAAACCTATACTGTATTCTTACTACACTGTAAATGTCCATGTTAATAATTCTGTTTTCTTTGTAGTTCACTTTTGCAATAGTTCAAACATTGTTTTCACTTTCCACTGGATGTTCTTTTTGGCCATCTCTGTATACTGTGTTACAATTACTAGGCAACAACCGTGAAAGGAAAACTTACATAGAGAACCTAGAAACATGCATGTGTGGACCAATAAGGAGACTGCAGGGTGTTGTTGTTACAGAGTAAATAAGCACAACTCATATGCATAAATGTATTTCCCTTGATGCTTTTCTGAAAATCATGTTTAAAATTGTGGTACACTTTGATGGAAACCCAAATTCGTCAATCCCACACAACAGTAACAGGCAGTCACGTACGTACCTGTAGAGCTTTAACTATAGCCGAGGCAGTGAAGGACAAAGGCGAGAAGAGCTCATCCAGGTATGTCTCCTGTTTAGGTGATAAAAATTATTAGTGGTCAGATAAAACATTACTTAATCAAACACATTGTTCATAAATGCAGTCTCTCCACGTTTAACTATGGACAGTAGATCTGATCTTACCCTAGGTTCCTGGTCCACACCTATGTGGACTTCTTCCTTTGGTGAGGGCTGGGCAAACACCTGGTTCCACTGGCCTGCTGTGTTACTGTAAGCAAAAGTTACACAGGTTTTCACTTGAGGCTCTTAATGTCTTTTATTAAATTAATTTTAATCTTTGGTCAGGCTAGAAACAAACTCCCCATGGAACAATTGACTCTGTTTAATATCATTTTCACCTAGAATTAGCTTTTGTAACTCTCCGCCAACTTACTGTTCAAAGTTGATGTATTTGACAATGGTGGTGGTGCAGTCGTCTACCCACAGACCCCAGACGTCTGTGGAGGTCAGAGCAAAATCCACCAGATTTTCCTGCTCATAGAGACACACAAGTTTCACATTATATCAGGTCTCCTGATATTGTTATACTAATCAACACTACAAGTTGGAATGTCTTTATGAGATGATCTGGAAAAGTTATTAAACTAGTCACATTTTGATTATTGCGATTTGTTACCACAGTTATCCATCAACCTAAAATGTCACAGAGTTCTACATACAGAAATATTTTCATGTGTTCAAGCTTCTTCCAAAGGCTTCCAAAGTGTTAAGTTTTGTGACAAACGTTATATTGATGGCACAGAAGGGAATGAATCTTTTATGAGGCCATTTTTAACAGAAACAATGACAACAAAACATACTCAAGTGAATATATCTATTCACTGTGGAAATAAGCAGTTTAAAACTTCCTTTTTTTAATAGAAATTCATGGGGACTAACATTTGCTTTTGGAAGATTTGGGAAATTATTGTGGATAACATAACATTAAAAATAGTTGTATGTTTTAGAAAAAGATTGACATAAGGTGAAAGAGTATCATAGTTTGTTTGGCTTCAGCTTTAAAAGTCTGGGATACACCTCTAAAAACATTAAACTTGTAAAATAGTGTACCTGTGTGGAGAAAAGTGTGGAGATGTGGTCTAGGGTGTAGCGGTTGTTGTCTGTGGTAATCAGCTGCAGTACAGTGAACTGGCCACTTAAGGGAACAGCCAGGTAGACAGCGAGGAACAAGCCAGCGGTAGAGGAGAAAGCCAGTCGCAGCCGATGGCCCTGGCTACTCAGCCGGCTTGCACTCTGACGGTCTGGCATGTACTCCAACATATCTGCCTCCAACAAACAGGCCTGGTCCTGAAAAGCGGCAAGTACCATTTTAGATCACTATGAACAATTATCATAGATTTCCTTTTAGTCTTCATTTCAATGACCAATTGGAGTACTTTTTAAAAGTAAAACATTAACATGTTCCTCACCTTGAATGACCACATGCGTAGTTTGTGATCCTGACAGAAAGCAAAGATGAAGGAGTCATCTTCAACTTCCCTAACAGCCAGACTGAGTACCAGGTCACTGGGGCTCTGCTCCCCTCGGATAGCAGTGGGCATCCATCCAGAAATCCTCCGCATCATGGAACTCCTCTTCAGCTCCACCACTGACACTGTACCTGTTTTAGAAAGTATAACAAATAACCTAAAACAAAAACTGGACGAGCAGGCTTTATTTTAAACCGCTTTAAAAAGAACCTATTTCTGCATGGAACAAATTATGGAAAATTTATATTTCAGTCAATAATTACCAATTCTCACACACATCTATGACAGGGCATCTGAACATCCTTGTAAAATTAAACCATTTAAGATTTTGTGTTTAAGATTCACTCAGTTCTAGAAAAATATTTAAAAAATGCAAAGTGTTCACATACTATTATTAGAAGGAATCTATTATGGAGGCTACAATTAAAGTTATCTATACCTTGTGTGTCATGTGGTGGGAGAGTGACAACCATTATGCCCCCTGCAGGTGAGGCCATAGCATAATGCGCCTCCCCGTCTTGGCTGAGCCATGCTGCTGAGGTGCTGGGACTCCCAGTCTGTCCCACTGTGGTGGGAATGGCAGCGCTGTGGGATGGGTCTTGTAGGCTCAGTTTACCTACATCAGTGAAGATGGACTGCATGTGGAGCTCAGTCACCAGCTCCTGGGGAAAACAAACAACATCACTGTAAGACGAAAATGTAGTTTTATTAATCTTGCCTAACAGTGGTTGGGAGAGATTATTGTAATCAGTGTCTGTGTCCGCAGAGACATATCATGCTATAACTCAATGAATACTACACAAATTACACAAGCATATACATATACATATAGTTAATGCGCATCAGATGCAATGATCCGTTTGAGCAAAGGTCAAGGTCAGATTTAGCAGAAAGTTCAAAATCACATTATTGGCTCTAATTTAAAAACAGGTTGTCAGAAAGTTGAGATTGGTACAAAACAGAGGCGAGATTTGGCATTGCCTGAATTCTTGTCATGTATGAGACACACAAACTAGATACAGATAAACTAGATACACAAACTACAAAAGAAAAACATTTGTGCATATAGTCCTGTTGGACCTAGTAGATATGAGTAACTGTCTGATGACTTAAGCAATAAAGTATAACAGTACATTTGGTCCTGCATGGTTAGAAATATTACAATCTGCAATGGATGTAACTTTTTATCTTACAATTTGTGATGAAAAATGTATCATGTCTCAGTTTACTTGCATATTTTTTAATCTAACCTCTGACTTCACAATTCCACCAACGGTGCTTATATCTGATTATTTACTATCACTCTGTTCTAGTCAGTACGTTGTGTCCTTGGAGAAAACACCCTCCCCCCCTTGCCTCCAGTGCCACTCACACTGGTGTATGAATGTTCAGTGGTGGTGAGAGGTGCAAATTGCCAACCATGCATCTATCAGTCTACCCCAGGGCAGCTGTGGTTTTCTGAGTTTTCTCTGTGTTATTTTCTATGAATGGGAAATATAACCAGTGGAGGTGACACACCACTTTCAAACACAGCATGTGTTGGTAACTTGGGGTGACCCATCAGATTCCAAAAGGAGCGTGTAAAAGTGGTTTTCAGCGGAATGACACCTTTAAGGTCTTTAAACAATGAGTTTACTCACACTGCGATACATGCGAGTAGGGTGAGGCAGCACCAGCCTGTGCACACTTTGATTGGTGCAGATGAGTATGATGACATTGTTTAGAGTCTCCTGAATAGTCACCCCCCCAGGGAGCACAATACAGTGGGTGAACTTGAGTTTGACAGCATTGTTGAGCAGGTTGGTGTCCAGAGACTGCTCCACAAGTTGGACTGTGTCCCCTGACGTGGACCTAGACACCGCAGATATTGGAAAAACATCACATTAATCTGTGAAGACATCTGAAGTTGACAAAGGTTTTTGCTAAACTACAAATATTTAAGTCTGTAACAAAATATCCTGTAATGACAATCCCAGACCTTTTACTTTTAGGAACAGATGACAGTCATCGCCATCAACTGATAAACCCCTGTTAGCAATAACTAATCATTACTCAAACTAATGGTAATTATAAATGGGTTACAGAAAAATTTATTGTGTTCAGTAATAATCCTATGTACAATATACCATTCATTCTGTTGCATGAATGCCTTTTTGTATTTTGAGACAAGGGTTGATGAGCAGAGCCACTGGGACAAAGCTGAGTAAAACACTAAATGTGGTGGGATGAGTCACCAATACCTCTGGATAACTTATATTTTACAGTACAATTTTGATCAGTTATCTTTATCTGTCAAACAAATCAACGGTCACATCAAAAGTTTATATAATACATTTAAATTTGATACATGAATAATAAATGATAACCCTCAATTTTTTCCGTCTGGAATTGTTACTATTGTTAGCAATAATGTGGTAACAGTGTATTATCCTCACCAGTGAATGAATCTGTTGCTGGTGACAGATAGAAGCTTTCCACTTTCCTCATAATGATAAGCTCCAGCGCTGTCTGGGAACTTGACACCACCAGGAAGAGCGTTGAGATCTACAAAAGAAAAATGATCAACAAAGTAATATTGCAGAACATAAACTCCCCATTAATCTATCCAGTTGTTTTAAAAATAAAATAAAATAAAATAAAGGAATTGCATGTTCGAAATAAAAAGCTACTGCAATAATAAATCATTACTTTAGTAAAGTTGGCATATGGGATTATTCCTATGAAATTCAGTCAGTTTAATGCAAATGTCCCATAACAATGCTTATACTTATTGGTCAATTGTTGTTTCTGATTAAGTACCAGAGTGCTCTTTAAAGTTATGCATGTTCTTTGATTTGCTGCTTTGATGTTTAAATGAATCAAAGAAAGATGTGCATTCGATTGGAAACTAAAGCTCTACTATATTTTTCATGGTAATTTGTATGCTTATTTATAGCTACGCAGAACTCCATTAAAGTAAGACATTTGTCTACCAGTTCCTTTAAATTAATCATTGGTGAAATCTAATCAAGTATCTTAACTCAATTACTCAGTAGTAAACAAAGGATCTAGTTGACGAATTGACGAATATGGGAAAAAAAACATGTAATTGACCATGACAAACGCAGACATACACGGCATTTTACAATATCTACAGTCAACCATTCAGCATAATGTATGCTCTTACTTTTCATATATGACGCTAATATTTCTTAAAGAACTTTTCCCGGGATAATTCTTACATGTACGCATTATAATAGTTTGTATACTGAACTATTTCCACTTCCCGTCCATTAAGTTACTTTCTGTTTAATTTGGAGAAAAACAATATTTACCCACGTTGCGTATCTTGTTTATATCTTATGCATCTGTTATAATGACTTACATATTGACAGGTGAGCTTCAGGTCACCCGCTAACTAGCTAAACATGGTGACAAAGTATCTGAGCTCAGGTACAGGAACTCACGTTACAACCTGTCAAACCTTCGCGCACGCTAATAATAAACTACAACGTTCTATTAGTACTTTGTGTTGACTTTTTAATAACACAACAAGTAAGGCCCTGTTACTTAAACGATGCTAGCGTTAGCAAGAAGCCGGCGTGTTAGCGGTGTTAGCTCCCCCTTGAAACCATAACACTCCTCCTATGTGTTCACACAAGCTCATAGAAACCCCACAACAGACGAGTAAAATCTGCTAGAAGTCTGTGTTTTAGTTTACCAAGGTTCACTGTCACTTCTCGTATCCAGCGAAGAGTTTCCCTCTCAAATCCACAGATTTCTATGAAGCTCCGTTCCAACACCGCCGCCATCTTCGCCTCATGGAACTGTGGGAGTGACGCGAGAGGAGAGCGGTCGCGCGCTGCTCTTTCAAACATTTAAAGGGAGAGAACACGTTGGATCTCACACTATTTGATCATTATTATTATTATACAGTAGGATAAAAATGAGAAACAACTGAAGTAAAAGTTGGTGATATGTTTATTATTATATATTTTCATTGCGTTGCTGCCTATTTAATGGTCCCCCATGCCTTTTTTTTTATTTTATGTGATATTATATTGTGAAATTAAAGAAGAATACTACAATTTGGCATACAATTAACATAAAATGATTAATACTGTATTTTATCTGGGATATTATATTGGGAAAAATATACCCATATTGTTGTGGATTTTCATCATGGATCAAGGATGTCACCACTACAAGTTGAGTTGGAAAAGGCTCAGTTTATTTTGACATGTATGTGTCTTTTATAGTCCATTTTCAGATACCAGTTACCCACATCAAGGCCGTAGGTTTTGCCTAAACTTTGGTAGGGACATTGCTACTACCCCCCTCCAAACAAAAAAAAGAGAAAACCATTCTCAGCAGAGCAATTCAAGAACAAGAACAGTTTGCTTTTTCCAATTTGCAAATTCAGCATACACATACATATTGCTTTTTGTCAAAACATTGAACACAAGAACTAAATAAATAACTATTATTGGGATCTTCTGTTTTATGCAGCAAACACAAAGAAATAAAAATCAACACATCAGCTAAATAGTGCAATCTTTACATTATTGGAATACTGTGCATTTAAGAGTTAAAAGATTCAGAAAATAACCAAATAAATTATTATAAATAACTATTGCACTTTATAAAAATTACACGGGGATGGGAAACAGGGAAAAAAATAACACACTTAGCTCAACCTTGCACTCAGAATGCTATTAAATTTGTTATGTGATTCTGTGAGAAGACGTGGTAGTGAAATATGTTCTAATGTCCTGTTTCTTTTTTGGTGGCATTGTCTCCTGAGCGTGGCAAAAACAAAACGTGAACAAATGTCAAATAGTTTTTATTAATGCTACCATGTGGGCAGTATATTGAAATAGCATTTCAAAATTTTCAATGTATGCAGATTTCTTTCCTATAATAAAATAAATTGACAAATATTGTTGGGGAAAATTTTTCCAATCTCCAAACATTGGTTGTGATATGTCACAACCATCTATAGATAAGCCTACACCCATGACCCATGATAAACATATTCTAACCAGTTCCTTGATGTCATCTGATTCTTGTTAGAGTCACAAGGACAGAACAGTCACTTCACTTACTATATCTTTTGGATAAACTTATCTCCAGCTGGAAAAAACAAAAACAAAAACAAAAACAAAAACAAAAACAAAAACAAAAACAAAAACAAAAACAAAAACAAAAACAAAAACAAAAACAAAAACAAAAACAAAAACAAAAACAAAAACAAAAACAAAAAACGTGTTGTACTTTTACATAAATTGATGAAAACTGTATTTTCTCTGGGATATTATATTGGGAAAAACATACCCAATGTTAATGATGATGTTACTAATTTTCACATTAGTGTTCTAGCATTACACCTCAGCCGTGTAAGATTCTATTGAACGTTACTTCACTATATGTGTAAAACATATTATATATTTACTGTATATTTGAAAGTACTCAAATATTATAACTGGACAAGGCTATTTGATCTTGAAAAGTAGTTCATGGTCACCTATTCTCAATATGCTTCTGTGCCATGTCAAGATGCATGCACTGTATAAAACCCACTGCAGATATCTTCATCAGACAATGTAATGATTATGTAATGATTACACAGACAAAATCATTCAAATATTCCTTCATCTGGAAGTTGGCAGAGGGGTAAAAAGTAGTCATTAATGCAGTTTAAACAATTTACACCTGGATCATCAGACAGGTGTCATACACAGTAAATTTTGCAGTGTTAAATCAACACTTAGAGAGTTTATTTAACTTCTTCTAGAGTGTATTTGGTCCCATTGTCTCCAAATTAACACTGCAAAATCTACAGTGTACATGTCTTCTATTCTCACTAGTCAGTATGATGTTTACTTGTGAGTTTGGCTGACAAAGGCTTTAATTATTTGGTAGGAAGTGAAAATGTGATTTCAAGGAGAAGTATATCTTATCAGTGAGCAAAGTGGAGTGGGTTACACCGAGGACTATAAAGAGATGCTGCAGCAGTGTTGAGGCACTTACACTTGTACACCTACAGGTACAGAACATGGCTTTGACAACAGTTGGTTTCCTGCTCCTTCTTGTGCTGGCTGACTGCTCTTGGGCTGATGAGAAGGTGAGCATGTTTGATGCTTTTACCAAGTGCTAGAATGCTTTGTAACAATTCAACCATTATTATTTTTACTAACAGCTCATTTGAGTGATTTCTCCGTTCATGTTCATGTTATTTTTATTATTCTGTGGAAGGTCAATATTGCAAATAGGTGTAGAAGGAGTTATATTAATATCCATAAGAGCACTAATATGGAAGAGAATGGAAGAGGATGATGTATTACTTAAAATAATTGATATTTATTAAACTGTTATTTAGGAAGATAAACAAAAATGAAGAGGAAGAATTTGTTATAGTTTAACCACTAAATACACATTTTATTTTTTCGTGAAAGCTTTTTTCTTCTTCCCAAGTGATTCATCAGTAATTATATTATTATTATTAGTAGTAGTAGTAGTAGTAGTAATAATAGTAGCCGCATCATCATCATCATCCTCTACATTTTGCATTTTTCAGCTATGTTACAGTATTTAATTCACAGATGATGTAGATATTCTTAAAAGCTCAAAGTTTCAAAACAGAGAAAACTGGAGAATTTTTTTTTTTTTTTTTAGTTTTTTCAGTTTGATTTACACCTAATGAAACTTAAAAATATGCTTTTGCAATCTCTACAATTTTGTTAAACTAGATGGGTTCCACTGATGAATCAGTGTTGCAAAAGATGACAGTGTTTCCACGTTGACAAATGGGTCATACGTGATCAGAACCAAACGCAGAAGACATTTTACATCAGTAGATGGTTTGGTGATTGGTGTTTGATTAGGACTTTGAGTCTAGTCTAATGTCAATACCAATCAATCCATGATGAAATGGGTCAAGTATGATCACTTCCTATTACTGGACAAGCCATTGTTGTGTACTGTATATATAGGCTGTAGATACAGTTGGAAGGAGAAGGTTCTGATGAAGTGGAATCTGTCAGATCATTCAAGAGCCCATCTTAATGTTTGTACACATCTCTATTATCTGTAGGAGCCATCTGTCTCTGAACTCCTGTGGAAGGCCAACAAGGATGTCGGTAAGATGGGCTTTTACTTTAGTCCCACAGTGCCCAAATTAATGTTTTGTGTTCATAAAAGTCTGGGATAGAGTGTATACTTATTATTTTAATCAGATATGCAACCTGATTCACCAACATTAACCTCAGCTGCTAGGTCTGTTCTGTTTTCCTGTGACAGGTTGTACTGAAGGTGAGCCTCTTGCTATGGGTGACATTGCTTACCAAAGTAGACCTTACCTAATGCCTGATCAATGCAACTTCAGCACCTGCCTGTGGCCAAAGTCTGCTGATGGAAAGGTCTACGTGCCCTATGTTATTGCTAGAAATTACTGTAAGTACAAGCAATTAAGTTTGAAGGGAGTCGTGAAAATCTAAATTTAGTCATTCACATTCAGATTCTTGTTGAAATATCATTAGACTTTATTTTGGGATACTGTTGAATTAATGTTTACTTTTTCAGACATATGAACATCACAATACAATCACCAGCAAAATAACTGGCCAAAGCAATTTATGAACTTAAATCCAATATGCAAATGAAATTAATGTTATCATACATGATGTTCAGTTCAGTTAAGAAACAAATAAAATAAGTAAAAAAAAAAAAAAAAAAAAGCAACAAAATTAACAAAAACGTTTAAAGTGATCAGTAAAAAAAAAAACAAAACCCTGCCTTTACTTAAAAAGTGTTACTATGCTGTACTGGCAGATCCAACCTCAGCTCCCCAGGGAAAAGTAATGTGATGGACAAAGTGAATATTACATTATATCACACAGTATGTGGACTGTCCTTGTTTGTGTTTTATTCTCAGCTTTCCGTGAGCGATCCATCATTGAGCAAGGGCTGCAGTCTTTCAGTGATGTAACCTGCATCCGCTTTGTTTGCAGAAGAAAACAGAGAGATTATCTGAACATCCAGCCTGGCAAGGGGTTTGTTTTCTGTTAATACTTCTGTGCTTAAATGTCAATGGCAACGTATTCTTCACAGTCAGAATTTTAATGTGTTGTTCATATGGTATGGTATGGTATGGTATGGTATGGTATGGTATGGTATGGTATGGTATGGTATGGTATGGTATGGTAAGGTAAGGTAAGGTAAGGTAAGGTAAGGTAAGGTAAGGTAAGGTAAGGTAAGGTAAGGTAAGGTAAGGTAAGGTAAGGTAAAGATAATAAATGTAGGTAAAGATAAGGTTTTTTAAAAAGCCCTTTTTCTCAAAATCTCTGAGTATCCGTGTATTTATCTACTGTTCATTCACCTCTTGCTCTTTACATGTGACTGCAGCTGTTACTCCTACGTTGGTCGTCAGGGTAACAGTCAGACGATTAGTCTGAACCGTTTGAACTGCATATCCCTCGGCATGGTCCAGCATGAGGTGCTCCACGCTCTGGGCTTCAGCCACGAGCAGTGCCGCTCTGACAGGAACGAACACATCCGGATCTTTTGGCAGAACATTCTGCCGGGTAAGCACTGCAACCCAAACACATTTACATTTTCAAACACCATTATTCTATTTAATAGATGTACAAATACTTTATTACTGGGCTTAAGAAGAATTTTCAAAAATCTATACTTTGTTCTTTGTTGATAGTTTTTCTCTTAATTCCCCCATTTTTAATAAATATTGGTCATTTCTCATACTGACAATAGGCAGCTTACTTTAGTTCAATTAATTTGATGAAAATAACTGATTATAATTCTGCAGCATTGCACAAGGCTAATTTCAACTTAATTGGATGTTACAATTACATTGAAAAGATTTTTTTGGTGTATCCATTAATGTACGTCACATATGACGCATAACACAAAAAATACACTGTAAAAAAATGACTGTAGAATTAACAGCAAAAAGTTGTATAATTGTAACGTAAAAAGTGTAAGCGAAAATATAAGTTTTTACAGGGAGAATATGTTAGCAAAAGCAGATTTGTATGTAGAAACTATATATTTCTCTTGTTTTGACAAAATCAAACCCTGAATTGAAAAAAAAACTATGGGAATTTTTCATAACTTATTTTGTGTTCGTGTTTTTTTGCTAATTTTTTTTTTCAAGATTTGTAAGAATTTTTATGCATTTTTTTGTATTTTGTTGGAAATGTGAGTACAACAGAACAATATGGTTGATCAACCCATAGGGTTTTGATCATGATTGATTTAAATTAATCTAAAGCAATCATGTGATTAATCTGATTAAGAATTGTAACCATTTGACAGCCCTAAAAGCAATACAGAAAACTTTTTACATTTATTTTGTTGTAGTTTTTTGTTTGGGGTACAATTAAGAGGTACAAACAAACCACAAAATACACAACTAAATAAAAACGCAACACACAACTGTTGCGATGAAAAATGATATGACAGGATGTAAATATATATCTTTAATTTAACCTTTATTTAACCAGGCAAGTCATTAAGAACAGATTCATATTTACAATGACGACCTGCAGAAATAAAGTGAAGTGTAGTGTAGCTTTGGGGAAAAACAGGTGGACAGTTTTCTTCTACTTAGGGGGAATACTATGACCTGAATGACTGTGTATACGGAGTCAGACCCTTAAACCCAAATGTGTGTCTCAGTCCTACTGTTGAACCTTAACTCTATCCTTTCTGTTTTTGCCTCAGACTTTCACTACACCTATAATTGGTACAACACTTCGAACCATGGCACCCCCTATGACTACAACTCTATCATGCAGTACCACAGGTAAAAAATAAAATCATCAGGTCTCACATCAGGTCTAACATAAAGGAACATGTGTTGCTAAAGCTTAATCTCATTTATATACATTTCATAATGGATATTCCACCATGTTAGGCATACAAACCTTTTGGAATGTGGCATCATGGGAATTGTAGGTGTTGTGTTTAGAAGGTGAAACTAACAGGGTGGAACACAATTTTGAGGACACCATAAAGAATATACTGTATATTTTTATTCATATGTATTTATTTTACAGATATATTTAAACTTTATTTTTTACAATCATAATTTTATGATTGTAAAAAATAAAGTTCAAATATCAATATCAATATGTATTTTTTTTTCTGTTGATCCCATTCAAAAGACTTCTTAATAAGACTTCATTCTTAATAAAAGCTTTTTTTTTTTTAAATTATAGATGTTTTACTCATTTTAAATAAGATTAGTAATAGCAATAGCAGTGTAACTTGTCCTCTGTGTTTTCCCAGATACGCCTACTCTGTAGATCCTTCCAAATTGCCCACAATGGAGGCCATTGATGATCCCAACCTTGACTTCGGTAGAGCCACAAAGATGAGTGAGAATGACATCATCAGAGTGAACAGGCGGTACTGTTAGCCATGCAGTAAGAGGAACACAATTTTGTATTTCTGCATTTATTTTACATGATGGTCCAGAGCTGCCGTTAACGCTTCCTGTTTGTTTTCCTCCTTCAGATGGTTGAAGCGTTCACAACATGATGCCACTTCTGACATCACATCAAACCTAATGACAAACTGCTTCAAAGTATTGACTTCAATTGGCACAAATAAAGATCTATGAACAGATTTGTGTTGTTTGTGCTTTTGTAGCATGGGTCAGAGTGACATTCCCCCCACTACACATTTAATCAGTGGCGGTCCGTGCCTTTCACACCTAGGCCTTCAGTGATGTCCTATTTAGTCCGACTTGAACAAATACCCCTCATAATACCATAATTTATGACACAACGGCTGGAGATATCATTTACAAAAGCACACGCACGCACTACTGGGCATGGCATCACCTTAGTCGTCTATAACACAGGCTATTTTCCATGTATATTTGTCATTTCATTTTTTTTTTAATCATTGATTTAATATGAATAAAATAACAAAGTAACACACACACACACACACACACACACACACATATATATATATATATATATATATATATATATATATATATATATATATATATATATATATATATATATATATATATAATGTTCCCCTCGCCCCACGTGGGCGGTGTCTCCTTCAGACTTGGGTCCTCTACCAGAGGCCTGGGAGCCTGAGGGTTCTGCGCAGGATCTTAGCTGTTCCTAGCAATGCACTCTTTTGTACAGAGATCTCTGATGTTGTTCCTGGTATCTGCTGGAGCCATTCTCCCTGCTTGGGGGTCACTGCCCCTAGTGCTCCGATCACTACTGGTACCACTGTTGCCTTCACACTCCACATTTTCTCTAACTCCTCTTTCAGCCCTTGGTATTTCTCAAGCTTCTCATGTTCTTTCTTTCTGATGTTGCTATCACTGGGGACTGCTACATCTATCACCACCACTGTCTTCTCATGTTTATCCACCACCACTATGTCAGGCTGATTGGCCATCACCATCTTGTCAGTCTGGATCTGGAAGTCCCACAGGATCTTGGCCTGTTTGTTCTCTGTCACCTTTGGGGGGTTCTCCCATCTTGACCCTGGGACCTCCAGTCCATACTCTTTACAGATGTTCCTGTACAGTATGCCCGCTACCTGGTTATGCCTCTCCATGTATGCCTTGCCACCCTGCTGTGATGTGCTGGACTGTTTCAGGGGCTTCTCTACACAGCCTACACCTGGGGTCCTGTCTGATGTGGTAGACCCCGGCCTCTATTGCTCTGGTGTTCAGGGCTTGTTCTTGTGCAGCCATGAGTAGTGCCTCTGTGCTGTCCTTTAGTCCAGCCTTTTCCAGCCACTGGTATGTCTTTTCCATATCAGCCACTTCCTCAATTTGCCGATGGTACACTCCATGCAAGGGTTTGTCCTTCCATGATAGCCCCTCTGGTTCCTCGACCTTACTGGGCTTTTGTTGCCTGAGGCATTCACTTAGCAGTTGGTCATTGGGGGCCATTTTCTTGATGTATTCCTGGAGGTTCGCCGTTTCCTCCTGGACAGTAGTTCTGACACTTACTAGTCCTCGGCCCCCTTCCTTTCGCTTAGTGTACAGCCTCAGGACACTGGACTTGGGGTGGAACCCTCCATGCATGGTAAGGAGTTTCCTTGTCTTGATATCAGTGGCTTGTATCTCTTCCAGTGGCCAGGATATTATCCCAGCTGGGTATCTGATTACTGGCAGGGCATAGGTGTTAATGGTCTGGATCTTATTTTTGCCGTTCAGCTGACTTTTCAGGACCTGCCTTAACCTCTGTAGGTATTTGGCTGTGGCTGACAACCCCTTCAGTTGTGATCACCTTTTCTCTTCTAGATATCATCCGCCCACATTTATCTAGTCCGAATGACATCCCAATGTCTTTGCTGTTGATCCGGGTGAGGTGAATTAGGGAATCAATGTCACGCTCATTCTTGGCATACAGCTTGATGTCATCCATGTAGAGGAGGTGGTTGATGGATGTTCCACTTCGGAACTGGTATCCGAAGCCACTCTTTGAGATGATCTGGCTGAGGGGGTTTAGGCCTATGCGGAACAGCAGGGGGGACAGAGCATCTCCTTGGTAAATGCCACATCTGATGTTCACTTGTGCAATTGGCTTTGAGTTGGCCTCCAGAGTCGTCTTCCACAGCCTCATTGAGTTCTGGATGAACTCTCTTAGTGTCCTGTTGATGTTATACAGTTTTAAGCATTCCAGTATCCATGTATGTGGCATTGAGTCATAGGCTTTCTTGTAGTCAATCCAGGGAGTGCACAGGTTGGTGTTCCTCGTCTTGCAATCTCGGGCAATTGCTGTCAAGGCAATTCCTGTCAATAGCTGGTGTTGTCATGACCTCCGCTCCAGTGACCTTTCCCCCAATCTCCACACTCACCTGGTCCTGCACTGCGCAGCTGCAAGCCGTTCCTAATCGGTGGCTATATAAGCAGTAAGGCTTGTAGCTGCCAGTGCAGGACCATTCAGATATGTCACCTCCATAACCCGGACTATCGCTTCCATCTCCCCAATCACCATAACCCGGACACTCATCATCACCACGGACTCTGGCCGTCCACTCCCAGGTTGTGTTTGTCTTGTCTTTATGTTGTAGTTTTGTTATTAAATTATTTTGCCCTTCAGTACTGTGCATTGGAGTCCTCCTGTTCCACCTCACCCCGATCTGTGACAGGTGTTTGGCTCCCCTGGTGTTGTTGCCTATTCCTTTCTGTGCTCTGCTCATATATATATATATATATATATATATATATATATATATATATATATATATATATATGTTACTTTGTGTGAGCCTCATTTAAATTTACTTATGATTCAACAGTGCCCCTTTGTGGACAAAAAGTGCAACAACAAAATTCATGCAAGATCGTTTAAACACTGTTCTCTTCCCTTTGACTCTTAGAAGACAAAATATAATGGAGGGAGTTTTAAATAAAAACATTAAAACCATGAGGTGTAGTTATGTTAAATTTACTCTTCCACCCAAAGCAAAGGAAGTGCACTTTAAAACTATAAATGATATTTATCCTTCAAAAGATTATCTTCATTTAAAATTCAATATTGATGACAATACTTGTTCTTTTTGTGACTGTGAAATAGAAATGGATGAACATTTATTCTTTACCTGTGTGTATTCCAAAATATTTTGGGAAAGCTTTTGTTTATGGCTTTCTTCTGAGAAAATTTTTGACTCTTTAACCTTATCCTACAATGACATAAAATTTGATGGAATTTGGCAAAACAAATATCAAGAATTTATAATTAATAATATAATAATTTTCACTAAGTTCTTTCATATATGTAAATTTGGAAATATCAAACCTATCTTTATTGTGTTCCTAAAAGAAATGGTCAATTAAAAAAAATCATTAAAGCTATGTAAACAAAAAAAAAGGTGCACAACTTTGTAATGGTATTATTGATTTTCTGTTTGACCCTGTAACGCCTTGAGTTTTGTAAAGGTTGACTGTTCCTATGTTTTATTCTATTTATTTATTTTGTGTTTGTATGTTGTGTATGTTTTTGATAAAGTAAAAAAAAAAAAAATATTATTTTGTGTGTTCTGAACTGCCTGTAAAATACCCTTGTTTTCGCTATTTACAGGTATAGACTAGGCAGGATTTTGGAATATGTGCTTATTTAAGAACAAATGCAGACAAAAAAAGGGAATGAATGAATATAGCTTACCTCTCCTCACAATGGACATTATAAGCATTGAATATTAAATAAGTTATGAAATAAATAGGTTAAATATGCATGAATAAATAGTTAAAATACAGATAAATAAGCCAATAATATTACAATATTGCAAACAATATTGCAATCAACTTTGTTCCTATATATATATATATTTCAAGTAAATTCTTCAGAAACCCATCAACCTGTTTCATGGTCTTCTCTTATTCATCAGCCGAGACAACAATTTTGACCATTTTCATTAATTTTAAGCATTTCCTTTAATCTTAAATCTGAGCATGTCATTGAATTCCCCATGTGTGAAAACATATAAAAGCACATTACATTGAAGTTTTTACCTTCTACAGTGAGGAAAATAAGTGATTAATTAGATTTTGACCTGGCAGCGGCGGCCATATTGGATTTCTCCGATTTGAGGTATTATGGGTCATTTTTGAGCCTGGCATACAGAAGATTTGGATTCAGCACCCTTCAAAACCCCTAAAAACGCTGTATGCCAAACATTAACACGAAATGCCTTCAGGGTTAATCTTTTCTGAAAACTGACCCTGACTAGTAAGGGTGGGTGTCAGAATTGTTTGGTGAATGTGTTATATGCAAGGGATAATGTTCGATAATTGTTTGGCCCCGTTGGGGAATATTTTTCTGATAGTAACTCGTGGGAAATATATTATCCCACTCATTCTACAGGTTATTACCTCCGCCAAGGAGGTTATGTTTTTGCCGACTTTTATCTGTTCATCTCTCTGTTTGTTTGTCTGTGTTCAAGATAACTCGAAAACTTATGGACGGATTTTGATGAAATTTTCAGGGTAGGTTGGTAATGGGGAGATCTGGAAATGATTTTGGCGGTGATCCGTGGGGGGGGGGGTCTATATCTTGGTGGAGGTCTGCGCTCTCAGAGTGTTTTTCTAGCTACAGCTTATTATTAATGCTACTACACTAACAGATTGGATAAAATAGTCGTTACAGCGTAGTGAATATTTACTTTCAAAGTGGCCGAACTACCTGCGGAGTGATATAGTAATGAAAATCTGAAGTGACAAAACCCGTTGCAATGGGCGTTAACGGTGCAGCGGGCGGTTATCGAAAAAAATCCGGCCGCTGAAGGCTGGCAACGTCAATTCAAAGTGAACGGGAACTGTCGCAACGTTCTAGAAGGCCGTAGAATAAACATACATAATTACTGCTCAGATATGTATTATTTTTCTGTGTGAGAAAATGTGAGATCACACAAGTGGTTGTTCCTGTATATGTATGTTATTTTGTGTGTTCTGAACTGCCAGTAAAACACCCAAGTTTGTGCTCTTTACCGAACAAAATAAAAACATTTAAAATTAAATGTGTAGTGGGGGGAATGTCACTCTGACCCATGCTACAAAAGCACAAACAACACAAATCTGTTCATAGATCTTTATTTGTGCCAATTGAAGTCAATACTTTGAAGCAGTTTGTCATTAGGTGTGATGTGATGTCAGAAGTGGCATCATGTTGTGAACGCTTCAACCATCTGAAGGAGGAAAACAAACAGGAAGCGTTAACGGCAGCTCTGGACCATCATGTAAAATAAATGCAGAAATACAAAATTGTGTTCCTCTTACTGCATGGCTAACAGTTGTACAGCCTGTTCACTCTGATGATGTCATTCTCGCTCATCTTTGTGGCTCCACCGAATTCAAGGTTGGGATCGCCAATGGCCTCCATTGTGGGCAATTTGTAAGGATCTACAGAGAAGGCGTATCTGGGAAAACACAGAGGACAAGTTACACTGCTATTGCTATTACTAATCAGCTCATTCCTGGATATTGGCAACTTTTGTGTCGCCTGAATATAAATGTTAATATCTTATTTAAAATGAGTAAAACATCTATGATTTAAAAAAGCTTTTATTAATAATGAATTCTTAATATGAAGTCTTTTGAATGAGATCAACAGAAAAAAATACATGCAAAATCTATTTATTTGACTTTTGATCACCTTTTGTTTTAACGTACACTTACTTTTTCCATGTCCCCAAAGCAATATTTCAATTTCAATGAAGACATATTTGCGATAAAAAATAAATACATATTTGATTTTATGATTTTAAAAACAAAGTTAAAATATATCTGTGTATAAATACATATAAATAAAAATGTACAGTATATTCTTTATGGTGTCCTCAAAATTGTGTTCCACCCTGTTAGTTTCATCTCCTAAACACAACACCTACAATTCCCATGATGCCACATTCCAAAAGGTTTGTATGCCTAACATGGTGGAATATCCATTACGAAATGTATATAAATGAGATTAATCTTTAGCAACACATGTTCCTTTATGTTAGACCTGATGTAAGACCTGATGATTTATTTATTTATTTATTTTTACCTGTGGTACTGCATGACAGAGTTGTAGTCATAGGGGGTGTCCTGGTTCAGAGTGTTCAAAGGCTTAAAGGCGTACTCAAAACCTGAGACAAAAACAGAAAGGATAGAGTTAAGGTTCAACAGTAGGATTGAGACACACATTTGGGTTTAAGGGTCTGACTCCGTATACACAGACATTCAGGTCATAGTATTCCCCCTATAGAAGAAAACTGTCCACCTGTTTTTCCCCGAAGCTACACTACACTTCACTTTATTTCTGCAGGCCGTTATTGTAAATAAGAATCTGTTCTTAATGACTTGCCTGGTTAAATAAAGGTTAAATTAAAAATATATATTTACATCCTGTCATATCATTTTTCATCGCAACAGTTGTGTGTTGTGTTTTTATTTAGTTGTGTATTTTATGGTTTGTTTGTTTGCTTCTTTTATTTGTCTTGTTTATTTGTTGTGGTTTGTTTCTATCCATTCTGTCTATCTGTCCATCTCTTAATTGTATCCCAAAATAAATAAATAAAAAATTCTCTGTATTGCTTTTAGGGCTGTCAAATGGTTACAATTCTTAATCAGATTCATCATAGGATTGCTTTGGATTAATTTAAATAAATCATGATCAAAACCCTTGCTGTTGGTCAACCATATTGTTCTATCGTACTCACATTTTCAGCACAATACACAAAAATGCATAGAAAATTTTACAAAACTTGCTAAAATCGATTACAATTCACCAAAAAACATGAACACGAAATAAGTTATGAAAAATTCTAATTGTTTAGTTTTTTTTTAATTCAGGGTTTGATTTTG
Organism: Siphamia tubifer; assembly: GCA_020466265.1. Taxonomy (NCBI): domain Eukaryota; kingdom Metazoa; phylum Chordata; class Actinopteri; order Kurtiformes; family Apogonidae; genus Siphamia; species Siphamia tubifer. Next base: position 26,051,983 of record CM035788.1, on the reverse strand, counting down.
TCAGAACAATATAAATATATAGTTTCTACATACAAACCTGCTTTTGCTAACATATTCTCCCTGTAAAACTACAACAATATTTGATTTAATCGTTAACACAAAAATCTTTTCAAATAATTAACTTAGCATTATATTTTCACTTACACTTTTTACGTTAGTATTTTACAACTTTTTGCTGTTAATTCTACATTAATTTTTTTACAGTGTATTTTTTGTGTTATGTGTCATATGTGACATACATTAATGGATACATCAATGTAATTGTAACATCCATTTAAGTTGAAATTAGCCCTGTGTAATGAGTTATTTTCATCAAATTAATTGAACTAAAGTAAGCTGCCTATTGTCAGAATGAGAAATGACCAATATTTATTAAAAATGGGGGAATTAAAAGAAAAACTATCAACAAACAATAAAGTATAAATTCTTTAAAATTCTTCTTAAGCCCAGTAATAAAGTATTTGTACATCTATTAAATGGAATAATGGTGTTTGAAAATGTAAATGTGTTTGGGTTGCAGTGCTGACCCGGCTGAATGTTCTGCCGAAGGATCCGGATGTACTGGTCCCTGTCAGAGCGGCACTGCTCGTGGTGGAAGCCCAGAGCGTGGAGCAGCTCGTGCTGGACAGAGCCGAGGTATATGCAGTCCCAACGGTTCAGACCAATCGTCTGACTGTTACCCTGACGACCAATGTAGGAGTAACAGCTGCAGCCACATGTAAAGAGCAAGAGGTGAATGAACAGCAGATAAATACTCAGAGATTTTAAGGAAAAGGGCTTTACCTACATTTATTACCTTACCTTACCTTACCTTACCTTACCTTACCTTACCTTACCTTACCATACCATACCATACCATACCATACCATACCATACCATACCATACCATACCATACCATACCATACCATACCATACCATACCATACCATACCATACCATACCATACCATACCATACCATACCATACCATACCATACCATACCATACCATACCTTACCTTACCTTACCTTACCTTACCTTACCTTACCTTACCTTACCTTACCTTACCTTACCTTACCTTACCTTACCTTACCTTACCATACCATATGAACAACACATTAAAATTCTGATTGTGAAGAATACATTGCCATTGAAATTAAGTATTAACAGAAAACAAACCCTTTGCCAGGCTGGATGTTCAGATAATCTGTCTGATTTCTTCTCAAAACAAAGCGGATGCAGGTCACATTATTGAAAGACTGCAGCCCTTGCTCAATGATGGATCGCTCACGGAAAGCTGAGAATAAAACACAAACAAGGACAGTCCACATACTGTGTGATATAATGTAATATTCACTTTGTCCATCACATTACTTTTCCCTGGGGAGCTGAGGTTGGATCTGTCAGTACAGCATAGTAACACTTTTTAAGTAAAGGCAGGGTTTTTTTTTTTTTTACTGATCACTTTGAAAGTTTTTGTTAATTTTGTTGCTTTTTTTTTTTTTTTTTTTACTTATTTTATTTGTTTCTTAACTGAACTGAACATCATGTATGATAACATTAAATTCATTTGCATATTGGATTTAAGTTCATAAATTGCTTTGGCCAGTTATTTTGCTGGTGGTTGTATTGTGATATTCATATGTCTGAAAAAGTAAACATTAATTCAACAGTATCACAAAATAAAGTCTAATGATATTTCAACAAGAATCTGAATGTGAATGACTAAATTTAGATTTTCACGACTCCCTTCAAACTTAATTGCTTGTACTTACAGTAATTTCTAGCAATAACATAGGGCACGTAGACCTTTCCATCAGCAGACTTTGGCCACATGCAGTTGCTGGAGGTGCAGGGATCAGCATTTCTGCTATTTTTACTTTGGTAAGCAATGTCATCGATAACAAGAGGCTCATCTTCGGTACAAACTGTCACAGGAAAACAGAACAGACCCAGCAGCTGAGGTTAATGTTGGTGAATCAGGTTGCATATCTGATTAAAATAATAAGTATAATCTCTATCCCAGACTTTTATGAACACAAAACATTAATTTGGGCACTGTGGGACTAAAGGAAGAGCCCATCTTACCGACATCCTTGTTGGCCTTCCACAGGATTTCAGAGACAGATGGCTCCTACAGATAATAGAGATGTGTACACACATTAAGATGGGCTCTTGAATGATCTGACAGATTCCACTTCATCAGAACCTTCTCCTTCCAACTGTATCTATAGCCTATATATATATATATATATATATATATATATATATATATATATATATATATATATATATATATATATATACAGTACACAACAATGGCTTGTCCAGTAATAGGAAGTGATCATACTTGACCCATTTCATCATGGATTGATTGGTATTGACATTAGACTAGACTCAAAGTCCTAATCAAACACCAATCACCAAACCATCTACTGATGTAAAATGTCTTCTGCATTTGGTTCTGATCACATATGACCCATTTGTCAACGTGGAAACACTGTCATCTTTTGCAACACTGATTCACCAGTGAAACCTGTGTAGTTTAACAAATTGTAGAGATTGCAAAAGCTTATTTTTAAATTCCGTTAGGTGTAAATTAAACTGAAAATCTAAAAATCTTTTTTCCACTTTTCTCTGTTTCGAAACTTTGAGCTTTTAAGAATATCTACATGATCTGTCTATTACTACTACTACTACTACTACTAATAATAATAATAATATAATTACTTATGAAGCACTTGGGAAGAAGAAAAAAGCTTTCACGAAAAAATAAAATGTGTATTTAATGGTTAAATTATAGCAAATTCTTCCTCTTCACTTTTGTTTATCTTCCTAAATAACAGTTTAATAAATATCAATTATTTTAAGTAATACATCATCCTCTTCCATTCTCTTCCATATTAGTGCTCTTATGGACATTAATATAACTCCTTCTACACCTATTTGCAATATTGACCTTCCACAGAATAATAAAAATAACATGAACATGAACGGAGAAATCACTCAAATGAGCTGTTAGTAAAAATAATAATGGTCGAATTGTTACAAAGCATTCTAGCACTTGGTAAAAGCATCAAACATGCTCACCTTCTCATCAGCCCAAGAGCAGTCAGCCAGCACAAGAAGGAGCAGGAAACCAACTGTTGTCAAAGCCATGTTCTGTACCTGTAGGTGTACAAGTGTAAGTGCCTCAACACTGCTGCAGCATCTCTTTATAGTCCTCGGTGTAACCCACTCCACTTTGCTCACTGATAAGATATACTTCTCCTTGAAATCACATTTTCACTTCCTACCAAATAATTAAAGCCTTTGTCAGCCAAACTCACAAGTAAACATCATACTGACTAGTGAGAATAGAAGACATGTACGACACCTGTCTGATGATCCAGGTGTAAATTGTTTAAACTGGATTAATGACTACTTTTTACCCCTCTGCCAACTTCCAGATGAAGGAATATTTGAATGATTTTGTCTGTGTAATCATTACATAATCATTACATTATCTGATGAAGATATCTGCAGTGGGTTTTATACAGTGCATGCATCTTGACATGGAACAGAAGCATATTGAGAATAGGTGACCATGAACTACTTTTCAAGATCAAATAGCCTTGTCCAGTTATAATATTTGAGTACTTTCAAATATACAGTAAATATATAATATGTTTTACACATATAGTGAAGTAACGTTCAACAGAATCTTACACGGCCGAGGTGTAATGCTAGAACACTAATGTGAAAATTAGTAACATCATCATTAACGTTGGGCATGTTTTTCCCAATATAATATCCCAGAGAAAATACAGTTTTCATCAATTTATGTAAAAGTACAACATGGTATGCCAAATTGTAGTATTCTTCTTTAAATTCACAATATAATGTCACATAAAATAAAAAAAAGGCATGGGGGACCATTTAAAAAGGCAGCAACGCAATGAAAATCACCTGACATTAGTGTTCTAGGGTTAAAAGTGTGCAGCATGTTGTATTTTTGTAGGGAATACAGATATATTATATATATATATATATATATATATATATATATATATATATATATATATATATATATATATATATATATATATATATATATATATATGTGTTTGTGTATGTGTGTGTGTGTGTGTGTGTGTGTGTGTGTGTGTGTGTGTGAAGATATGTTAAACATACTATGTGTGACAAAGCATGAGTCAGAAGAACAGTGGGTTTGAGATACGTTTATAGTAAAGATACAGTAAGTGAAGTGACTGTTCTGTCCTTGTGACTCTAACAGCAATCAGATGACATCAAGGAACTTATTAGAACAGGTTTATCGTGGGTAACTGGTATCTGAAAATGGAGTATAAAAGACACATACATGTCATAATAAACTGAGCCTTTTCCTACTCAACTTGTAGTGGTGACATCCTTGATCCATGACGAAAATCCACAACAACATGGGTATATTTTTCCCAATATAATATCATAGATAAAATACAGTTTTAATCCATTTATGTAAAAGTACAACACGGCATGCCAAATAACTTCTGTGAGAGTAACAGTATGTAAATATGTGTTTTTCAAAATAGTATAAACTTATAATCAATTCTGTGTAAAGTTACCTGACATATTTAATGTCAGTGGATTTATTGCATTAGTGGGAGTCAAACATAACCACAGTTTTGTCACAATTTGGAGTCATTTGCCTGAGTAGGTGCAGTACATTGGTTATAACATTCTGAACTTTGTGTCTTGTTTTGTAGTTTTTTCTGTTTGTCTTTCTGTTTGTCTTATTATTATTAGTGTTTGGGCTTTTATTTTGACATGTGGCTTCTTGTTTATGCTGTCTTGTTTTACTGCCTCTGTTCACTGTTGTTTGTTAGCCCCTTTCATTTTTACCTGATGTGTCCCACCTTTATGAGGCCCATCCCCTCATGTGTCAAATTGTGAGTTTGTCTGTGTTGATGCTGTGTCACTGAATACTGACACCTGCTGGATATTAAAAATCTCTACAGGTAACCAAGGTGACAGACTCAACTGATACTGATTTGAATTTGTACAGTGTTTCCAGCCTTTTTGAGCCACGGCACACTTTATGATTTCTCATGTCTTGTCTTCAGCCTGGTTGGGAAACACTGATATAATTTATACAATAATACAATTTAAGTCATTGTATTTCATATTGTGTTTCATATTTTCACACGATATCAGCCTCGGATACCATTTCACCCTTGCTTCTGTGGATCTTGGTGAGACTGAGTGGATGGTCAATCATACAGATGGTCAAGAGGAGAACCCCCACCCCCCAATCTGTTACTCTGAGACCGTAGTAAACCACTTTACTGGTTTTGAATTTGACTTAATATGAATTTCAAATATTACAAAATATATGCTACCTTATAGAGACACACAGGAAATCAAAAATTAAGCTAATATATACCCCTCCCTCCTACTTGGTTATACCTTTTCTTGTATCAAAACCCAAAATAACAACAGTGGAATGTCAAAGGGAGCTAAACAGCAGGCAGCAGCCCACCATTCTGAATAAATAAAGCTGGACAACACAAGTGGGGGAAAAAAAGAAAAATAAAGAAAAAAATTAAGTCAGTATCAAATGGGAAGAGACATATTATAAGAAAAAAAGTGGAAAAACTGCCACAGAAAATGTTTTACATTCTGTTGAGTCTCCCTACAATTTATCATGTAGAAAATGTGTTTTGTTTGAATATTTTCCTTGCTGTATAGCAACAATCAAAATGCAAGAATATCTCAGGCACAAATCACGTAAGAATTTTACTTGAGTTCACATAAGACAGCAGTGTCTCGAACAGAGGTCAACTCCAATCCAGCGTACAGAGGCTGAGTGAATGTGGTCTGGAGTCTGTGGAGGAGAGTCATGGTTTCAGAGACACTGTAAAAGGACAGAACACCTGCTCTTTGATCCACATACACTCCAATTCTGGATGAAACAGGACCTGAGACAGGAGCCTGGACATTGTTGAACCAAAACTCATACTTTGTTTTAGAACAATCCAAGGCCCATGATTTATCATTGTATCCAAACACACATTCATACAAGAATCCTTCCCTCTTAATATCCTTGTATGCCAGTGCTACAGAAAACCTTCCATTCCCACTGAACTCCACCTCCCAATAACAGCGACCAGTCAGACTCTCTCTGCTCAGGACCTGATACCTGTTGCTAAATCTGTCTGAATGATGAGAATATCTCTGATTTTCCTTCTTAAGCGTTATTCTTTTCTCCTCTTTAGACAGTGACAGCTGAGTATGTGCTGTGTTTGGATCCAATGTGATTTTACATGAATATTTTAAGAATTCTGCTCTGGTCTTCGGCTCAGTTTGTGGATTTGACAGTAAAACATCCACTTGAGTGACTGTCAGTGAGATGTTTGTCCATTCCTTTGTCAGAATGGGCTGTATTTTACTTCTAAACTCTGACACAGCCACTGTCACGTCCTCAAAGTAACGCAGAGGAACCATGTTGATACCAGGTGAGTCCGTAGGTTCAGTAAGATTTAACACTGATGGATAACTGTGTAAAAACTGGTTATGGTCGATGTGTGAAAGTTTCTCTAGCTCAATGTCTTTGTGCCTCAGCTCTCTGATCTCCTGCTCCAGCTCCTTCTGAAGGTCCTTGACTCGACTCACTTCAGTTTCCTGCTGGGATCTGATCTGCTCCTTCACGTCAAACAGTCTTTGCTCCATACAACGGATGAGCTCAGTGAATACTTTCTCACTCTTCTCCATTGCTTCATCAGCAGAACGAATAATGGCTTCTACTTCCTGTCCAAGCACTTTCACATCCTTCTCTTTGTCATGGATTTTCTGCTGGACCTTCTGCCGTTTCACCTCCAGCTCTTTCTGTTTCTCATGTCTTTCGGCTGCAGCTGAGACTGTGTCGTGGCCTTTATGTTCATACACAGGGCAGAGATAACAGATGCACTTCTGATCATGACGGCAGAACATATTCATCACCTCATGGTGTTGAGGGCAGATGTTCTCCTGGAGCTTCTCAGAGGGATCCACCAGCTTGTGGTTTTTAAAAGTAGGCGACTGATAATGAGGCTGAAGGTGTTTCTCACAGTAAGAGACCAGACACTGGAGACAGGACTTCACAGCTTTCAGCTTCCTCCCATAACACACATCACAGGCCACATCTTCAGCTCCAGCATAGCAGCAATGAGCAGCAGCAGCAGCATCTTGACATCCGATCTTCTTCAGCTCCTCCACTAAATCTGCCAACATGATGTTTTTCACCAGAGCAGGCCTTGGTGTGACGACCTGTCTGCACTGAGGACAGCTGTAGGCGTCTTTCTCATCCTCTGTATCCCAGTGTGCTTTAATACAGGTCATACAGTAGCTGTGTCCACAGGGAATGGTCACCGGCCTCGTCAGTAGGTCGTAACAGATTGCACAATCAAATGTCTCTTCGTCGAGCTGAAAGCCTTTCTGTGCCATTACTCCTCTTTCTGACAGCTGTGTGAGTTTCAAATGGGTAAAGATTACACAAGTTTTAGCTCTTCTGTACAGTCTAAAGGGGAGGAGACAAGGAAGTCCAAACTGTGGAGCTGCTGTTTGTTACCACAAATCTAATAAAATGTGTTATAAATAACAGAAGAGGAACAAGATAAAGGAACTGCAGCAGCAACAGCAGAGGCAGATAATGAAAACAAGTATTCATGATATTCATATGAGGAAACAAATGTGCTTAGAAATGCTCTTGTATTAAGTAAAATATTAACAATAACTTACAGGTTTTATAGTCTAAGAACATTCCACTGTAAGGTGAATGTACAGCCTCATACTGAACTTTAACCTGATTACAAAAGAACATGATAATGAATAAAGGTCATTTAACCCTTTGTAGACTACAAACAAAACCTTGGTTTTGAGGAGAAAGATGGATACAAAAGGTGACGCTTCTCTTTGTGTCAAAGCAGTTCAAGGGAAATGTTAAAATTCAGTCATTGTCATTTGAGGTGTTTAGGAGGAACAGTGCTTCTGTTACATAATCATTCATGCTTTGAAAAAGATTCTGGAAGAACAGAGAATACTTTGGCCATTCTTTGTAAAACAAAAAAAAATAACTAAAAAGCTAAATGTGTTTACTGTTGTATTTGTGACATAGCCTTTCATTTTTCTGCACTTTACTTTGTCCGAAACGCACACACTGGATCTCAACAACCAACGTGAACAACAAAGGTGACACCTTACATCCTATCTATCAACAGATGAAACAATAGCGCCACTCCCGTTTAGTGGCAAATTGCGGTATTACAACATTTCATTTTATTTATCATTTGCCTTGGTATAAGCACTTCGTTACTGTACTTAAGTAGATTTTTTTAAAGGTATTTGTACTTTACTTGACTCTTTATTTTTCTGACAATTTTGTACTTTTACTCCATACATTTTTTCCATAAATATCTGGATTTATATTCCATTCTCAGAATAGGCTTGTTACTTTCAAACTAAACAGATGTGAGTAACTTCAGAGGGAAAATTAGTGGAGGACAAAAATTGTGACTGAAATTATGACTTTTATCTCATCATTGCAACTTTATCTCGTAGTTCAAATTTTATATCTCATAATTATGCTTTTATTATCTCATATGTATGACTTTATCTCATAATTTAGACCTTTAATCACATAATTATGCATAAAAAAAATCTCACGATGATGAATTTTTATCTCAATTGTGACTGAAAACTGAGTACTGTGACCCAATCAAGCACATCGTCTACACAATAACTAATTTCCAAGGGCATCATTTTAGAATACTTTTTAAACTTTTCAAATTTTTCTTGGTTAAATAAGTAATATTTCACTATTGAAAAAAAAAAGTTTCACTTTTGTACTTTATTACAATTGAAATTACATTTTTTTATTTATTTTTTTACTTTTGAGGAGTTTAATCAGTTTCTTCAATTTCTTCATTCAAGTAGCTTTACTTATACTTAAGTACAGAACGTGAATACTTTTGTCACCTCTGACTAATGTTGTGTAAATTTCAATATTGCCTGTTAATATAAACTTTTGCCACAAGATGACAGTGTTTAGTGGCTAATGGTAAGGTTACTTGTTAACTTTAGTTGTTTTCTAGTAGTAGTTGAATATATATAAGTAACTTTCATTATTGGTGTGAGTAGTTAAAAACATTTAAAATTATTATTTACACAGTGTGTATGTGTGTCCAGTGCACGTTTAGAGAAAATGTTGTGAATACAACTCTCGCACATTTTCTTTATGTTTTCTTCCAGTGTTCAGCCAGAACCCACTGCTATATTTTATACCATATTTATTTAGTTACTGATATTCTTTCCAACATTTCTCCACCTTTTTTGACAACTGTGGTAAAAAAAATATATATATACTGATATCTCACAAATTCAACTTATTGTAGGAAAATGATCACTCCTTATGGTGATAAGTTTTTTGAAACAATCTCACCAACAATATTAATCCTAATCTATCACTAATTATGCAGAACATGTTATAGTACTACATAATGTTTTACTTTATATTTACTTCCGTACATTTAAGGCTTAAATGGCCATATCCTGGCCACACCACTAGGGTGTGCACTTAACCTATTTACATATAAACTTCCCACTTCCTGCTGTTCTCACTCAGCTTGTTTCAAGACACTTTATTGTCATTGTATAAGCATTCAGTAGGATTCAGGTATACCATTTGCAATAAAGAAGTCTAAAGTAGGATATATATTTAGAAACTGTGCCGCATTATTGTATACATAAAAGAGGTAGCAATAAAATAAGGCACCCTTCATACCAGGGTCTAACTGGATCAGGGTTTCAGGCTCGGAACATCCCACAGCATCCAGGCCAATTCCAGCACCACAGAGGTGAATTATTTGTGGTGCAGTGGTTCACAGTAAGAATGACCCTGGTTCAATTCCCACACCAGATCTTTCTGTGTGGAGTTTGTATGTTTTCCCAGTGTCTGCATGGGTTTTCTCCACGTACTCTAGTTTCCTCCCACCATCCAAACACATGCACTGATAGGTTAATTGGTTAATCTAATTTACCCATAGGTGTGAATGTGAGAGTGATTTATTGTCTATTCTGCATATGTTCTGCCCTGGGATGAACTGCCTTCACCCATTGTAGCTGGATTAGGCCCCCACAAACCCCTGTGACCCTAGTGAGGATAAGGTGGCTTCAGATGACGAGACGAGACGTCCACCAAAGAGGTTTCCATTGGGGTTCATTTGTCTGTCCGTTAACAAGACAACTCAAAATTTTCAGGAAATGTTGTTACTGTCACAAGGAAGAAGTGATGAAATTGTGGTGATAATGGGAGGGGCTGAACTGTCTTGGTGGAGATCTGCACTCAATTTATTTCCTGGCTACTTTCACAGTTTCCCACACCTTCAGAGTATTATGTCATTACCTTCTCATTTGCACACATTTCTGCTGACACCAGACAATCAAATCAAAAATGTTCTTTTTGCTAAAATTTATTTGGTTTTGATCAAGTAAATGTATGTCAGTCAATCTATGTTCCAACCATCACTTATGGTCATGAAATTTGGGTTATGATTGAAAGAACAAGATCCTGGATACAAGTTGCCGAAATGAGTTTCCTCCACAGGTTGTCTGGGTGCACCCTGAGGGATAGGGTGAGGAGTTCACTCACCAGGGAGGAACAGCCGTTACCCCTCTACATCCAGAGGGGCCAGCTGAGGTGGATTGGGCATTTGTTTAGGATACCTCCCTTAGGAGGTGTTCCGGGCCTTTCCCATTGGATGGAGGCCTTGGGGAAGACCTAGGACATGATGGAGAGACTATGTCTCACAGCTCAACAGATGACATTATATAAACTAAATGTCATCTGTTTTATGTTTTTTTTGTTTTTTTTTGCAAAAGAGTATAGCAAACTATTACATGATCCATCCATCCATCCATCCATTGTCTTCTGCTTATCAGGGGCTGTGTCACAGAAGAAATAGTCTAAGCAAGGATGCCCAGACTTTCCTCTTCCAGACACTTCTTCCAGATCAACCCCAAGGCCATTTTGGGTTAGGGTTGCAGAAAGGCAAGGTGTAGATTACTGCACAAAGTGAGAATTTGATTTTACTTGGTCAGGATCTGTACAGTCAGTTGAGCGTGTATTTACAAAGCTTTGAATTAATACTAAACAAACAATAACTCAAACTAGGAAATATGAAATAGCTGCAGCATCTGAAAGAGACCACACAATGAACATTAGAAAGGTAAACAGTATTATTATATCACAGTGCATCAGTTCAGCTTCAGACATTGTCATCTCTTTTGTGATTGTTTGTCTCAACTTACGATATATTTTTAATTGGTAACTTTTTATTCTTTATCAATTACTAGAAATGTAAACTAGACACTGCAAAGTACATTGATGATTTCTAGAGTCAGGATTACATTTTGTGTCACACATCCTGGTCCTTTACAACAACAGCTATTAGATACCTGTAGTCTGATCGCTTACAGACACACCCATATTACAAAGGCAGGTGAAACCATATGACAATGCATGAGACGTCTTACATCATTTGTTTGCATGCCCCTATAAATGTATTTACAGAAAATAGTCATGTTTAGTTTTCTGTATTTTATCTAGTACAGTATCACCGCATGGACACACAACAGTAGTACAGATATGATCTACCCTGGTACAGCAAAACAAGAAACCACAGAAAACCCACACCTTTGAGGGAACGTAATGCAGACAACCCATACATCACACGTGTGTAAATACAGCATAAATCGTGTATATGCACATCACAGGCTGACAGAAAAATGACAAAACACGATGGAGTCACAACACAAACTTGCATCTTAAATGTCATTACATACAAATGTGACATTTGTCAAGAACATTTAACACGATTTTTTTTTTTTCCTCAGATGGAGAAACAAATTTTTAGGAAGTGATGCACTGATTATTCATTCTTGGCCAATGGTGACGAGCCACGATTTTAGGGTATAGACTTATGTTGAAGTACCTGATTGGACAGCATGTACCACAAACTTCACTCTGATTGGGTAAAGTTTGTGCGTGGTGCGCAGCCATTGGTGGGTCGTCACGGGTTTAATAGAGTGGCTCTTTTGGTGGGAGAGGTAGTCTGTCAGTCTGTTGTAAAAGCAGTGCTGCGTGCACTGATATCCCGGCTTTTGTCTCAAGAGCTGAAGACTCACGTCGTCATCCAGTCATAATTTCAAAATGAAACGTGTGTGGGTAATAGGTGTTCTTTTCGCACTTTTAGCCTTTGGTGAGTAGTAGAAACCTTTACTATTTTGACTCATGCTATACAACATAATGTTTAGCTAGCATTAGCTTTGGGGCTAACGATAACTTGCTATTGTGCTTCTCTTCAGTCATGACTTCACCCAAAACACGCTATATTTCCAATTAGATTGATTAAATATAAATATGTTAGGATGACTTGCATTTTTGATTTGACTTAAAGTAATTTGGGCTAAAAAGACAAGCCATTATTTCTCATTTCCTTTCCAGAAGTTTCTAATAGAAACCATCTTACAGCGCACTTAAGCTAGCTGACAATCTTTGGACACGTCTTATTGTTGCATAAATACATTTCTATATTTGGACACTTGAAATCCCGATATAGTTATAAACATTATCTATTTGGTGATTTTCATCTTTGCAGAGTGTCATACCCTTTGAATGAAACCTCAACCTAACAGTCGATGTCTATTACTTCACGTTTACTTGCAGGATAATCAGTCTTGTGTGATTTGTAAAGATGTTTTTGTTTTTTTGTTCCTGGGCAGCTGCTGTGAAGGCAGAGGATGAAGTTGATATCGATGGAACAGTAGATGATGATCTCGGTAAAAGCAGGGATGGCTCCAGAACAGATGACGAGGTGGTGCAGAGGTAGGTGCTACTTTAAATATCTTTTCAGATTGTGTAAACCACATTTGTACCTGTCTGTGAAGGTCGACTAAAAGTTAATGCAACGTTATCATGGGAAAGCTTGTGTACTCTTATAGAGTCATGGCAACCTAAAAGTTTCAAAGATGAGACTCGTACCTTGACTGGGTATTTTGTTGTAATTCCTTACATCAATTTCTTCTGTATCCATCCTTAGGGAAGAGGAAGCTATTCAGCTGGATGGATTAAATGCATCTCAAATTAAAGAACTTCGAGAGAAGTCTGAAAAACATGCTTTCCAGGCAGAAGTTAACCGCATGATGAAGTTGATCATCAATTCCCTGTACAAGAACAAGGAGGTGCGCAGAAGTAATTTTTGTTTATTTCACTTGGGTAATACTTTGCTTATGTTATGGTCTAATTATTTTTACACTCTTACAGATCTTCCTCAGGGAGTTGATTTCCAATGCCTCAGATGCTCTGGATAAGATCCGTTTGTTGTCTTTGACCAATGAGGATGCACTGACTGGCAATGAAGAGCTAACAATCAAAATAAAAGTAAGCATATTCAGAATGTATTTGTTAAAAATCCCTTTTTTTGTATAAATAAAAAATGGGATAGTATAAGAAATAGGCTGCTTGAGCCCCTCATTGCCTTGAGCACAAATTTAGTCGTACATTTCTGAAACAACCTTGACAAATACAGTTCAGTCACTACTATTATTGAAACAGCAAGTTGATATGGGCCAATATGACTTTAGAATCCTACTAATGTTACATTTTGCTCTTTGATTAACGTCTTTCTATTGTCCCTGTTTTCTAGTCTGATAAGGAGAAAAACATGCTCCAAATTACTGACACTGGAATTGGTATGACAAAAGAAGAACTTGTGAAGAACCTGGGCACCATTGCAAAGTCTGGCACGAGCGAGTTCCTCAACAAGATGACAGAAATGCAGTCTGAAGGAGAGTCAACTTCAGAGCTGATTGGCCAGTTCGGTGTGGGTTTCTACTCTGCTTTCCTTGTTGCAGACAAAGTCATTGTTACTTCAAAGCACAACAATGGCACCCAGCACATCTGGGAGTCTGACTCCAATCAGTTCTCTGTCATTGAGGACCCCCGTGGAGACACATTGGGAAGAGGAACCACCATCACGTAAGTTCAAATTTAGGTTTTACATCAGGCAAAGTAGGTTCAGCTCCTGTTATAACATGGTCAACCAAAAGTCCATCTTTTTCTACTTATTGTGCCAAAAAATTATCATCTTCCCTTGTACTTATAGATTGGTTATGAAAGAGGAGGCCTCTGATTATCTGGAACTGGAGACCATTAAGAACCTCGTCAGGAAGTACTCTCAATTTATCAACTTCCCCATCTATGTTTGGGCCAGCAAGGTGAATCCTTAAAATGATTTTCTGTCACCTATTTACTGATATTGATGCTTTTATCATATAAAAGTGAAAGCCACGGAAGTGCTCCTTAACAAATTGTCCCTTTCTTTGCAGACTGAAACAGTTGAGGAACCCATTGAGGATGATGCTGAGGAACCAGAGAAAGAAGCTGCTGAAGATGAGGCTGAGGTAGAAGAAGAGGAAGAAGACAAAGACAAACCAAAGACCAAGAAGGTACTTATCTTATTAAAGTTGATGTTCAATAAATTGTTTGTAAAATATGATGAAGTTGTTCAGTGCATGGTTTGATTGATTCTAGGTTGAGAAGACTGTGTGGGACTGGGAACTGATGAATGACATCAAGCCCATCTGGCAGAGACCAGCTAAGGAGGTTGAGGAGGATGAATACACAGCTTTCTACAAGACTTTCTCTAAGGTGGGAACCTCCATTAGTGATGCCATTTCCATTTTTATGTATTAATGACAATGTACATTTCAGCATTACTTGTTGGATCAAAGTGTTTCTTTCTCTCCCACAGGACAGTGACGACCCCATCGCTCATATCCACTTCACTGCTGAGGGTGAAGTTACCTTCAAGTCCATCCTGTTTGTACCAAATTCAGCTCCTCGTGGCCTGTTTGATGAATATGGTTCAAAGAAGAACGACTACATCAAGGTGTGTGTCTCAAGCATACGGTGTATTTTATAGGATTATTTTCCCATATGCCCATATTTAGGAATTCCCTTGAAATTATGTTTTTGTTGCAGCTGTTTGTCAGAAGAGTTTTCATCACAGATGACTTCAATGACATGATGCCCAAGTATCTGAACTTCGTCAAGGGAGTTGTAAGTTGAATTGAACTATGGTTGTCAGCTGGTCTTTGCAGAAGTTGTGTCTACATTTGGATTAATGTCTGTATTTTATTAGGTTGATTCAGATGATCTCCCCCTGAATGTGTCCCGAGAGACTCTACAGCAGCACAAACTGCTCAAGGTGAGCATAATGTTTATCAGAAGGGCTGTGTCTTTTTACCACCACTAGACATTGTGTGCTCTTTTACCCTTCCTAAATAACTTCATATTTTAGAAACTGAACAAATATTGTTTTTGAATGATATAAAAAATAGTTTTATTTCTGTAGCAATTACAGGTGTGTATTGTCAAGAATACGGGCACTGCAATTGTAGATTGTGATATAATGTATCGCAATATATTTATACTGTTAACGAGAGATATCTGTATTTTTTGTTTAAGATATTTGCTGTAAAAAATTTTAAATACACCGGGAATGCACACAAATGCTAAATGCATTCTATTTAATCAGAACAGGATCTAACACTATAGCAGAAAACATTCCTCTATAGAATTTAGGCTAAATTCTGTTTCACAGATAAGGTTTGTGAAGCCGTCTATAATCTGTTATAAAGTGAACGGTCCCTAAATCATCTAACATCAGAGCATTTTTGTGTCGTCCCAACAAAGGAACTGAAATCTGGTTGTTTCAGACAGTAAAAGGGTGCTTTAGGATGCATGAAATAATCATGATGGAACAAAAACGTTGTTAAACTAAAAAAGTACTCTTGATAGCACAGACCTCTGCCAAGGCAGATTGAACGGTCTGCCAAGGAGGTTATGTTTTTGCCGGCGTTTGTCTGTCTGTACAACATAACTTCAAGTTATAGATGGATTTTGATGAAATTTCAAAGTGATCCAGAATCTTTTCCCAATCTTCACTAAAGTCCTCGTGTCATTGAAATTTGTCCATAAGTTTTTGAAGTATGTCGTACACGGATAAACACAGTCACAAACATAACCTTCTTTGCAGAGGTAATAAATTAAGCCTCACCACCTGCATTTAAATAATGCCAAAAATATTGATACAGGATTGTGGTTTTAAATATCACAATCTATTGTAGAACCTATATTTTCTCACACCCCTAGTAGCAATATGTAAAAACATTTTCTCACTTACTTCCTCCTTGTTCAGGTTATCCGCAAGAAGCTGGTGCGTAAGACCCTGGACATGATCAAGAAGATTGCAGAAGAACAGTACAATGAAAAGTTCTGGAAGGAATTTGGCACAAACATCAAGCTGGGTGTCATTGAAGATCACTCCAACAGGACTCGGCTGGCCAAGCTGCTGCGTTTCCAGACCTCCAACAGCGACACAGTACTGGCCAGTCTGGAGCAGTATGTGGAACGCATGAAGGAGAAACAGGACAAGATCTACTTCATGGCTGGTACCAGCAGGAAGGAGGTGAGAATGTGCATCTTTATTTAATCACTACTTCTGCCAGTGTATCTACAACATCTTCTGTGCAAATTAAGAAATATTTAAAATGTTAAGTCTATGTTTTTCCATTTTCTTTCCAAAGGCTGAGTCTTCTCCTTTCGTGGAGAGGTTGCTGAAGAAGGGTTATGAGGTGATCTACCTGACGGAGCCTGTGGATGAATACTGCATCCAGGCACTGCCAGAGTTCGATGGCAAACGTTTCCAGAACGTTGCAAAGGAGGGTATCAAGTTTGACGAGAGTGACAAAGCCAAGGAAAAGAGGGAAACCCTGGAGAAGGAATATGAGCCCCTCACCACTTGGTTGAAGGACAAATCTTTGAAGGACAAGGTAGAGACATGGTTGCATTGTCCTGATGATGTGTAACACCACTCGGATAATTGCTGCAGCTGCCAAGTCATGTTTATTCAATGAGTCTTTTAAATCGTTGTCTTTTCCACAGATTGAGAAGGCCATCCTGTCTCAAAGACTTACAAACTCGCCCTGTGCTTTGGTTGCCAGTCAGTACGGCTGGTCTGGAAACATGGAGAGGATCATGAAAGCACAGGCTTACCAGACAGGAAAAGACATTTCAACAAAGTGAGCTAATCTCCAAATGCTTTCCAAAATGGCCTAGAATGTCTCAATGACGAATAAATGTAAACTATCCTAGCATGCCTGACTGTTTACCTGATAAGCGCTCATGCTATATGGAATTCCTTTCTTTCAGTTATTATGCCAGTCAGAAGAAAACATTAGAAATCAATCCCAATCATCCTCTTATCAAGAAGATGCTTAAACGAGTCAATGTAAGTATATGTGGCAGAATATAGATAATATATAAATAATATATAATATAATGTATGTAAAATTATGTGCAATCTTTACAAAATCGTCGGTGGCCTCTTGACCATAATGTATTAAAGTGCTTTTCATATGAAATAATGCAGCCTATGAACATGTCTCATAGTAAAAGATGAATACAGTTGGCAGTCAGAGCAGAGGACTAAAGTTTGTGTCCTTTGTCTCCTTCAGGATGACGCTGAGGACCAGACGGCGTCAGATCTGGCTGTAGTTCTGTTCGAGACGGCCACACTGCGCTCAGGCTACCAGCTGGCCGACACAAAGGCTTATGGGGACCGGATAGAGCGCATGCTCCGACTGAGCATGGACGTACCTCTGGATGAACAGGCAAGTCACCGTCAGCCGTCACATCACTGTAGAAACATTGGCATTTGGAAATATTTTCAGTTTCAGTGCACAAGTATCAGATTAGAACCACCGTAGCTTAGTGTACAACCACCGTTTTTCAATGACATAGTTGTTTGGAGTCTAAATGTAATTCAAGAATATTCATCTGTGTAGTGTTCAGTTTGTTCACTTCAAATGAGTGTCTGAAGATGGCGTGAGTACGTTGTGTTGACACTTGTTACTGTTCTGCAGATTGAAGAAGAGCCGGAGGAGGAACCTGAAGAGCCTGCAGAGGATGACTCTGAAGATAAAGACGATGAAATTGTAGATGAGGAAGAGGATGATGATGATGAATCGGTGAGGACTTTGTTAAAACTATAGCCACATTGACATGATGAAAAATGAAAGTTCCAGATGGTAGTTAATTACTGGATGTTTTTTTTTTTTTTTTTTTTAAAACTTATTCCCTTTTTCTTTTTACAGACAAAAACAGACAAAGATGAACTGTGAAGCACTGAATAGAGGAGCATGCAACAATGGAGCTGGAAAATGGATCTGATTCATGTTCCAGAACCACCGTGGTTGATGTTATCCTGGGTGGGGTCCCTGGGTTGGGGGTTTTTTAAGGCGAACATTGTTTGGTTTTTTTTGGTTTTCTTTCTTTCTTTTTTTTTTTTTTTTTACATTCCTCATGACTGTAAATTTGTTAATATTTAACTGACCTGTTTATGGAAAGAAGCGATCCTGATCGAATAAATGTTTCCTGGAAAAAAGGATCCATACTGTGTTGTTGATACCATAGAAATGGAAGGAGTAATGGCAAAAAAAACTGTTCAGTAGTATTTTATTTATTAGCTCCAATCTCCTTTAAATTTCTAAAAAAAACCAGGTCAGAATCCACTGTTCAAGAGTTATAATGACTTACTATGTTAAAGGGAATAAAGAACGCATTTTGTTAAACTTTCATACATTCTAAACCTCAATAATAGCTTGTGCTCTACAAGATTTTTTTTTTTTTTTTTTTTTTAATATCCCATTATGCTGTACTCTACCATTAATATTGGTAGGACATTAAGCTTTATCTGCAAGTTGTTTCATTTGTATAGAATGTATTAAATAACCAGGAAAGGGTTTTACTTTTAAAGTTATGGTCATTTTGGTCTAATTTAAAATGGCCTTGAATTAAAGATAACATTTAGCGAACGATTTAAATTTTTTTGTGCACGGTTTTTGTAATTCTGTGCTGTGGTTTTACACTATTTATGCAGGGGACTTTTCTGGGGACGTTTAGTACTTCTTTAATTTTTAAGAGCTAAGCTAAATCTAAGTCCCTTGGCCGAGAAGCTTCACTCATTTATTTTCTTAAGTTAACATATGAACCATTGTCTTTATTTTGAGTTGCTGTTACCTGATGTGGAAAATCCAAAGCTGGCTTTAATTATCAGCATCTGTTTGATAACTGCTCAGAAATCTGATAAAAGGCGGTACGACCGAGCATGTGAGGATTAAGTTACTGAATTTTAAAAACATCAAAGGTTGGATCCTTATTTTTCTCCAAACAGCACTGTCACCTACATGAAATTATGAATGAACATTTAAATAAAGGGAGGCAGAATATCTTAAAGTATGTCATATAGATTATGGTGACATATGTAACCTGCTTCACTGACTCCATGCAAATTTGAATCACAATTGAACAACTGAACTAAACATGTTACAGCTACAATCATTTTTTGTTTCTAATATTTCTCTTTTATATGTAATCAGGCCTGATAATCAATTCAGAGATGAATCTGTCATAAAAAAAATACAAGACAGAATAATGCAATAACCCCAACAGGCCACATATACAAGACAGACATATACACACAGAGATATAGTAATGTGGAAATGTGTGTACTGTTGTACGTTTAACTTTAAATCATTCATCAACATTTTTAATTTAATTTTATCCTCTGCATTTTGCATTTCTCATTGAAAAATCAAAAAATGTCCCCTTATATTTAATTTAGTGACCATGCAGAGGCCCATAAAAGCATCAATTAAGTTCAAGGAATATAATATCAAAACAGTCAATAGAATTAGTGGTCAGAAATTCCTAAATATTTTAAAGTAATAAATATCAAATGCTTTTGGTTACCAGTGTTTGTTTAGATCCTGAAAGGTTAACATGGTTGGATACGCTCAGGAAACACTATGAAGATTATTACAGTGAAGAAATAGTGGCACAGAAAATAACATGATATAACATTTTTGTCACCATCAGAACTTATAAATATGAAGTAATTTTTGTAGGAAACATTCATTGCTGAATTGCAAAGTTGTATCATTACCAGTAGGTGGCACACACTCCTAATTATTTTTACACACTGCACTTTGTATTCTGCTGCCTTATTCCTACTAACACCATAAACACTCACACGTTTCTGGTGTCAGACGTATTTTCCCTTGTAATTTAAATAATTCAACTACAAGTTTAGTCAATATCACTTTAGCATATTTGGGTAGCGTGTGAGAAAAGTAATTAATACTTGGGTTTAATCCATAAAGAACCAAACATCCATCACTGAGCAAAAGCATCTACTGATCTAAATGACTTAATACCAATTGGTCTATGAATCCTATCAATACATATAAATAATTGGTGTAAAATACATTTATTTATCTTTTTATGGTCATAAGATACAACCCATTGGGATGTTCAAAGGCTCTGTAGTTACTGTGGAAACACCGTCATGTTCTACAACATTGATTCATCTGTAAAACTCATGGAGCTACATCAATGACAGTGGATGGGGAAGCTTGGTTCATGTTCACTTAATGATATATTTCACTGCAAATTTCACTTTCACTTGGGATTTCTCTATTTTTGAACTTTAATTGGAGCATTTATGAGCATTTTCGTGATCTGTAAATTAAATATAGGAAAACACTTGATGTATACTGATAAAATGCAAAATGCAGAGGTGAATATTATAATAGTCATAAATCACTTGGAAAAACATTACATATAGAGAACATTTCATTTGTGCACTGACACAAAAGTAGCACTGGGTCGTTAATAGTTTGGTAGATTTTTATGACATATACTAAAGTACTTTTCATAAGTGGTTTTACTTTTCTCTGTTACAATTCCAGATCAAACTCAATACTTGACTTTTAGTACCTGCCAGTCGTCTTATATGTCTATTATTATTATTATTATTATTATTATTATTATTATTATTATTATTATTATTATTATTTTGGCCTCGTTCTGTGTCTTGAAACAATGTAAAAAATAATTAATGCCTTTGTTAAAACCATATAAAAACAATATAATCTAATTTTATTTTTACATTTTGAGTTCATTTTACAGACCATTACAATTTCATCTTTACTAAATTGAATCAGTGTCCATCTGACCCCCCCCCACACACACACACCTTTTTTTTGTTTTGTTTTGTACAGCACTCTTGGATTAAATCAAATAAATTCTAAGGCCCATACTATTACACGATTTGCTTCTTCTTTTTTTGTTCAAATTTGACAGCAGCAGAACTATCCATATCATTATTTTCAGAGGTGTTGTATTCCGACAGTGTTGTTGGTATTATCACCTGAAACACTCAGGATGATGTGTTAGGTGTGTGAACAAATCGCCTACTCAGCATCATTCCTTCAGATGGAAATAATATGGACTGAGCCGTGGCCCACATTTGAAATGAATAAACCCTCAAACCTGCCTTTGCACTCTGTAGCTCAGGTTAACCTAGACATGTCACTGCCAAAACAAAGTTATTTTGAAGAACAGATGTAATGCTAATCCTAGTAATGACTCATATTTATTTTGCACTCTTCAAGTTCTTTTACTCTATAATGTTTTACAGTGTGTCGTGTTTTTTGACTGTTGAAATACTTGTCTTTATCTGAAGGCGGCAGCATTAGTGAGGGTTTTACATGTGTAAAAACTTTTAGAGAACTATATTAATTCACCTTCATGTTAATTTCAAGGCTGTAGTTGAATTGTTTTGTGTACCTTGACATGTGTATCTATTGATATGGATGTAATAAATACAAATGCTGGGATTAACATGGGATTTACTGGATAACAGTAGTATTAAGATAACTCAACTTGAATAAAAAGGTATTATTTGATTCAATTTGTGTTAATCTTCACAGAGGATGAATCCATCTGCTATTTAAATAATATAGTACTTTGCAAAAGTCCAAGGCCAATATTAGATGTGTTGGTTTAATCAAATTGGTGCATTTCTTAGGATGCAATGTGTATGTACCATATAGAGCAGTAAAAACAAAAGAACAAACAGTTTCTAAATCAAAGTGGTAGCATTCAGTGTGACTTCCCTTTGCACTTAAAATGTTTTTAACCCATTTGTTCAGATAATATGAGATTTATTGCATTCATTACCCTCAGAGGGTATTTTTTTTGGGTTTGCCTATTTGTTGCAAAAACTACTTGACTCATTTTCATGAAATTTTCATAAATGGTGTGAGGTGATCCAGAATAGATTCCATTAAATTTTGACGAATGCAGGTCAAAGGTCACAGTCACCAAAAAATGTGTTTTCACAAAGATAAGAGAGAAAATGTATGATTGGGGCAGGGTTTGTTGTGTCTGTCACCACTTGTTTCCTATATTTTCTTGCTGTATCTGAAGAAAAGAGAAGAAGAATTAAATACACACACTAATTTCAACACCATCAAAAAAAAAAAACATAGCTTAAGATGGACTGAAACTTTTACACAGTCCTGTATTTTTTTCAACTTTATTTTAAAGAGTCGTACCCACGCATGATTCACATATATTTTACATTCTGAAATCCAATAATAACGCAGCTGCAAGCTCCAATGGTCTGTAGAGAAGCATCAAGCAGAAAGAATTTTAAGGATCTACGGTTCAGAGAGCAGGCCCGATGCATCGCGTTTACTGTCCAAAGACATACTGCTGTCTTCTCATAGTTCAACACAGGGTAGGATTGTATTGTAAATATAGGAGGACACATCCCTCTGGTGCATATGTTACAAAGGAAACCTGCACTTTTAAATGGTGAGAGCAACAGCAGCAGCAGGAGAGTTGCATTACAGGTCACTCTGTAGACTTGCTCTCTATGTTCGCCTGAGTGAGAAAATGTGGTGGCTTCTTAATAAAGGGTGACAGATATGGGCCACAGTAGGGGGAGGGGTCTCATAAGCAGAGCCACATAGGACTGATAACCACCGCACATAATAGTTGAGTTTTTTTCTATCCTCAAGTGATTCCCTGCAGTAAGATATCTTCTTTTATCTCTCATTGACATCGACTGTGTTCCCCCTTGTTTGTACTGTAATGCCATAACTATCATACCTTGGTCTTTTGTTTTATTTTACTACATACTTTAGATTAAACACTTTAGATCAAGATGAGATTAGATGTGTACATTTAATTTAAGAATACAGATGAGCTGTCCTGTCAAACTCAGATTTCATCCCTGTTATAACAAAAGTTTGTGCAGAATTTGTTTTTTTTTTTTATGAAGTGGCTTTAAACAGAAACATAATTGATGGTATCTAATTAACATTATAACAAAAATAACTGCATCACATGTTTTGTGTAAAGGGTTCAACTTAGATGATTTATGCAGCACTTAGTAGTTTCAGGCCAGGAACATTTATTTTTCTTGCATTTTTACTAAATGTTTAATTCTGAAATTGTACTCCCTGCAAACACAGTATTTGCCTGGAAGTCACAATGTTCTGACAGGTCCCATGATACTAAAATATGCATCAGATTAATCTATTATTTTTTTCCCTATGGTATAAGAAATTGGGTCCAAACTCCTTGAGCTATTAAAGGGACCGTTTATCTATAATGAGCTTTTGTCTTAAGGCTATTAATTAGGCTTTTAATTAATAATAGGAACTTGCAGTTACAGTATGATTTTAACACTGCTCTATATCATTTATTTATATGTGTATATAATGGTGATCTATGTGAGCATAATTTAATATTGACCTATTCATGACATTCTACGTATAGACTATAAATAATAGGACACATTTGCAAATGCACATCATTTATTCTAGTATTTAAATCGGTTTGTAGGATTTTTTTTTCTCTCCTGCAGATGAAAAGAAAAATGTTTTTCTCCTTGGAAAAAAAAGGAGGATTACCAGCCATAAAAGAAGACATTTTGAAGCTCAAGGAAACGACATGCGAGCTGCCATCTCTCATGATGATGTGATCGTTTTCTGACTGAAAGTAGACGTTTCCTTGTACCATAATTTGTCTTTTGCGACTGACTGCAGATTCTGCTGCTGCTGCTGCTGCTGCTGCTCATACGCAATCCCTGGATAGGTGGTTGCCATGGATTCCTGGGTCACATGCGTGGGTTTCCTGTAGCCAGAAGCAGCAGAAGATGCTTGGACCAAAAATCCAGAGCCATTTTCATTCAAGAAAAAGAGAGGATTCGCTGTGGAAGGCTCGCTGACTGGGTGGCCTGACTACACCCGTATGCTTCTTTGCCTTTTCCACTGTCTGCTTTTGATCGTTTGAAATTTGCAGTAAACCGGTTTTGTCCACATTCATAGACTGAAAACAGGAATGAGTATAGAAATTCCTGAAGGACTGACGGAGCTGTTACAGAGCTTTACCGTGGAAGTGTTGAGGAATCAGCCCAGGGATTTACTCGAGTTTGCGTTACAGTACTTCACCCAGCTGAAGGACAGTGAGACCAAAGAGGCCTCTTTTGGCAATGACCAAAATTCGGCCCCAAGACCTGGAAAAGCGGTCAATTTTATTGACGAAGCGATGCAGATCGACTCGGAAGATGGAGAGGAGGACGACGACGATGATGAGGAATTCATAGGTATGGTACAGACCTGACTGTGTGTCATGTAGATGCTGTGAATGCTTATGAGTTGAAGTTATTTATGATGAAAGGCTTGTGATGCGCGGGGGTGAAGGATGGAGACACATTGAACACACTGATGCTCGCCACCTTGCATCCACCGCAGCTCTGTCATTTTCCATATATGGTCAAAGAGGCTGAATGATGGTTAATGAACGTGCCCTGCTCCTCATCTAAGAAGACATGTTCTGTGACAAGAACAGACTAAAGACTAATCAGATGCACATTCAGAAAGGCTCTGTTTCTCCGACACTGATTATCTTGCACTTGTAGGTCATTTGAGTATTTCCAGTTTCAGGTGCAGGCCTAGTGGGCCTACCCTCTTTATGAATCAGAACATGACAAAGGGGATCAATGCAAGGCTGTCATGAGGCTCTGATGATAGAATTTACCTTTGAGTGCCCTAGACTCATTTACATTTCCTTTAACATGGGTCGTATAATAGCCAGTGCGGGATTGCCATAAGGTGCAGCAAGTAGCATAGCAACCCAGAGCTCTGACACAGCATCCCAATGAGTGGTGGGGTGTGCAAGGCTGGCAGCAATGGTTACATAAAGACAAGGACACCAGCTATTTATCACAAAAAACTACTGTAGAATTTTTGATTGTCATTGTAGCTGCATGATAATCACACCATAAGGTTCTTTTTAATAGTATTTCACTGATATGCACACAGGTCTGAGCCAGATTATTAATGGGGAAGTACTTCTGACTAATGTATATTTCATGCCAAGCTATTGTGTTGGAGTATGGCAGTTTTTACTGTTTTACATCAGGTTTTTTTGTCATTTAAATTTGATTCAACAGTGTAAGTCCACTTCAAAGCAGCTGCTCTTATTAAGGTTTTCCCCAAATGAATATGCATCCTTCAGGGCCACTACATTAGAGTGCACAACCAGGCTTTTCCCTGACTGTTTGCTTAGAAACTATTTTTACAGGATGAAATCTGACGTGTAATATAGATATTTTGTTCTTTTGCAGCACCAGTGATAAACAGATTCATCAGAAGAGCATCAGGTGAGTGGTGATTTTGTCTGTTTAAACTAGGCTTTAAAAGCATGATCTGTCAAGTGAAACACTGGACAGTGTCAGGAATGGAAATATATAAAAGTTCTTTGACACGTGAAAACCAAGGCTTTGTCACAAAGTATTTTTCCATCTGCTTTTTCTCACTGTCTTTGGATTATAATAATAGCAATGATTTACAGTCTAGTACATTACAGATTGTAGAACCACTTTGTCTTAAGACAGGTTAATAATATCAGTGGGTTACAAGGGTGGGGAGATCAGGAAGCGTACCACTAATAATAATCTTTGGCTTATAATAATATTAAGATTATAGCTTCTGAGTAATGTATCACAGTCGATATTTGGTATCCTGAATTAACACATTGATAAGAAAGTAAAGGTATTTATAGTGACTTTTGTTTTACCATGTACATACATAGTAAACCAGGAATTCAATGTAAGAATTCAACAAAGACACTAGGAGTAAAAATATACCAGATAAATTGTATTCAGTATAAATGGTTCTTAAATAGATTATTTTTAAAATATATATACATAAATTTAAGTGCAATAAAGCAACTACACATGTACAGATATTTTGTTGACAATGTTTGAGGATTTTAGAATAAAATTTTCATGTATAATTTTGACCATATCATAATGTAATGTAACATATATTTTTTAATTCACTCCACAGACGGGACATTCACTGGTTAAGGCTGATCAATTGCAGGGCAGAGGAATTGTACATACAAACCAAAAATAGTGCATGTAAAATATACCCCCCCCCAAAACATCACAATAAAACTGTACAGACTATATATATATAAGACGTAAAATGTTTCAGTTTGGGTCCATTCAGAGGTTGTCATTTCAATAATACTTAATTATAGTTGTTATATCTTTTAGAAAGGAATATTATATCCCGCCACCATCACAGTCCACCACAGCCCCACATTTAAGAAAAGAAAAAATGTTTTTTTTTTGCAAGATCCATTGTATGAAATGGCTCTGAATCATCTCCGGGATGTGGCTTTTATTGTTCTGTTGGGATCATAGTGGTGCTGCAGGGCCACTACAGTTTGAGCATTTGTTTCTTGGTCTTTGTTTTTAAATGTTCATATTTCCAAAAAATAAAATAAAATGCTTTACCAGAAATCCAATTTTTAGATTTTTTTTTTCCATCAACTTGCCTTGTTGTTGAGAGTGTGCAAATCATTAATGTGTTTATTTCTGTCATGTAGTGTGTGCTGAAGCTTTCAATCCTGATGAAGATGAAGAGGATAAAGAGCCAAGGGTGAACTGTGTTTCATGACACAAAACATCTGGTTTTAATGTCTTGGCTTAGTTTGAACTGAAACTTCCTGCATGTACTTTAATGTGTAGACCACTAAAGGCTGTATCACAGGAGTGTGTTTTAATTTGCAGGTCACTTACCCTAAAACAGATGAACAGAGACAAAGGCTACAGGAAGCATGTAGGGACATTCTTCTGTTCAAGAATTTGGATCCGGTAAGTGACATATTCCACAGGCAGTCTGAGATACTCTGGTTTTTACTCTGCCATCTCGTAAATTAAACAAAAAAGAAAATGTCTTGAGGCCAGATCTTTTTTTGCCACAGTTCAGAACACTACATATGATTTTAAAGATTGTTTTAAAGGAGTGATATTTTCCTTTTTTTAAAAAAAAAAATAGAATTGTGGATTTTAAAACATTTTCTTGTGGTCTACATAAGCTGTAAATGCTATGGTTGGGTCTAAATTCTTCATTAATCCAAATCCACAGGTCGAACTTCACTCTTATTTCTGAGTAACGATGACACAAAAGTCATTTTGAATGCTGGCCCTTTAAATGCAAATGAGGCACTTCACACCACACCCCCTCCAGGTTGTTGGATGTGCTGGACTACAACTGCTGCTGCTGATAAACTATTATGCCATACTCTGAGAAATATTCATGGGAAGTCCTGACCTTATATGTCCAAATGCCATTATGTAACTACTTTTAGATATAACAAATTAAGCAAGAATTAAAACAGGTTGTAGAAATTTTTGCCAAAATTAATATAACGATATCTTTGCAGCACCCGGAGAGTTCAAATTCAAACTTTATGAACTATTAGGGCACAGATACACAAACAAATGAGTTAAAGACTTCTGTAAGTAGTTATTTTCAGTTTTGGTGAATCATTATAGCATGCAAAATGCTATCTTCTTTTAATACCACAGGAGGAGATGTCTCAAGTTCTTGATGCCATGTTTGAAAAGTTTTGCACAGAGGGGGAGCACATCATTGATCAGGATGATGATGGGGATAACTTCTATGTCATTGAAAGGTGAATTTCATCTAATATCCTAGATAAAGATGATATTTCTATCAGACCAAGTATTATATATATATATATATATATATATATATATATATATATATATATATATATATATATATATATATATATATATATATATATATATATAACCTGTTCTTACCTCTTTGTCTTTCTCTTTTTATTCAGTGGGATGTTTAACATTTTTGTGAAGGTTGATGGAAATGACAAGCTGGTAGGCTGCTATGACAACCGAGGCAGCTTTGGTGAATTGGCATTGATGTACAACACCCCCAGGGCAGCCACAATAATCGCCACTTCGCCTGGAGCCCTTTGGTGCCTAGTGAGTAAACTGTTAAATCCACATATAAAGAGCACAGCAGGTTCTGAATCAGTTTTTTATTACATGCTGTTCCTTCATTTGTTATGATTTGCAGTTAAATACTCACACCGGTGCCATCTGAGAACATATTTCTAGCTTTTATGGCAACATATAAAACCCAACAAAGGCAACCAAGAATAAACACAAATGTACAAATTTTTATTGTAATGCAAAAAGGAAACTAGAGTAGCAGTTTGTGGCCTATGGAGACTGATATGAAGGGAAATGCTTGTGAAATATCCACGTATCTGTGTCCTTAAAACACTATGAATCATTAAAACAGGGTCTTCCACTGTTATCAGGTAACAAAGGTGAGGGAAAATGACTGTATACTTACTACATTGGTTTCCAGATATTTTGTTGAATTACACCAACAGCTGCTGTGCATTTTCAGTTAGTACATGATCTCTTTTTGTACTGTGGGTCATTTCTAAATGACTCAGAGAGGGTTATGTCCTTAAACCTTTTGTAGCAGCTTGTTATGTCATCCAAGTGCATGCTGTGCAGCTGTATCCCCAACTGACCTGACTACTTATAACGTGCGTTTGAGGTTGCACAAAGAGACAAGGAGAGGTGTGCACGATTAATCTGTGTCAAACTTGCTCTGATGTCATAAATCCAAGCAAGAAGAACAACAGTGGTACTGCGGCCTCAGAGCAGAACGCCACGGCACAAGCCTGAATCCAGCCTAGATTATTGATATGATTAAATGTAAATACACGTAGCTCCTTCATAGATTTGTTGGATATTAAACATATGAATTGTAAGGAACAACTGTAGACCATTTTAGCAGAGGTTAAAGTATATGTTTACTTGTTGGGTTAGAAAAAAAAATCCTCTGTTTGCAGCTAGAGGGCACCCTTGGGAATACTTCATGTGGGTTAACATTTATGTGTTTTACAGGCTTTGTGAACTATACATCAATGCACTGTTGGGATGTTGTTAAAGGTTTATCATTGAAAGTAGCAGGATTCTATGAGCACATGAGTAATATAAGACAGAGAGACTCTATGTACTCTAACTGACAGTGGTATGTATTGCTAAATTTCAGTTTAGAGTTATTGTTTGATCAGGATGACCTAAAGATTTGGGACAGCAGGGGAAAAACAAACAAGAAAACGCTCATTTTGATTTCCAAGGAGTATAACTTAAATCATTATTATGCCAGAATTCTTACCGAAAGTGTTTTAATTGTTCAATCTTTATTTCAGGACCGTCTGACATTCAGAAGGATCATAGTGAAAAATAATGCCAAGAAGAGGAAGCTGTATGAGGCATTTATTGAAACACTACCGTTGCTTACATCATTAGAGGTTATAATTTAGCCTTTTTTTTTCTTTTTAGATTTATTTGTGTTTGGTAGAGCTCCAGTAAAATTACTCTCAAGTAAATGTCATTTCATCCACAGGTCTCAGAGAGAATGAAAGTAGTCGATGTGCTCTCCACCAAGGTGTACAACGATGCACAGCAGATTATTGCTCAGGTGAATCTCTCCGCCTGATCTCTTTTACACTTGGTCTTTTCCCACATTGACTCACATTTTCTATTTTGTCCTCATTTACATATGTATTCATATTTTGTATTATAGGGTGATTTAGCAGATAGCTTCTACATTGTTGAGTCTGGCCAAGTTAGAATCACCATGAAGAGAAGCAGGGTAGGTTTTATAGTCGTCCTCTTCTTATAATATACATTATATGTGTTATATATTTATGCTTGGCCTATTATAGTGTGCATGTTTCTACCTTTACAGACAAAAAAAGACCAAGAGGAAGAGGAGGTGGACATCGCTACATGCTCTCGAGGCCAATATTTTGGAGAATTGGCCCTGGTTACAAACAAGCCCAGGGCAGCGTCAGCCTATGCTGTGGGAAGCGTCAAATGTCTGGGTAAATTTTGTGCAATTTACTCATCATTTACGTATTGTCTAACAAATGCATTTCACTGCTTATTATATTATAATGATTTCCTTAACCTTCTTTTATGTGTCTTCTCTTTTGTTCTGCGCAGTCATGGACATTAAAGCCTTTGAGAGATTGCTGGGCCCTTGCATGGACATCATGAAGAGAAACATTGCTAACTATGAGGAGCAGCTGGTGACCCTGTTTGGAAGTAGCCCTGAGATTGAACAACAAAGTGCATGAGATAACTGCAATGGACTATGGGTTTATTGGAAGAAAAGGCTTATATGGAACCATTTAACAGCTTTTCTTACAAGAAATGTGAATATACACTATGACATTTGTGTGTCACGGAAATTAAACAGACTATGTTATGTCAGTTTCCCATTTGAAACAAGGTACATTTGAACAGATTTTGCCACTGAGTGTTATGATTAAAATAAAATAAGCCAAAGCAGAGTTGCTTAAAGCTTGATTAGACTCCTCACAACTCTCACCTTAAAGTGTAAGTGTACATTTTAATTGTCAGTGTCAGATGTATTATTTGTTTGTACAATTAGCACTTTTGTTAACTCTCACCTTATTCCCCTACAGTGTTATACTTGACACATACAGCATTTATAGCCTCTGTAAATTTCTAGACATTGTTTATTAAAATCAGATGCCAAAGCGAATTTCTTACTGGAAAATTGTGAGCAAATATGTCACTTTCTCTCAGTGCGCTCTTGAATCGAGCATTAACGCTCACAGTATGAAGTGGGTTTGTTAAAGTGGGCCTCAAAAAGAAAAAGGATAAACAGTGTTTGTTAAGGAGGTTGATTTCATTTTATGTTTTATCACACTTTGGATCACTACGGATTGTACACTTGGCAGTACCTAAAGGTTTTATACAAATATGTTTCTTTTTATCATACAATTTAATCCCTTGAATACATGTTCATAAACTGTATATCATTGTTCGTAAGTGTTTGTGGCTGTTAGCCTAATACTATGCTTTTTCAGAAAAAAAGAAGAAAAAAAACAAACTTCAGAGATATAGCTGATAATTTTGTAAGAATATACAACACATTGCTGTACAACTTTAAATTTAGTATTTACTGTTCTGATATAGGCCCACCTTTAATTTGATAAGTTGCTTAACTAGACTTAGTCGTTACAAGCAGCGTCTTGAGACAATTGATTTTCCTGTGTTTTACTGTAAAGTTTTAAGTCAAATTGTTTTTGTGTCAGTGAAACATACGTACACTATGATTATGACATCCATTATTGCTGTCTACCTCTGCCAACAACCAATATTGTTTGGAAACATATGCTTTTACTCCCTCTCGACTGGAACCAAACCCCCCCCCCCCCCCCGCCCTCTTGGACACACTCAAAACATGATAAATTGAAGTTTCCTGTAATTTCTCTGTGCTTTACTGCAACGTAGATTGTTAAAAGCTGGTTTGACATTTAAGCATTCTGATTTTGTTTTCCCCTTGTGCATTTAGTACTGGTAATTTTTTGAAGGCAAATCTATATTACTGGCTAAACGAAATGTATGTTTCACTTTTCATGTCAATAAAGAACGTTTTTATATCTGGGGGTCACATTAGTATTTGTCTCAATGCAGAACAGCACCATTTTAAAAATACTCATTCACGAAAGTTATTCATTCATTTCCTTTTCAGACCCATTCATTTTTTTTAATCAATTTATGCTCGCATTGAAAAGTGATTCTTGAGTTGATTTTTTTTTCAAAGGAAGTGTCTAAACATACACAAAGAGCAATGTAAAAGCGATTTCTTGCTGTAGTTGCAACATTTTAGATTAAAAAAATAACCATGTATTGTTCCTGCTGTTGCCAATCAGCTGTTACTGGGCAGTAACAGGCATGTACTTTCATCCAATGATACTATGATCAACAAACTAGACCCCACCCTCTCTGTTTTTCCTAAGCTTATCAGCCAATAGAATTCTTGTATTTCTGTTATTGATGTTATCTTGACCCAATAGAAGGCCGTCTCTCAAACCATTCATTCCCGCCCCTCGAGTGAATGCCAGAGAGTTTCTTGATGGCGACAGGTCTGGTAAGTGGGAAGTTGTCTACTTTTTTTCGAAAAAACTCATAGTTAAAACTACATTTTAACACGGGTATTACCTAATCGTCGTATTTGCGTTTCCGATGCTGTGTTCTAACGAGGTTGTCACGCACTTATTTGATGTTGAATCGCAGGTTGTAATCGACTGTTTTTTTTCTTTCGCTGTGACGCTGTTTTGGTGATAACAGTCCTAGTCGACAGCAGTTTTGTTTGCCCTAGCAAGTCATTCAGTCGGTGAAAACGGTTTAAATTAATCGGGAAATGTCGTGTAAATGCTTTTAGAGGTTTTCTTGTCATTCATTTTGATCGGGGCAGAGGGGTTGCGTCATGCCTCAACTTGTTGACATTCTTTTGTTTACAGTGTTAGACCCGACAGCTTGTAGGGTTGCGTTAAGGACCCTACTGCTCCTTTGGTGAAGAGGGGAAACACTAGGCCTTATGAGCAGGCACTCTTCTACATGATTGAAATCCAGATATTTCTTATTGACGGATTAATAAAACGTGTTGTCAATATAAAGGCGCGTTCAAAGTCGAGCTACTGTTTAGCAGACGCGCGCGCACACAGTTGTATCATTTAATGTAAAACAATATTGTTCTTCCTAATCATTCTATTCTATATTTGCAGGGCCTTTTGGTGTTTTTGATCAAATTGTATGCCCTGAATGCGTAACTAAAAGTAAATAATTTTCGAAGCATCGATGAGTAATCTTCAGACATTGATGCTCGTGCATATTTTTTACACTTTTAGAAGCTGTATTTTCCACTTTTGTTGAAACGAAAACCAGCGATCTATCACTAATGCTACGCAGTTATGAATGAATGAGCTCTGGTACGCATGCGCCAAATCCTTCTAAGTTTATAAACAAGGCCTCCACGCAGCTGGTCACATGACCAGTCACTGAGGTTTAGTGTATCGATTCACAGACAAAGGATTCCCTTTAGGCTCTTTTCTTTTACGTCATGTTACGGCAATATATGGCATTTCATGAAACATTTGCATTGGATCTTGCATATTTTTTCCCTTGTCATAAATATTGGCTAGATTGTATGTCTATATATCTTTTGTAGAAATCTGTATATGAATGGAACGCCTTCAATGACATCATTTTATTGCTATCAAAAATCCTAAAAACAGTCATTGTATAAATTGTCTCTTGAATTATCATCAATTGCATATTGTTAAAGCTTTAATTTTGTCTTTTTGTTTTACTCGATATCAGCTGACATGGCAGACATTCATGATGAAAGCTAAGTAAAGTGACCGGCAGCTTGTTAACAAAGAGGAAACACCAGATCATTATAAGAATGGACGAGTCCTTCGATCCACTCAAGTGTAATGAGGATCTGCCCTCATCACCTGGATGCCACATGGATTATGGTATTTTTCTTCACTTATATGTTACAATAAAGTGTTGCTTTTAATGTATTTATAATAATACTGCTGACCTCTCTAGATGACATGCCAGAGCTGCAAGAGGTGGAGGAGGACCAGAGGTCTCCTGAGCTGTTCCAGGTTGGAGCAGGAGTGTCTCACCAGGAACTCAGGTGTTCTCCCAGCACCAACTGGCTCGCTGAGTTGGCTAACATTGCTACCAGTCCTCAGAGCCCATTATTAAAGGATGCCCCACATAAGAGGTTTGTACCATAGCTTTTTCCAAATACCTAAATTGTGAGGTTTATTTAGATATTACAGTCAAATCTAGTCACTTTTATCTATTTAGCACCAGATTACACAATTGCCTCAAGGGGCTGTACTATATGTACAGTAGCAAAACAGATATGAAATGAAAACGTAAGCCTGTTTTGAAGCAGGATCATCGGGTTAGTCGGAAAATTATCTCGTCTCAGAACGTTATGTCATTGCCTCTTTCTGTGTTGTCAGAAGATTTACACCACTTTTTGTTGTGAAATTAGGTAAAAAGATAAGGATAAGACAAGAATGAATGTCATCGTCTTCTTGAAATAATTGACTATGTTCAAACCAAATTTTATTTATACAGTGCCAAATCATAACGGAAGTTATCTCATGGCACTTTACATAGAGCCAGTTGAAACCAGAAACCAACAATTTTCAGAAATTCAAAAGAATCCTTCTGGAGCAAACACTTGTGACTGGTAACAGTGGTGAGGAAACACTTCCTTTTAACTAGAAACCTTAAGCAGACCCTGGCTCCTAGAGGATGGTTGTCTGCCTATGTTGACTGAATTGCTTTTTTGCTGAAATCATCAAATACTCAATTTCTGGTTATGTATTGTGATTGTTTGTGTGTGTTTCCTGAGAAATCTGAAAAAATGAGGAAGCCAATTATTTTTGGAAGGTGATGATGCGCTTCATTTTGAAGCAGATCTGTGAAAATGACATGAGGCTTGAGTAGAGGGGTTCACAACAGTTCATTTGGAATGGTACAAATTGGTGTAATAAAAAAATATAGAAGCAATGACACCAAGTATCAAAAAGAAGAACAATTTATTTATACTTTATAGTTTATTTGTACTATAACACTGTTAAATGGGGAGGAGTGGGCTGTTTGGCTTTTGAGAGGTCAGTGCTCTTTATCTTAAAAAATGTGCAGCCACTTAAAAATATTTAAGGTAGTACTCATATGCAACAGTGCTTGATAGGTTTATTATGCCTATTTAATATACATATTAACAAACTGTACTTGCTTCATATATTTATTTTCAGATCGTCTCCAGTCCACATTTTTGGCAACAGTAATAGTTTACATTCCTATGCCCGGCCTCCTTTAGCGAGCAGTGCACCCAACCCCTCCAGAGGACACCTCAGGGAGCGCAGGCGTGTCCGGGTAACCCTTTTCCTTTAGTCTCAACATATCACTGCTACTTACTTTGATTCATTGTATTTATTCATTGTATTATTATTATTATTATTATTATTATTATTATTATTATTATTATTATTATTATTATTATTATTATTATTATTATTATTATTATTATTATTATTATTATTACTTTAATCAATTTATGATGTATAAGTGAATTTTATCTACAACAGGCCAGCAGTGAATCTGAATCTGGAGTTTTCTCAATGTCTTCATCGTTTTCTGATGATGAAGACATGGCCTGGTCACACTCCTGGCCTTCTACAGCCTGGCATTGCTTCCTTAAAGGTGTGTACATACGCAGACATTTATAAACTTTTAAGCTGTTAAATGACACTTAAACTTACACTGTTCATGTTTAAGATGAGATTTTCATAAGTTGCATAAAATTAAATAACGTGTGTTTGCTAAGGCACAATCTATAGTGTAGTTGAAGAAGAAGAAAACCTGCTCTGTCACTACAAATGAAAAAAACATGGATCTGTATTTAAAAAAACCCAACATGCTGTAAATATACATGATTTGGCAAATACATATCAAAGTTATGAATGACTTCTGATTTAAAAAAAAAAAAAAAAAAAGCCATGTATAATTGGGTGGCATTTTCCTCACATTCTTTAATTCTATTTGTGAATCAGTCTGTAATTTCTCCTGTCAAAACATTACTGATTGGACCTTTAAAGTAGTTTTCCTTCAAACTGTGTTGATGAAAGCCAGACCTGTAATCACAGTAGTATTTGGTCTAAAGCTGCATTGGTGCTGACACTAATCTGTTGTTTACACTTTTCTTTACACTTCACATTTTTCTCCCCTCCACCAAAATGGCTATGACAAAAAACAAATTGTGCCATCTAGTGTTTAAGCGGTGGTGTTACATCCATTCCTACCAGTGCTTTTACACATGTTTTTACTCATTGTCTTACATAACGGTTATTAAATTCTCTTTAGTTTGGGGGCCACATTCAGTATGATCTCTAGTGAGTCGAAACAGTAAAACAATAAGTGAAAAAAGTACATTTACATTATAAAAATCTTTACGGGTACAAAATTTTCCTAAAAAACGTGGATAACATGAACAACTTGAGGTATCTTTAGAAAAATCAGTACAATTTTGTCAGTATTTTGTCTCAGTTTATCAGCTACACATGTGCATTACAACTTATAGATCACCGTGGATCTACAAATACACAAAACATTTAGTAATAGACAGAATATTGTTAATGTTGCACTTACTTCTCTTATGACATTTCAGGTTTTTCATATTGGTACAATTTATTCGAATTTTTTCGAAAAGGATAGTTTGTAAATGTAAGCATATTCATGTAATAAAATTTTTTACACTAAAATGGAGAGAAACATTAGTTGTTATGATGATTATATTGGTCTAAATATGGAACCTGAACCAAATTGATTTTAACATCCTTTATTGTTAATATTTTAGTATAATTGCTGCAACTTTATCCCAAGGGCTGGATTAGACCATTTGGCGGGCCAGTTTTGGGCCACAGGCCATGTGTTTGACACCTCTCTCTTAAATTATTTTGTTAACCTCCAGGAACTCGCCTGCGCTTCCATCGAGGTCCTAATGTGGAGTGGCAGGAAGCAGATGAACTCGGGGATTCTGATGATGACTCAGATGATGAAACCATGATGCCATCTTCCTCTTCGCTGAAGGTAGGAAACAAACTTTGGTATGCCTTAATTTTTCAATCAATCAGTCAATCAACTTTATTTATATAGCACATTTAAAAAGATCCACAGGGGAAGCCAAAGTGATGTACAAAAAAACATGAGGAAAAGAAGTTTAAAAACACACAATACCGAAAAAAACAAAACAAAACAGGTTTGTGTCAGCTTGGTATTTGCAGATGCCAAACAACAGAGGTTTAGGAGTTAAAAGGCAAAGTCAAATAATGCGTTTTTAACTCCAATTTAAAAAATTTGAAGTGAAGAGGCCTGCCTTACACCCAGTGGCAACTCATTCCAGAGTTTTAGAGCGATGGATGCAAACGCTCTGTCACCTCTAAGCTTCCGCCTTGTTCGAGGGACCACCAGAAGCAACTGGTCGGTTGATCTTAGGGATTGGGTTGGATGGTTGGATTTAAACATTTAAAAACAAACAATAAAAGCTTAAAATGAAATCTGTAATGCACAGGGAGCCAGTGTAGGGAACCAGAGTTTTTGTCTGTCTGTTAGTTAGGAAGATAGCTCAAAAACGTATGGATGGATTTTGATGACATTTTCAGGGTAGGTTGGTAATTGGGAGATCTAGGGGGGGGGGGGTCTACCTTGGTGGAGGTCTGCGCTCTCAGAGTGCTTTTCTAGTTTATGTTTTGATTTTAACCTGTAAAGACTCAAACATCCAATACAGACTAAAAGCATCTACTGATATAAACTGTTTAATACATGTTAATCCACTAATCCTTTCAATCTATGTTAATAATTGGTGTAAAATGCAGTTTGTCATATTTTCATGGTCATCAGATATGATTTGGAAGTTCAGAGGTTCCATATTTACCATGGAAACACCATCATCTTCTACAATATTGATTCACCTATAAAATCCATTGAATTGGAGCAATGACCGTGGATAGAGACACTGGGTTTTGATATAAACCTTCAACTTTATAATCTGGGCTTTTATGAACATCTACATGATCAGTAAATTTAATACAGGAAAATACCTGATTCATACTGAGCAAATATAGAAGATTAATATTGTAAATAAATGCCGATAAATCACTTAAAAATGTTTAATTACAGAGAAAAAATATAGTTGGGAATTAACATAAGAGGAGCACTGTTTTTTGGGGTGTTAATTGTAATTGTCATTTACTCTACAATTGGAACCTTTCCAGCTATGGGTGCATTTATTAGGGTGTTACAATGTTGATAATTTGAATCATATAAGTGCGGGGTGGCAGATGAAACTCGTCAGTGATGAGTAAGAAAGAGAAGTGAGTATTTAACCACATGCTCTAACAGATTTGCAGTGTTAATGTCATATACATTGTGCATACAGAGTAATCTATAGGTAAACACCACATGAGATACCATATCAGATGTCAGTGCTGATGTCATATTGGAACCCAGGAGGTTTATGTTTGTTTGGTGTAAGGAGTTACATTGCTTTTGGTATAGGAAAAACATATCTTACTAATGAATTTGATGTGTTTAAATGTCAATCCCCATTGGCCCAAAAGCATCTAAATATAAATATAAATATAAATATAGTGAAAATAAAAACACAGATTCTGGTTCACAATCAATTAATCTCATGTAGTGGGTGAGTGACTTTTCTGACTGTGTTTTGCTGCCTTTACAGAGATATGGTTCTGAAGGGCTGAAGTTGGTGAGCCATGAAGACACCATATCATTTGGACAGGCAGTTCTGAAACTGACCTTTGACCCTGGTTCCCCTGATGACAGCCTTTTGACAGCCGAGTGTCGACTGGATCACCCATTTTTTGTGAAAAATAAAGGTACAATAAACTCTAAAAATAGGTCTTTTTGAAGAAAGTACACATTTAGACTGCAGTGTGTTTAACTTTAAAACACACTTTGTTTCAATGGGGGGAAAAAAAGCAACTACATTTTTAGGTAATTTTTTTTTTTTTATTGTCACGAAAAATATTGAACATATTAGCCTCACATTCATATTTTGGGTAATATGAAGATTAATTTCATCAAACC
The DNA here is from genome assembly GCA_020466265.1 of Siphamia tubifer. Classification (NCBI taxonomy): domain Eukaryota; kingdom Metazoa; phylum Chordata; class Actinopteri; order Kurtiformes; family Apogonidae; genus Siphamia; species Siphamia tubifer. The sequence goes on along the minus strand of CM035788.1, from coordinate 26,013,129 downwards.
CAGGAATCCTTCCAAGAGTCAGAGCCTCTTCCCTCCCACCAAGTAATACCATAGCAACAACCACACATTTACACTATTTTAGTTATCAAACCAGTCCACATTCACATTGTGTTTGGTTGTACATTACTGACTCTTACTGCGGGTAGCTCTAGGTAAGAAATGTTCTAATGTGTCAGTATCTCAGTCTTCTTTGTTGCACTTAAGCCGAGTGAACCTATTATGTGCATTTTTATGAGAGAAAGATGTGAGAGATATGACTATTGGTTACTGGACCCCCGATTAGTTCAATGAGACTAAGGGCCTGTTTACGAATACCTAGGTGTTTTTGAAAACCCAGACATTTGCCTTTGTTTGTGTTTTCCCCTGAAAGCACATTTTTATAAAATCTCCAGCAAAAGTGAAGCTTTTTGAAAACTCAGTTTTTGTGTTTGTGTATAAAGAGACCAAAACAGAGTTTTCGGCTAATTTCGCAGCACAGAGAGCAACATCGTACATCTGGAAAGCTTGGATACACTCCGAATAGCAGCATTCCTTTTATTAAGAGTTATATTAGGGTTGCTTGGGATACGTGCCCCTTAGCATGTGGGAGAGCATCATTAGCCTCCGTTGGATACTTCTCTAAATACAACATCAATATGTCTGCATATTTCATTTTGACAGTCTCCCAATCAATATTCTGGGCTTCATTCATTCCTTGTAGTCTTGAGCTATTTTCAGAAGTACAGTAGCTCAACTTTGTTGTCAGTCCAAACAAATGACTTCGCCATGCTTTGCTTTCTTCTGTGGAATGGAACAGGAACTAGGAGTATCATTGATTCTTGATAATGCTTCTGATTGTCTTGTGTGGAATTGTCATTTCTCTAACACTGCCACAGACAGGCTTGACGTGGTTTAACAGGTCTTGACAGTGTAATTATGCAGATCAATATGAACGTAAAAAAACCAAAAAAACAACCCAGCTGCTGCTTTTTTTTTTTTTTTTATAATTATTTTTTTAAAACTGAGCTGAAAAAATATGCATTTAAAAATACCTGTGATTGTGTAAACAGGTTCCAATATGATCTGGGAATAGAAAACATCTCCATACAACATGCATGGATCAAATCCCACAGACATCTAATTAATGGCATTAAATATGTTCTATGGAAACATTTGAAGTATATTCATACAATAATGATGATTTGTTTTGTTTTTTAAACTCCAACATCAGCCTAAATTGTATCTCAATCTATAACATTTCAGTGTTTACATCATTGGATGGAGTTGGTCTTTGACGGTTGAAAACTAATTTTTGTCTGAAAAGCATTTAGAATGAATGTTAAAACATGCTCTTTATTTCAGGGTGGTCCTCCTTTTATCCGAGCCTTACTGTGGTGCACCATGGGATCCCGTGTTATGAGATGCAGCTTGGCGACATATGCCTGCCACCAAACCACCCAGATGCCATAAACTGTGATGACTCTGTCGTCTTTGACACTTTCAGAAGGTGAAGCTCTGCACTCTACTTAATGTGTGCTCGTCTTTTTGCAAATTGGAGACTTAAAAGCTTCAAGGCATCAATCAAATGTGAAAAACATCTTTTGTGTTTTTCTCCATGAAGAGCTGTTGTTGATGCTATTGTTTTTAATGAATAGAACACACAGCTGAATATTAAATAATTAGATTTATTTTCTGTCAGTATTTTACTGTTTATTTCTGCAGCAGAATAATAGTAACTTTGCAATATATTTATTAACTCAAAGTCCAGTAAGCTTGCGTCATTAATATTGTATGAATAGTGAAGATTACAGGTGTTAAACATATGGCCTGAGGACCAAAACTGGGTCACCAAAGAATCTATTCCAGCCCTTGGGATAAATGTGTGAATGACAAAAATTACACTAAAGGTTTAAACAATTAAAGGTGTGAAACTCATTTTAGTTTAGGGGCCACATACAAACCTATTGACTCTAAAGTGGGTCAGATCACTAAAATAATAGTACAACAACATATAAATAATGACAATCCCAAAATGTTCACTTTGTTTTAGTGTAAAAAAAAAAAAAAAAGTCAAATTACATGAAAAGATTTACAAACTATCCTTTCACAAAAAAATTTGAATATCCTGAAAAATATGAACAACATAAACATTTGGAACAGAATTTAGTCCAATTTTAGCAATAATCTGCCTGTTTTGTATATTTGTAGATCTACTGTGATCTGTAACTTATAATATACATGTGTAAAATGTAAGCTCAAACATAATATTGTTTCAAATTGCAATAATTTTTCCTAAGAAATCTGAGGTTGTTCCTTTTATTCACATTTTAAGGATACTTTTGTAGATGTCAACATTTTCATAATGTAATTAAAATATATATTTATATTGGTATAATTTTACTCGTCCAACCCACTTGAAATCATATTGGGCTGAATGTGGCCCCTGACCCTAAATTAGTTTGACACCTGTGCTATATAGATCTTATAAGTATATATACTTAGGGCTGTAACCATGCAATTGTTTGTACCAAACCATTTCAGTTTGGGTCTTTTGATATAATATGGAGGTGTACTGAACAAATAAATGCAGCCTATGTGAAGAAACACTCAGGAAGCAGGGAGACTCAAGCAGAACCTATGTTCACTGGTTGTTTTATGGTTAAAAATGGTTTTATTTTTTAATTCAAGTTGGTGAGATCAAGTGAACCTGGTGCTGTTCTCCTTCACTGTGCCTCTGCTGTGGTGTTATTGTGAGGTCAAGTTCACAGCACCTCAGGGAATCCTGTGAAGCATTCTGAAACACAGTAAATTACAGTGTTTTGCCATAAACACTGAACATTAAAAAATACTTAAATATATAATGTGGGGTGCTGTTAATGTGCAAATAACTGAATAATATTTTGTAGAAATACAACACACACACAGACGCACACGCACGTTCCCTTCACTGATCTCATTCATTGTAGTGAAAATATATTAACTTTTACTTTGTACTTTTACACTCCTAATTACACTAGTTTAACATTACATAAAGAGAAACACCCACAAACTACTTTTATTCAGATAAATTTGACCCAAAAAAATCACATATTTAAAATAACAAAGGGAAGAAAACAGTATTAACTTGTGTTTTGTTTTCCTTCTATGTCCTGCAGTTATGACTTCACCCCACTAGATTCCTCAGCAGTGTATGTGCTCAGCAGCATGGCTCGTCAGCGCAGGACCTCCCTGTCCAGCGGGGGCGCCATCAGTCCAGACTGTGATAAACTTGAACGCTCCAGCTCCCCACAATCTTCTAGTAGCAAATCAGGCAGGAGCCACACCTCAGGGACAGCCAGCAGTGCCACACCCACCAAGTGCAAGCGGCCAATGAATGCCTTCATGCTCTTCGCAAAGAAGTACCGAGTGGAGTACACACAAATGTATCCTGGAAAAGACAACAGGTCAGTGAAAGGTTAAAGATTTAAAGTTAACTCACTTTATTATATCCTGCATTTTACCCATCCTAATACACACACTGTACCTAGCATTAGCATTAGCAAATAGCACACACAGTACAAGTAATAATAATAATAATAATACATTTTATGTGTATAGCGCTTTTCATGACACTCAAAGACGCTTTATATGAAGTAAAAATAGAACAATAAGAGTCCAACTACAATAAAAACAAACAAACAATAGAAAACAGAGCAGTTGCACATTAAAAACAGACAGAATGAAAGTAATCAAACATTAAAAGGAATCTTAAATAAATAATTTTTTAAAAGGGATGTAAAAGTGTTGACGTCCGAACAATGACAGGTGGTTGGGGGGAGTGAGATCCAGAGGTTTGGGGGTGCTACAGAAAAGGCTCTGTCGCCCCAGGTTCAGTAGTAGAAGTAGTGAGAAGCCATTGAAAGCACCCAACATTTTTATTTTATTTATTTTTATTTCTTTACAAAGACACATTTACTGATCAGATTAGGTTAATTAATAAATGTCTTTAACTCCATGCTCCTCTTAAGCTGGTCACATTGTCCTTCATTCAACCTGAAATATGATATTGTTGTTCTGAAGTGACTAATACAATACAATAGGCTTTATTGTCATTACGCACCAGCCATGCAACAAAATTGCAGGTGGCACTTACATCTACATAACAACACAAGGATACACATGTGTAAAAAAAATTATATATATATAAGTGTGCAAATGAGAGATTTACTGATTCATCATTTGTATGTAATGCTAGTACATTGTTCTTCACTTGGCATGTTCTGACTTAGGTCACTCAATAAAAAAAAGAAGAAATTATATATACTGTATGAAAGGGTAAAATTATAAAAGTAGTATAAAACTGTGTAAATATAAGAATGTAGACATGAAGTACCAATGTAAACGGTGCAAGTGCAAAAGCAGTAAAAAACATTAATGACAGTTGATGAGAGTGATGCTGTAGTTTTCTGTCTGGTTCATCCACATCTGCACAAAGTGTGTTGCATATATGCAGTCCAGAAGTGTTGATATGACTGCACCTACACAACCTGACAACATTGACAATATTGTGTTGTCATGTCAGTCAATGAATCATCTTAATTGAGGGGCTGGAGGATGGGATAGATAGAGTACTGAATAAGAAATAATGCATATGATCTTGTGTTTTATATTAGTACACAGTAAAGAATTTTACTTCTTCATTCATTCACTCATTTTCTGAACCAGCTTTATCCTTACTAGGGTCACAGGGGTTGCTGGAGCATATCCCAAAAAGCATTTAACAAACACAAATAACAGTACAGACTATCACCATTGACCATTTAACTCATTCACTGCCATTGACGTGTTTTGGTGTTAATTCAAATCCAAATGAACAGTCTACAATTTATTATTTATATATATATATAACATTTAACATTTGGGACTATTTGCAGTCGAGTCTCTGTTATATAAAAAGTATATTGGGAGGAATGGTCAAACACAAATAAAATGACACAGAATATCATCATTGACCAATCAGAATATAAGTACTCAACAAAACTATAATTACTAAAATGTAAATATATAAAGCTTAAAAAGTCTGATATTACATTGTGAGCAAATATAAAACCTAATTTAATATTGATATATATTAAGGTGAAGGACTCATTTGTAATAAAACACAAAAAACATGAAACATGATGTTATAAACATTGTGGATATTAAGTGTAAGAATGACTTTTGTGGAATAAAATGTGGAATTGCACTCACAGTCAGTGTCATTATGTCAGATGCTTCAGAGAAGTGATGCTTTTACTGGTGTGTGCCCACTTTGAATACAGTCTAAAATGTGGCACCAGACTCTATGAGTGATCCTGTTTTCTATCACAATTAAACTAAACAGTCTGTAAACCCAGCAATAAGTCATTTTCCAGCCTATTGATGATGTTTCCCACTTGCGACGGTTTAATGAACACTATAACTCAGTTGATTCACTACATTTATTTTTAATCTGTCATTTCATATTTAATGACAAAAACAAAACAAACAAAAATGCATTAATTTGAAAGACTTGTAGTTTCTAATCTTGCTAAAAAAAACACACACGCGCACACAACTTTTATTTAAATTTACCAGACAACAAAAAGAACGTAGGGTATATTTATTTTGTTGATAGACAGATCCCATCAAGATGACAAGTACGGAAACAGCAGGTGCTTCATCTTCTGTCTCCCACCTTTCACTCCAGAGCCATTAGTGTCATCCTCGGAGACAAGTGGAAGAAGATGAAGAACGAGGAGAGGAGAATGTACACCATGGAGGCCAAGGCTCTCGCTGAGGAGCAGAAAAGGCTCAATCCAGACTGCTGGAAGCGTAAAAGAACCAACTCGGTAAGGACAAACCACAAAAATACTCCTCAATACACTGCCTAAATCTAAATTCAAGTGTATTTTTCTCATTCCTAGTCAAAATATGTCATCACACTTAAAATAAGACATAATCACCTAAAGAGTAACTTTTCAGTGAATTTATTTTGAGACAATGGATGAACACTTTAATTCAAGAATTCTTACCAAGATCATTTTTCATTGTCCATTGCTCCATAGGCATATTTTTTTTTCCTAATTAAATTTTAATTTAATTAAATTTTTTTATTGCCTAATTCAATTAAAAAAAAAAAAAAAGATCTACCAATGGAACAAGTGAAAATGATCCTGACAAGATTTCTCACTAAAGTTACTCTTCAGGTGATTATGTCTTATTTTAAGTGTGCTGAGATATTTTGACTAGAAATTAGAAATATACACTTGGGAAGATTTAACCAAAATGTTTTTCCAGTGTATTTAATTTTCAGAATTTATATGTGTGTTTGAAATCCTCAAAAAGACTTGGATTTCAGTATGGTGTGTTTTGAGGTCTGAGAAGTGCTTGGATTTTAGTTTTAAGTACCTGAAACTACTAGCAATGATAACTGTAATATGATTTATTTATTTTTTGATATTATCTCAAGCTAAAGCTACTTACAGAAAGGTGACTAAAGCTTTAAGGTACATTTTTATTTCTGAAGAACATCAATAAAACTTTGTATTCCACTTGAATTTTTAATCTTTTACCTATGATGAAATATCATTTTAGATGTTTATAGCATAATACAATGTACATCATTGTAATAAAAAAGTGAAACGATTCATGATGAGTATATGTATTCCTGTAAATATGTGTTACCCCAGCCGTAAGGGGCTGAGGTGGGAAAAAAAATTAAAATGGCCCTTAAAAGTGCTTGAATTTGACATTGAAACATGTATATGGCCCCTAAGTTTTAGCTTCAAACAGAAATATCCACTGTATCCACACTTTCTATGCACTAATCTTCCTTCTGTCATCTTCCTTTAGGGTTCCCAGCAGACCTAGATAATCTCCCAGAATCCCCAGCTGCTGATGTTTGATGTAGAGAGGTGCTGGACAGAGTCTGATGGACCGCTTGATGCCTCTTTGCTCTCCTGTATTCTTGAGACTTGACTGTGATGCTGATTTCACTTGCTTTTTGTAACCTTGAAACATTATAGAGACAAACCAGTAAGAAAACAAAAAAAGAATTTTGAACTATAAGCAAAAAAAAAAACAAACATGTAATCTAGTCACTAACCATGCATATATTTTCTTATATCTTTTCATGTCAATGACGTCTTATTCCCCTGAAATAAGAATGAATCTCGTCATGTATTTCAGGTTATTTCATATTCAAGGTTGAAAAATAAGAGCCTGTGGTGCTAATGCTTCAGTGTAGAAGGAGCAGAAAACAATATTTATAATTGTAAAAAGGGGAATTTTAGATAACTTTTTACACATCTGTCCGAATCAGTTATATTTGTAAGATTCAGTATATTGCAGAGATCGGTAACCCTTTCATACATTTTGTAATACAGTATATATTCTGCAGCTGAACTATGGCCAACAGTTTGTGACATTGTCTTTTGACTGTTATTACTCAGCCACCTTGGCCATATGATGAGAAAGCTTGCAGCATGTGGTGGTGGGTTTACACTCAGTCACAAAGCACTTCAAGTGTTTATTTCTATTGCACTTTATATAAATATGTAATCTAATATACAGCCATTGTATACTGGTGGAAACCATTTGTATAATACAGCTAGTATCTTCTTAGTTAGCCGTTTTTGACACAACCATGGCCCAAAGGTCATGTTCTGCTTTCAGGTTTGCGATTGAATTTTAAGTGCTTTGTTCATAATGTACAGGTTTCACAGCCCCAACAACCTCTTGCACAAAAAAATACTCTTGTATCATATTATAAATACTTATTTTTTTTTTTTTAAACTTGCATCTTATCCAAGTGTTTGGCTCTTTTTCATCAATTGTAGTTCTGTAATCATGCTTGTGGGGATGCTTGGCTTTGTGTTTAAATACATTTTAACAGTTTTTTTTGCCTGTTATTTGTTTTTGAATAATCAGAATTGAGTGTCCTTGAAATCGCACGTTGGCTAAATTTAGATCAAGCTTTAAGAGTTATCCACTGATCTACACATCGTATGTTTAAAGCCTGATGTTTTCAGGTAACAACAGATTCAGAGTATGTTTTATGCTTTTGTTTCTCTGCTCGTCTGGTACATCGAGCCCATCATGCAAACATGCTAATAAAGCTTCCTACGTAGCAGGACTATTCACTTCTGGGCAGAATGTTGACAATGCTAAAGGTTTTAATTAAATTGTACACGTCCTAGAGCCCTGCCCCCCTCCCCAAGAGATGGAAAAAGGCTCTGAAAGGAGGTGGAAATGAAAGACGCATTGTCATGAGCTTTTAAGTGGAGACAATGACTTTGACAAAGATGCATTCTCATTAAACTGATAATGTAGATGTAGATTTAGATGTGTGTTCTAGTGCCATGTTTGCATGGGTATTAAAATTAATATTTCCATGAAATATCAAGACTGGGTTAGGATCTACTTTGCTGCTCCATAATAAATCAGCATGTCAGGTTAAAGCCAGAGGGCGCCACAAGTCCACTTTTGTTGTGAAGTGAAGGATGCATCACAGAAAGATGATAAATCATCTCCCATGTCAGTTCTGTCGCTCTTGAGAAATAATATGGTATGTGCAGTAGGTAACTTGAAGGGTGATGAGGTGAGACGCTATGTGTTGACAAAATGACCAAAATGCAAGAAATATGGATGTGAAAAACCTGTTTGAATAAACTAATGCATAAAATGTAAGGTCTATTTACTTGTTACTTTAATATACAGATTTGGAATAGATGTAAAAGGAAGGTACATGTCTACTATGATAGAATTATAGGATTAGAAATGTTAGATGTGGTTATAACAAGGACCTTTGGGAGGTGCTGACAGCTGGTGTATTATTTTAATGCTCACGTGGCACTGGGCTAGATGTTTTGTAAGTATTTTGGGATGTTTCATTGCTTTGTTTTTTGGTAAAGCTTGAATATAATAAGTCGCCAGTACCATGAACTGTTGAATTATGTGCTCTGAAAAAAGTAATTTTGTGCAGGTTATTGTAAAGTGGATATATCCTACATTATTATTTGAGGTAAAAATTGGTCAGAATGTATTATGTCATAGAAGTTGGGGGATGGGGGGGGGGGGGGGGGGGGGGTTGCACCTGAGACAACAAGCTATTTCTTTATTGTACTTCAATACACAGTTCACAGAAGTAGGAAGAGAGAAAAGATATCTGTATAAAATGGATATGGAGAATGAAAACTGTTACATTTATGGATTTTGAAGGAGAATATACTCTGTATTTGTAGAAGCAGGGAGACCATCCTGTGGGGTTATTCCTCCTGTTAAAAAAAAAAAAAAGCAAATCATCTATAAGCAACAAAGGTCAATAAATATATGTCATGAATAACCTAGTGTCTGTGGCTTGATAACAAAGCTTTTAATAGTAGGAGATTCCTTAGGTGATTTATGTATATACATAACATATTGACGTAGAATTTATTATTTTCTTCTTTACAAATATCTTGAGGGCCTTGTACGAAGGAAATGACCAGTCAGAAAGGAAGAGATTCATAGCACTGCATGCTTCATGAAATAACAATGATCAAAACCCTGCAAGCCTTTCAAGCACAGGAATCTAATTATAACAGAAACATAACAAGGCACTCCAAATGGATCTAAGCTGAATACTTAATGGACTATTTACAGAAAAGGGAAGTCATGTCTTATGCACTTGTGGGGAACACTTTAAGTTTGAAGTGTGAGCTAAAGAAAAAACCCAAAATCTATATTTTTACTGTTGTGAAATTAGAAGCATTTCTCAAATTTAGGTACATTTAATTAAAACAATGTGTCATTGTCACAAGAAGCAGATCAAAGTTTCCTTTCTATATTGCTTTCTGTTTATCTCTATCACACCACCAGACCAAAACAATCTATAGCTAACTAATTCATCACATTTTTAGTTCATATGTTCAGTAAAAATGATCATAAATCACTTCAGGTAAAAGAGATGAAATTTACACGTACTAGTTTTACACAAATAGCTTCCTTTTGTGCATAAATTACATTGACGGGAACAATTAAAAGGATAAATTAATGCTAAAATGAACAATTAAAATGGAGAGAAACTCAGACAGGGATCAACACCACTGGCTTCCTTTTAATTCCAAAGCTGCACCTTAATCAAGGCTCACTAATTAGGAGCAATTAGCTTAAGTAATTCAGTGAGAGATAGCAGACACTCACCGTCTTTGTTAGAGAGAGGTGTTTGTGTGTCAGTGTCTGGTTGTCATGAGATTTTATAATGAATGACTTCCTACAGAGTTGAGCTTCTCTTTTTTGGGAGGGGTTTGTGTCCATTCACTGGGACTCTTTCTTTCCTTCTGTGTGATTCATAAAGAACACACTTTATTCTGTTTATTCTACGGCCCTCTAGAATGTTGCGGCAATTTGAATGACGTCAGCGGGCGGATTTTTTTTCGATAACCGCCCGCTGCACCGTTAACGTCCACTGCCCATGGCAACAGGTTTTGTCACTTCAGATTCACTGTACCATATCACTCCGCAGGTAGTTCGGCCACTTTTAAAGTAAATATTCGCTTCGTTGTAACTGCTAGCTTATCCAGTGTTAACCTATCCTGATATTATCCTGACCGTAGTCAGGAAATCAGGGGAAATTGTCGTCCTCCTCTCGTACAGAATCTCCAGGGCCAAAGTAAGTATTTTACCCCGGGGTTAATGCCTCTATGCTGGTTTTTAGAAAACAAGGAGCGGTTTCAGTGAGCTTCATTTTCAGTATTTATTTGCAGGAACAGGACAACAACTGCTCCGCTAGCAGACCTGACTGTGAACATCCGTCTCTCTCTTTTCTCCGCCTAAAAGTCTCTGCACCGCCTATTTCACAACACTAGTCTGTTAGAGTAGTGACAGTAATAAACTGTAATAACCCGTAGAATAAGGGGGATAATGCATGGCACACGAGTTACTATCGAAAAATATTATCAAAATATTTTTCTGATAGTAACTCGTGGGCCATGCATTATCCCTTACATAATACAGAACATCTATGTACCTTGAAGTCCTAACTTTTTTTTGACTTGTTACCCTATTTTAACATCACAAATATCTGGCGAAACCAAATTTCACAAATTAGACTTTTTGTCCCCTCTTTTTTTTGCTAAAATTAATTTGTTTTTGATCATGTACACTACTGGTCAAAAGTTTGGACTCACCTCCTTATTTAAATGGCATGAGATGAACCACAGATGGTCAACAAGAATCACTGGGAACTCCTTCAAGACTGTTGGAACACATTTCAGATGACTACCATATGAAGGTCATCCAGAGAATCCTAGGAATATGCAAAGTAATAATAAATGCAAAATGTGACTATTTTGAAGAATATAAAATATAAAACTTGTTTTGAGTTATTTCGCTGTTTTTTTTTTAACCCTTTAACCCCTGATGCATCAACTCTGACGCATTCTGAAAGGGTGGTTTTGTTTAAAAATTCAGAATAATTCAAGTTGTTTTTTTTTTGTGTTATATTACTGATAATTTAGTTGATGGAACACATGTACAGGTGTCAAAAAGCAATTGATTTAGAAAAAGAAAAAGGCCAAACTAAAACTACTGGAACCAAATGACAACACTAGTCATTTATTCTTTTTTTATTTAACTTCATTTTTGGAGTTTTTTTGTGTGCATTTTTTCATGTCATTTGTTATCTTGTGACTATTTCTTAGTTTATGTTGATGTTGTTGCTTATTTTTTCTACGTTTTGTTCATTAGGCCTTCGCCGCGTACCACATCGGGCGCAAGGCCTATTGATACTTCTTGCAGTTTGTACTGATTCAGCTATTTGACCTCTAATTTGACCCCCTGGACATGCATGAACACTCACCAAATTTTGAACACACTTCAGAAGTGTGAAAAATTCCGAGTATTTATAGGTTTTGTAAACATCGGTAAAGAAATGTGTCTACAGTGCCTCCTAGAAAAGTGTAAATATTTAATTGTGTGATGATCTGTCAGGAGTCTCCAGAGCAAAATAACCAACCATCTTCCAGGTTTGGTCGCTGGTGCTTGGGTCCCACACCAGGGTCTGCCACACAAGGCAGAGTGGGGGGCCCTGGTGTGTAAATTTTTTTTTTGTTTTAGAGAGGGTTTTTGCAACCACTTGATATATAATACTAAACTGACATACAAACTGACATACAAACCAGGTCATAAAAAATAAAAATCAGATTATTTTGAAAGAAAACCTCCACTACATTAAACTTTTCACTTATATTCAGGTCAATGCTGTGTGTATATTGATATATGGTGGTTGGCTTGACAAAAACATTTTGTGTCAAATATTTTAATTGTTAATTTCAGTTATGTCAGAGTTACTGCTGTAGTCATTTGTGACTATCAGCAAATTACATGCACTTTGTTGTATATTTATATGTTCTTTTCAAAGAACACAGTTTTTACTTCATAAAAAAACTGTTTTAAAATTCTGTTATTACAATATTTCTTCAGGTGAGCTGATTGGCATAAAAAGATAACTATGCCAGTACACATATTATCATTCTCACTTTATATTTGTTATCATACTTCTCTTTGATATTTCAACCATATTCAAGATTTTAAACCCTACCATGTATAAGTGAATAAGTCATACCATATACTGGTCAAGCAACATTAGTCAGTCTTTCTGAAGTGTAAAGAGAAAAATTATTTGAAAGCTTTGCATTGATTTGAGGTCTTTTTAAGTCATTTTGAGAGGAATCTGGGAGTTATGAGCTGAAGTACTGATGATCAGGCGATGATATAAAGAATATTTAACTAGTGGCATCATGAAAAGCCTGGATGTTTGAAACGTTTGAGCATTAAAAATCATCAGTGCAGCTATTGCAACAGTTTCATTTCATAATATTTAATGTCTGCAAATTACAGAAAAAAACACACTAGCATTAACCCATAATTACCCAATTATCTACTGATCTAAACTTTTTAATACCTGTTGTTCAATTAATCCAGATGTCTTCAACCCTGGTCCTCAGGGCCCACTGTCTGGCATGTGTTAGATGCAACGCTGCTCCAACACACCTGATTCAAAGGATCAGCTCGTTATCAAGCTCTGCTGAAGCCTGATAACGACCCACTGCTGTGAATCAGGTGTGTTGGAGCAGAACCAGGGTTGAAGACCTCTGCATTAATCCTATAAACCCATGTCAATAAGTGAGGCAAAATGAAGTTATATTATATTATCCATTACCCATCCAGAAGCTCCATAGTTACCATGGAAACACCATGATATTCTACAAGATTGATAAAACGCATGGAGTTGGATCAATAACAGTGAATGGAGACACTTGTTTTTCCATTCAGTTTATTTAACCTTTATTTGTTATAGAGGGACAATGTACATTAATAAACATTTTACAGAGAAGAAAAATGTAAATGCACGCATTTTTAGCCAAAAGGCTAATTTCCAATGATAGTCCCCCTGCCAGAAGGATCCTGGCAATAAATTAAAACACAACAATAAAAACATACAACATACAATTCAGTATATAAAAACATGACAGTAAAAACATAAAATTCAGTATGTAAAACCTGACCATAAAAACATATAGCATAAAATTCAGTGTATAAAACTTGACGTGTGAACATCACTAGTGCTGACAGATTTGATTTTGTAGCAGCCATTTTTTGAGTTGTGTTTTAAATTATCTGTATGAGGTGGACTGTAAGTGAAGACTAGTTGACCAAAACTAGTCTTCTTATAAGGCACTGTACAATCTCCTCTGGTAGCCCCCCTAGTTAGAAATATCTGAAAAAGTAAGCTTTTAATTTTCCCTTGTTTTTGACATAATTAGGCCTTCGCCGCGTACCATGTCGGGCACAAGGACTATTGATACTGCTTGCAGTTTGTTCTGATTCAGCCATTTGAGCTCTAATTTGACCTCTTGAACATACATGAAAGCTCACCAAATTTTGCACACACTTCAGAAGTGTGAAAAATTGCAAGTATTTACAGGTTTCATAAAAGTCAATAAAGAAATGTGTCTACAGCGCCCCCTAGAAAAGGTGAAATAGTTTGTATTAGGCCAGATCACGCCCTAGTGAAGTTAGAGCTATGAAACTCTGTACATGTTTTCATCATATGATGATGAACAAAAAAGCTAAAGATGACCACGCCCATAAACCAACAGGAAGTCCGCCATCTTGGATTGAAATTAGAAAATTTCTAGTTGTCTTTTTCACTGTCAATGGAATTTATCTATCTCCTCCTTGGCTGTTGAGCCAAACGAGCTCAAAATCGGTGAACATGATCTAGACAAGTGGAACATAAAAAGTTATCCCATTTATTTGGAAAAGTTGCATCATTTTTATGCTACGCTGTCGCAAATTTGTGAAGATTTCAGGAAAAATTACCCCTACATAAATTGCTTCAGCTTGGACATACAAACACGGATTTGGATGAAATTTGACTCAGACGTCTATCTCTCGGTCCTACACCGGTTTTGTCAATAGAAATTGCAATTTTGCTCTATAGCACACCCTACAAAATGACCTTTACTAATATGGCTGTAGATCGCGGATACAAACACTGATTTGGCTCAAATTTGACTCGGATGTCGCGTGGGGAGGTGGTCACGAGGGACAGCGAAGGCCTTTGAGACTGCTTGCAGTTTTAATTAACTTTGAACTTACTTGAGTTTTCATGAACATCTTGGTCTGTAAATTATATATAGGAAAATATATGATTTACATGAAAAAATTTAAAATACAGAGGATAATATTTACAAAAACTAGTGATAAATCAATTAAAAAAGGAATACATACAGGAAATCCAATTGGAATCTGCCATCAAACTAGCACCGTGTCTTTATGGGTTAAACTTGAGTAAAATGGAGTTGGAACACTTCCAAAGGTATTTGAAGGTCTGTTATTTCCGTCTTCCTTTTTTTTCTTTCCATATCTGACTTTATTGTTTAACCTGTCTCACTACTGTTCTTATTCAAGCCTTTTTTACTGCCCACATTGCGGCCTGATTATTGCTCCCTCCCTTGTGTTTCAGAGCCCTAATTGGATGGTGTGTGAACACTGTGAAAGAGGGAAAATCATTCCATTTTCTTGGTCCACGGGTTTCGGGCAACAGAGACCTGGATTGAATAAACCCTTGCTGATAGAATTTGCTCTTGGGTCTGACAGCTGAACAACAGAACAGCCAAGAGGACAGAAATCACATAAGAGTCAAACAAAGCTCTAGAGAAGTCGGGGACACAATGCTGTATGGAATATTAATCCACACTAATGCTCACAGCCACTGCCCTGGATTACATAGTCGTTAATGTAGAAACACACACACACACACACACACACACACACACACACACACACACACACACACACACACACACACACACACACACACTATTCCAGGTGACTGCTTTTGTGTTCTGATAAGGTGAGCTGTACCACAACATTGTGATGCAACTTTTTAAAACCATGTGTAAAGCAGGGCTGAAAGGATTAGTCAACTGGTCAGCATTTAGAAAATAACAGAAAAAAAAGATAAAACAAAACACTCAGCAAGGATGTCCTGCCTTTGATTGATTTAATTTCATTCATTCATTCGTCTCCAAATTTTAAAGAACAAAGAACTAAAATAAACAGACAAATAATAAACCCAAAAGAAGTCAATTACATATGCACCCATCAGTGGTCATTAATCACAAAAAAGGAATAAAATTCTATATTCATATACATATGAATAATCTTAATCAATGGATGGATGTGTTTCATTTTGGATTTCTCCATCATTTAATAAGTTAATAATTTTTTATTTTATTTATTTTTTAAGCACATGTAACAGTCACACTGGACACCTGGATGTACTGGTTTAAAATAATAGGATCAAAGACTATATTATTTTTTGGTCTGAGATTTATTAGGCCTTCACCGCGGACAACGTTGGCGCAAGGCCTATTGAGTCTGCTGTGATGGCCAGGTGATGAAATATGCCAGGGACGGGGTCGCCAGGGACGACTCGCACCACTCACACACACTCACACACACTCACACACACTCACACACACTCACACACACTCACACATTCACGGTAGCGAGCCGTGTCCGAGCATGTGCACGTTACATGGACACACCGCATATTTGCTCCTGCTCAGAATGAATGGGAGTCTATGGGCCACAGCCACTCAGGGTCACTGACATGAGTGTAAATGTGTCAAATGTGACCTCTGACCCCCCAGGGACATGGGGAAGGTCGAAAGATTTTATTCGGGGGCGAGTTCAGGGGGGTCAGAAAAATGCTATATTGTTTTTGCTTGGTGTCTAAATTTTTCTTTTTATTATTATTATTAGGCCTTCGCTGCTGACAACGTCAGCGCAAGGCCTATTGAGTCTGCTGCCAGGTGACAAAATGTGCCAGGGACGTGGTCGCCAGGGACGACTCGCACCACTCACACACACTCAGACATTCACGGTAGCGAGCCGTGTCTGAGCATTGATACTTCTTGCAGTTTGGTCTTATTCAGCCATTTGAGCTCTAATTTGACCCCCTGAACATGCATGAAAACTCACTAAATTTTGCACACACTTCATAAGTGTGAAATATTGCGAGTATTTAAAGGTTTTGTAAACATCGGTAAAGAAATGTGTCTACAGTGCCCCCTAGATAAGTGTAAATATTTAATTGTGTGATCATCTGTCAGGAGTCTCCAGAGCAAAATAACCAACCGTCTTCCAGGTTTGGTCACTGGTGCTTGGGTCCCCCACACAGGGCAGAGTGGGGGCCCTGGTGTGTAAATGTTTTTTTGTTTTAGAGAGAGTTTTTGCAACCACTTGATATATAATACTAAACTGACATACAAACCAGGTCATAAAAACAAAATTATATCCTCCACTAGTCACTGTGGTTCAGGATGGTCGAATACAATATATTATATCACAGAGTTTTTGAATGCCACCTCCCAAAGAGATTGAAAACCTTTAAAATCAAGCCCTGATTCAGTAGCATCAGTAGTACAGGGTGATAGAAGGTTCAGTTGGTAACCAAAGCATGTGGGTTCAAGTCCAGAGTGAGTTGCAGCTTTTTGAAGGCCACCACCCAAACAGTAGATTTAAAACCTTTAAAATGGAGATTCAACTAGAAATGTACTTTTATTAAAATGGCAGTAGTTCGGACATACAAACACCGATTTGGCTGACATTTGACTCTGACGTCTGACTCCCCGGTCTACACCTTTTTGTCATACGAAATTGTTATTTCGCAGTATAGTGCCCCCTACAAATTTGCCTTTACTAAAATGGCTTTAGATCGTGCATACGAACACGGATTTGGCTGACATTTGACTCGGACGTCACGTGGGGAGGCGGTCACCAGGGATGGTGAAGGCCTTTGAGACTGCTTGCAGTTTTAATTTTACTATTGTTGTTACAATGACAATGAAGTGGGACTGTCAAAGTTAATGCATTAATGCAGATTAATCCATTATCATGATTAATCTGATAAAAAGTGTTAATACAATTAGTCCACCTGCAGCTTATAAAGACTCTGAACATCTCTGCCAAGGCAGGCAGTTTGTCCATGTAGAGTTACTGTTGTGCATGCACATGATCAGCTGTAGTGACAGGTACCAGAACCAACCCATAAAATGGAAGACACTAAACAACACATTGGCCTCTGAATGGAAATATGAGGACAAAAAAACAAACAAAGATAGAACAGTTGACCAACATAAAATATTCTACACACTCTGCAGGAAAGAGGTTTCTTTTCACTGAAACATTTCCATCTTTAAATTCCACATTAACACAAAGTATACATTTATTAATCATGGATTATGGCAAGGGCGTCACAGCCATTTAAAACGTGGGGGCGTTCTAGGTTGTGGCACATGAGCAAAATTTTCTGAATCTATCATCGGAAAATTAAAGAACAATTATCCATTAATGATTAAATTTTTTACATGAAAAAAGTAATATATGGCTGAAATTAATAACAAAAATGTGTTTTTCCTCAATTAAACTTTTATTCAATTTATAAGTATAAAAAAAGTGTGCTAATGTCTCACCCAGCTTGGGACAAACAGTGCATATGTGTTATTTTCTTTCTTGAATCTGTTTGGTGATGTAAAATTAAACAGAAATATATATTACAAATTCAATGAATTGTGATTAATTGAAATTAATCCTTGTGATTAAAAATGTAAATAATTTGACAATAGTACAATCATTCTGTTCTATTCTATTCTATTCTATCTACCCTAAAGAACCTCATGCCTAACTAATAAACATGTATATT
Source organism: Siphamia tubifer (assembly GCA_020466265.1). Taxonomy (NCBI): domain Eukaryota; kingdom Metazoa; phylum Chordata; class Actinopteri; order Kurtiformes; family Apogonidae; genus Siphamia; species Siphamia tubifer. Next base: position 25,994,894 of record CM035788.1, on the reverse strand, counting down.
TTTAGGATCTCATTTTCCTTCTGTTCCAACCATCTCTTTTCGAACTGTGTATTAAAAAAGTAGACCTTTATATTGCACATTATTTTCATTTTATTAGTCATATAGTTTAACAAACAACCTCACTGGTCACAGTCAGTAATCAATATTATCTTATAATAATTTTATTCTATAATAAAGTTAATTACCAATGTCAGTAATACGGAGAGATTAGAAAGCAAATATTTCCCTTCTGTGAAGATAGTCATAAAATGATTATATGTTCCTGCCCTCAGCAGTAATCGATTAGTATTTTTTTAATAAATTAAAGTCCCGTTTCAGACAAGGGCGCAGGCCAGTACATGACTGAAAACAGTAAACATAATCAGCCTAAGATCCTCATTTCCTGTGTTTACTATATTGAAAGATACAACTCTAGCTTTGATAACATAATTAAGGTTTTCTAGAGATCAATAACCCTGGAGCACACAGCTAATGAGACATCAAGACATGACAGAGAGAACAGAGACAGACGAGTGACTCTGCACCATGCCTCATGTATCTACAGAGAGTGAATGGAGTTTTAATAAAAACTATTTTTTCTATAGAGTCTCATTAAATGCTGGTTAGTGAGATTTGAATGGGAAATTATTCATTGATTGTTGAAATATTTTAGGGTGGTTGTAATCAGATTGTTGTCATTAAGTCACCATTGCATACTCATCTAATCTGATTACTTCCTGATTTACACAGGAGCGTTTGTGCTCAGTCACTTTGCCAAGAGTGACTTGCAGTGGTATCAGGAGGCAATACAAACATTTGAAATTATGCAGCAAAGTGATTCATCAAAATGACGAAGCCTCTTATTTTAATATGGCATCTATTGCAGCTGTGACATACTGTTACCATGGCCAGATTAAGATGACCAATTAGCCATGTCTTTGGATGGTGGGAGGACACTGGAGTAACTGGAGAAAACCCACGCAGACACGGGGAGAACATGCAAACTCCACACAGAAAGGTCTGGTGTGGGAATTGTTGTGAGGTACAAGTGCTAAGAACTGCACCACCGTACCGCCCCTCTGCTGTTATTGTCATTATTCAGTGTTGGCATATATGTACAGTCTATGTCTATAAAACTGGTCCCTAAAAACAGGACATGGGGCTAAAGGTTCAAGGTAGAGGTAGACTAATGTTATGAAAGAAGTTTGGAAACACTTTAGGTCTTTTTAAAAAATAAATTACTTTTTACATTTTTTTTTTATTTGAAACATTTAACAGTAAAAATGACATGAAAATTACTCTGTCTGAATTATTCTGTCACATGTAAATTTCAGGAATTGAACTAATTATGCAAGACAAAATGTTTAGCAAAAATGACCACTATTGAGATATCACGTGATTAAAATGTCTTTAAATGGACAGGTTCCACATGTAGCATGAGTGGACACAATGGGTTACATATGAAAGCTGGAATGAGACTATTGATTCACAGAAAACCAGCATGTCAGGGTAACAAAAACCACTAGGATCACCACTTTTAACACAGTGTCTTTAGAGCAGTATATAACACCATTTCAAGCCATGTTTTCCATCTCAAATGCACTGACACCTAGGTAGCTATCCATGTCCCCATTTTGGTCCTATTTTTGCCCCAAATATATTATTAAAAAATTATTCATTTTGGGATGGCTCAGAGCAAGAGTGTAGTTTTTTGGATTTATCTCAGGTCATCATTGGGTACATCCTGGGGGGGAAATATGTCTACATTTCTCTTTTATTATTGGGTTTAAAAAAGCTGGCAAAGTACTAGACACCAACATGATCCCAATTTCATAGAAGCACCCATATATGAGAGTTCATTTCAGACACAAATGATAGATGTGGATTTGTGGATTAAATTTACCTTTGACTGAGATCTGCAGAACATTTTTCAATTTTGGCTGAGAATGTGCAATGAAATACTTTTTGTCTCCAAAGAGAGATACAAGGCCATAACAGTGTTAAACACACACAGGTTAACAACGCTGTCACTTTGACACACTTGGACGTATTTGGTGATAAAGTCCCCCAGGTGCTCTGCACACACATCCCAAAACCAATTACTGATTCTGAACTGTTACTATTTAATTCCATTATCTTAATCCTGACTTAATCAGGCTTGAGTAATTTACATATGAATTAAAAAGAGGCTGTCAGTGGTTATTACTGCTGTCTGGTTTCTAACATGCAGTGACTGTGTACTTCAAACTGTACAGAACACAAAACTTATTTTCCTTTAAATCATCTAAGCTCCTACAATATTCCCAAGACGACAAAGAATACTATAACTTGGTCCCTTTACTTGCACCTCACGCTGTCTATATGACATAGGAGAGGGAAAGCAAGGACTGCTTTGGATCCAAGCATCCTATCTTTTATTGAATCTGTGAAAATGCCGGTGAAAACCAAATAGTTGCTGCTCTGAGGCTGCCTGTGGTATCTCCTCTGTTCATCATTTGTGAATATTGCAGCCAAGACCAGTCTCCGAAACATTGTCCACACTATGATTTTCCAACTGTTTTCCCAGTTTTAGATGATAATAAAAAAGTGTTGGTACAGACTGATGAAATGGTTAAACATCATTTCTATATGACATAACATTGTCCTGAAATCTAATGTGATGTCTTCATATATAAGATATCATTGTCGTCGCTCGTCTCTTTCAGGGATTCCCCGTTAACGACAAAATAATATCAAAACCAGATATAAAGGTTAATCATTTATTTATAAAGGTATAACAAAGTAAGTACAATCATTGATTGAGCTACAAACCTCTAAGTCCCCAGGGATGACCTTCAGATAATTATCTGACCAGCTTAGAGTTGAGAGAGAGAGAGGGAAGACAGAAAGTCAAAAGCCCAGAGCCTTCTCCCTTCAGAGTTTTTATACGGTCAGTTCTAACCCCCCCTTCTTGGCTGTCCCACAGCCCATTACATCATATTATCAAGGAGTTGTCTTACTACAATCTGTCACGAATACAGATACCGATAATATCTGCTTCTTAGGATGTGGAAGTTGGGCTGAGGGCCCACAGACACGTCAGTTCTTTAACTTTTTAAACAACACATATAACACAAAAGAATAATATGTGACATTCATCTTCAATACAATATCAAACATCACTGAAAACTTTCACTAAAGTAAAGCTGCTTGGAAAGGTGGTCACGAGTTTTGTTGTTATGACTTTGTGGCTGCTTACATGATGTGTGTGAAATCAGATGTTCTGTTTTATTAACAATATTTAACAATACTTGCTAGGCCTCACATTTTCATGAATATCACAAGACTAGGCTAACCTCAAATAACCTACAATTAATCTTCTTGACACAATGCTATGATGTACTAGGCCTATAACCTACCCTTTTCCCCCTATGTCATAGAGGCAAAAATAACAAGTACCTCACACCCAGATATAACTAGAGAATCAACAGTGATGTGCAAAACAGTTGTTGTTGTTTTCTGATTGTGAATATTTAAACTAACAGTAGAATGCATCACATAAAAATGAGTAGTCATTTAGTAAAGTAATTGAGTAAATCAACTATATTCAATGAGATATACATTTTATTGAGGTGTGAGGATTTAGATGGATCAGAAAATGTCTGGAAAATACTCTGTCCAGGTCTATTTCTTTTGATGCCGTACTTGACAAATGGGCAAGTGCCATGGCAGGGCATGTCACAATTTATTAATTTTTTTCTATTCACTTACTTACATTTGCTATGTTAATGTAAAGTACCTGAGTTATTATCATTTATATGGAAACATGTGAAATATATTTTAGTAAACTTCTGCAGCCTTAAATGTGTTTTTTGTCTCTTTTTTTTAACGGTGGGTGGAGACGCCAAAATTGATGTTGCATATCGCCCAAAAACTGTGTAGTGCCCTGCCTGTTACCAAAACTGTTAACTCCATAAACTGACTAACAACTAAATACAACTATTATTAACACATAAAGACCCAAATATCCTCCAGTGACCAAAAGCAACTACTGATGCACTTCAATAACTTTAATAACTTTAGATCCACTAATCCTATCAATACATTATTAGTTATCATGTCTTCACGGTCATCAGATATGACCGATTTAAATAATTTGTAGCCCTTTTACACTTATATCATCCAGGGCTACATATATTGTCTGTTCAGGATGTTCATTCAATCAATAGCATTCATCTCAAATGATGTCAAGTTTGTTCATTAATATTCATAAGCTCTAAAATGTCCAAATGGTCAGACAAAAAAAAAAAAAACACATTACAATGGCATGGATATCTGCTGTAACACGTGTAATATTGGATGAAAACAATATTACAAGCTTCATTTCAATATGATTCAACTGAGAAGCACAATGTGAATTGAAATGATGGTTGTTCTGTAGCATCATCAATGTCAGTGAAAAGAAGCTGTATTAGTGGAAAGGTATTTATTTTTCTAATTAACTAGAACTCAGTGCCAGTAGTCTTGGTCGTCTGCTAGCTAGTATCATGTTTCCAAATTTTGACTTGATAAACACATTGGAGTCAGTAAATGTATTAGTAGATATGAATTCTTCCTGTAGCCTGTTTCCATTCATCATGTATGAATGTAGCAGTTGCTAGAGTTGTTAATAGTGATTGACAATTCCTGCTAATCATAAAAATAAAATGCTAAGTACATGCACTTTACTGTGCTGCATTGTTTGTTTATCTGATCCAATATGGCTGCATGTGAAGTACAACGTTCTACATTTAGCTTTTTGATGTAATTGTGATAAGGGCTCTTCTTATACAGTAAACACTCTCTCTTGCACAGCTTGAAGGGATCATTAATAAATCTGTTCTCTTTGGCTGAAAGCATTTAGATTTTAGTATTCAAGGGTCAAAGGTCAGCTTTAGTCTAACTGTGATAATGTTCTGCAGAAACACTATTCTATAATGTATGGTTTTATAATGTAATGTACTTTTATAATAATGATATACATTATAAAGCACTTAAAGGAAAATTCACTCACTAACTTTCTAGTAGACATCATTACACAGATGGGTTTTACCAGATCTGTTCTAATTACTTGCTGCTTAGCTTTGATGTGGATGTGATGTCTTTGGTCTGAACTAAAATCTGCTTTTAATTTTAGTGCATCTGCACCATTGAACAAAACACCACACCTTCATGAACACAAATACGCTTGTACCTTTTAGCGGTTTTAAATATTTGATATCAAACCTCTCATCCTCTACTGGTAACTATTTATATAACCTGGTATGCAGGGACTAGCATTTTCAGCTGACAGCATTGTGGTCTGACCCAATATGAGTTCACTGGGGAGTTTCGTTTTCTCTGTGTCTGTGCAGACCCCCCAGGATTTCATTATGTTGCGATTTGCAACTTCAACGCAACTTCAGCCAATCCCTGTGAATTCAATGCGATGTTGCAAGTAGAACCATGTTTTCCTACGATGTTTAACAGAAGAACTTGGTGGGCATCGTAGTCGATCAGATTATAAATAAACGTCACATATAAATGGTAAGTTTAAACCCCTTCTGTTGATGTGTATATACCTGATGCAAACTATGTTCACCAATTAAGCACCTTGACGGCAAGATGACAGACAGATTTTTCATCTAATCACATGCAAGGATTTTAGATAAGGCCCCTCCTTTGAAAACAGATCGGTTGTGGAAGGGTTCCAGATGGTGTTGTGAAATAACTATTCAGTTTACAGACTTCCACTGAGCACCAAAATATTGGTCTTTCAAGTCTGCTACTTGTGTGTATAGATTTTGACCTATTGTTGACCCAAGAGGTCAGGGGTCACTCAGTCAATACCTAAAAACTAAAAAAGACTACAACAGAAAAGGTGGTGTGTGCGTAATAAATCCCACAAAATTGTAATGAATGTAGGTCAAAGGTCAAGGTCACAAAAATGTGTTTTTGCAATGTTAACACAAAGGGTGAATCAGGTGTAACATTTGCAAGGGGCAGGGTTTGAAGTGCCTGGCACCACTAACAGAAAAGTTTGAGCATCAGATGAACACCAACCTGAGCTGCAGAAGATGGAGACGCATGATTGATTTTACAGCAGCTTGTTAATGAGGGTATGTATGTTTGGTCTGTGTCCCATCTGCTCTCCATCTCCAGCGTAATAACAGACACAGTGCAGAGCTTTTACAGAACTGAGATATCATCACTCAAATGTCATCTCCCACTTAAACTAGCACTCACCTTAGGTAATATCACTTCTCCTCTCAAACATTAATATTTGCTATACTGCTATCTGACTAATATCTCACTAAGGGCCAGTCATTTTATTTTATTACTTCATTTGTCACAGGCAGTGATGGCAGAAGCCTGGAAGGGGGATTATCATTATATGTGACAAACTGCCCTGGTTACATACAGGGGTGGCACACAGTAAAAGTAAGACCTGTGCAAGAATGAACAGCACAGAAATGAATAAAGCCTACAATTAATATCAGTGGAGGGTCAGTGCAGGTTGTTCTTTGTGCTATTGTGAAAAGGTCTGTGTCATTAAACTGTAAATATCAAAAAATCACTTCGACATCATGTTTTTGGTTTGGAATCTTTGTTGTTTAATAAAAATTGAATAGACACAGTCCTATTAAAGGCTATTTTCATTACAAATGAATGTGCTGATTAATTTACCCTTTAAATGACACTACTGAGTCTGTTAAAGGTCAGCAAACACCGAATGAAATTAGTTTTCTTGACATTTACTTTCTTTTTTGGTGTTTCGCCTATGATACCAAGTTTACAGTAGTGCTTCCCAACCTTTTTGGACTTGTGACCCAATGTTAACATCACAGACCTCTTGCAACCTCAGACATTCACAACAGAGCCTTTTTTATGATAACATTTTTTTTTGTTTTAAATCATGTAATAGTTTGTTATACCATGTTGCAAATAAGCATTAATTTTAGATGACATTTAGTCTATATAATACATATTAGTATGGATGGAGACAGAAAAGCCAAGTGTATATTATTATTGCACAAAGTGAGAATTTTATTTTCCTTGGTCAGGATGTGTACAGTCAGTCCAGCTTGTGTTTACAAGGCTGACAATTAATACCGACCAAACAATAATTCAAACTATGAATAATGAACCATAATGAACGTTTGATAGATGAGCAGGATCACAGTGCTTCAGTTTATCATGTCTTTCATAAATTGGGATTGTCTCTCTCAACTCACCATATATTTAACATTTTATATATATATATATATATATAAATTACTGGAACCTTCAGGCAACCCTTTTGATTTCCAAGTGACCCCAAATGAATTCCTGACCCAAAGGTTGAAAACACTGATATACAGTGTGTCACGACCTTTCCTCCAGTGACCTTTGCCCCACTGCTCTCCAGATCACCTGGCCCACACTGCGCAGCTGCAAGCCGTTGTTGATCTGCAACTATATAAGCGGTGAGGCTCCCAGTTGCCAGGGTGGGACCATACTGTTAAGATGGGTCAGGTGAAGAGAGGACTCCAGTGCTGAAGGGAAAAATGATTTATTAACAGACAGACCAGAATCAGGCTGAAACTGAACTCGAACAAAACAAAACCTGGGTGTAGACCAGCCAGAGTCCATGCTGTGAAAAATGTCCAGGTTATTGAGAACAGGGAAGTGACATAGTGTCCCGCACTGACAACTGCAAGCCTCACTGGTTATATAGTTGCAGATAAACAACTGCTTGCAGCTGTGCAGTATTTCTAAGGCTGTACTGAAAGAAATACTTGCATTTCATTGTACTTGTGTAAAATGACAATAAAGGCGATCTATCCGTCCGTCCATCTGTCTGTCTATCTATTTCTATATGATCCTGTTGATTTTGTCATAGAAGGCGTTGCATGGCTCATTCATTTCTGTTTAATTTTAGAGATGGGGGGGGGGGTATTGGATTAAATGATTGTCAAACACACAATTTTGTCTCAAAGTAATCTCATGTCTATGCAAATCTTTAATCACAATCATCAGGAGTGGAAAAGAGTGTTAGAAAGTACACTTCATATTGATCGTACTAATTGGGAAACAACATCCAACTGAACACACCATTTCTACTTTCAAAGTAGGTCGATTTCAACATGCTAAGCCTACTCAAGTTATGACATAATTACTGCCGCTTCAAGATGTTGCAGGTCATACCCTGAAGGAGGTAATACTGTACATCCTCCAGTTTTACTTTGCCAACCTGACCTCTGGTAAACACAACCCTGAAGTTCTGTTCCACACCAACACATCCTCCAGTCTTGTGCTGCCAAATAACCTCGAAACATGGAAATAGTTACTGAAGTCAACAGCTTTCAGACCATAGCTCATTGTATAAGTGCCTCTGAGATGGTTGCTCTTTGTTGAAGGTATATAGGAGTTCACATGGAGGTAGTGCAGTGAAATACTGATTACAGTTGCCTCTGCAGGAGTTCATCTAGAGATAAATGATAACAGCCACAACAGTACAGTGGCATTTTGTGTTGGGCAGCTTAACTTATTCAATGGTTTATAATACAAAAGCAAATGTATTAATTTCATATGCAAATCTTTTCTAAACTTAGATTAGCATGTACATTCTGAGAAATCTAATGATGCTCTACTGAAATTAATCTGTGAAATAGTTTTATAATAAAATAGTGAGTAAATGTGAAAGCTGTAAGGTACATTTAGATTTACCTTATGAATTAACTAAATGTAATTAAAAACTTGAAGCAGATGTTTGTTTTTTTTGTTATTTATTTATTCATTTATTTATCATTGGATATAGCTATAAATGGAAACTATGGGTTTTGATATAGCTTTAGTAGCAGTCTGATTTTTTGAGAAAACATTTGCATTCCAAGACATGTACGATCATTTCACGTGTCTGGGATCTGAAGTTCATCTGCCTGCTTTATGATTATTTTGTGGATGCCTAATTGATGACACAACAGACTGTGACATAACACTCACCACGCTCACTCACACTGTTATTTACATAATATGCAAAATACACTAGAGATGAGAAAGGATTAAGTTCTTGGTTAAAAAAGAAAAAATGAAAATGGTTGCTTGCAGTGTAATTCTGTCCTTCCTTATCCCAGGAGTATCATGACCCTATTAAAGAAGCCTCTCACTCAGTCATACATCAATATAAAACTTGTGGAAGGTGAAAATCCTCCCTGTAGCCACTGGTCACCTCTAAGAACATAAAAATGCTAAAATATGTTTGGTTTTTTTTTAGCATATACTTAATCATAATGAAAAATTTTTTAGAACATCAATGTACTGGCCTTGACTTGGTTTGTTGGAGTTCCACATTTTACAACTTTGGGTTTTATATTACTTCTAATTACGGCTGTTGGTTCAGTATATACATTTCAATGCCATCCTTCCAGTCAGCAGTCCACAACGGGACCCACACCACTTTACGTATAAGGAAAAGAGGGGGACAGAGGATGCTGTTGAATGCCTGCTCCATATCCTTCTTCAACATCTCGATGCACCCAGACACTTTGCTAGGGTGAATTTCAAACACTTCAGTTCTGCCTTCAACACCATTCAGCAACATCTGGTGATCAGCAACTTCACAGTCTTCACATCCCACCTCCTTTCATCCACTTCATTCAGAACTTTCTGAGTGACAGGCCTTAGGCTGTAAAAATGAGCTCCACTATATCTCCTTTCATCATCAAAAACATGGGTGCACCACAAGGCTGCGTTCTGAGCCCATTCCTGTACACACTCTACACAAATGACTGTCTCAGCCCATCCCCCATAACCAAATATTTAAATATTCTGATGACACAACCATATTGGCTCTCATCTCAGACTCAGTATACATCTCAGCATACTATACTCAGCATACAATGTTGCTTACTTCTGCTCACTTCCCCCAGTGGTGCAAGGACAATCATCTCCTCCTAAATGTCACCAAGACTAAAGAACTCATTTTTGACAACCGTAAAAAAAACAAAAACACTCCTCATGTACCATGGACCGCAGAACGCATCTGGACAAGGAGGGGCCATAATTTGAAGTCAAGTGTGTGTGTTGGCGCACACATGCACACGTATCCAGAGTGAGATTTATCAATAAAACAGTGGGGGGGGGGGGCTTTACAGAAAAAAGTTTGCGTCGGATGTTATGACCCTCATTCCCACACGAATAACATAAGTGAGGCTCAAATCACTAAATAAACATTCAAAATGGCCTTTTTCGCTGGCCGCGTCCAAGTGCATGGTACAGTGGTGTGCCCGGGACCGGGGATTGGTTCTCTCTGGCCAGCGTCATATCAAACTGAGCGCATGAGATAAACCATGTTGAAACCTGGACCTACCCCTGGGTCTGGCTTGTGTTGCTGCCGGGCACATTTCCTCCGCGCACCAGCTCAGTGTGGGCCAGGAATGGTCAGCGAGAAGGTGGCTTGCAGGTCTGGCTGCAAGCTTTACAGCCCCCCTCTGCCCAGACTTCACTGCATGTGAGGTTCGTCTTTCAGGCATTTTGTGTTTATGACAGACTCATAAACCACAGAGGGGGATGAACCCCCCGTCCCACCCAGCAAATTGCACCCAGCACTTATCCAACAACAAAACAAGCGCAGCTGCACAAAAGTAACCGACAGAACAACTTGATTTCTGTAGAAGCAGCAGTGGTTTGGCAGGTACCGACAGTCTTAGCTGAGGACACACATGGATGATGTAATGATAAACAAATCATTTGATAGATTCACAAATTCAAATAAAAATCCAGCATCTCTGTGACAGTTTTTTTTTCGGCAACAGTGAAGGTGCTCTTAAAAACACAGATACAACTTTTTTCACTACAGCTTTTAATCAAGTCAGAGCACAAAAGTTACCAGGGACATGCCCCCCCCCCCCCCATATGCATAGACAACCAGCCAGTGGAGATTGTGGACCACTTCAAATACCTTCAATCAACATACCTCAGACATCATTCAGCGCAGCCATCAGAGAACCCACATCATCTGCAAACTCAGATCCCTGATCATCAAACCACCTGTGCTGCAGGATCATTGAATCCATTCTCCTTTACTGTGCAATCTGTTACTTCACCATGTTGCCTCTCAACAACAAGAACACATTTCTTAGTCACTCACACCTGGTCAAAAATAAGTGGCCTTTCAACCCCAAGTCTGCCAGCCTACATTAATATCGCCATCATCCGCATGTCACTGTACATAGCCCATGACTCCCAGCACCCACTACACTCATACTTTACCCTTCTCCCCTCTGGTTGTTGGTTCAGACAACTGTCCTGCAGAACAACCCACTTCTGCAAAAGCTTTGTCCCCTCTACCATCACGGCAAAACAGGAAAAATAAAGTTCACAAAGTAGTAGGGTTGAGCATAGAGCCCATTATGATCAGCTAAATGAAGACAAGAGGATAGGATAGGCTGCGTGTCAATTAAAATTCATTTCCTACACCTGCACCTTGATTAGTTTCCTCTAAGTTTAGGTGATGATGAGTGATGAGCTTGATGAACGTTTTCATTATTTCTGATATGGAAACCAGGTACTCCAGGCATTTCAACAATAAAAGGATTATGATCATTTCCGTTACTGTTGGTTCCTACAACAGCAAACTATCACCATGTTCAAGTCATCATCAGATGAATCAAAATGCTGACTTGTTGGTAAAATATTCAGATTTGGAATCAACACCTAGTTTATTCAAGATAACATGTCTTTTTTTTCCAGTAGCAGAGGTGTTTTATTTGATCTTTGTTCAGTGTAAAACATTGTTTTACATTTCATTTTGTGGAATTTCTTTGAATATTGATTCTTGCAAATGATTCCAAATGAATCTAGCAAGGGATAATGTATTCCCCACGAGTTACTATCAGAAAAATATTCCCCGACAGGGTCAAACAGCACCCCAACACCAAAGGCGGAAGGGTGTTGTTCCGCCCCGAAGGGGAATATTTTTCTATCGTAACTCGTGGGGAATACATTATCCTGCTTAGTCTACAGGTTATTACAGCTTATTACTGCTACTACTCTAACAGATTGGATAAAATAGCCGTTACAACGTTGTGAATATTTACTTTCAAAGTGGCCGAACTACCTGTGAAGTGATATGGTAAAGTGAATCTGAAGTGACAAAACCTGTTGCCATGGGCAGCGGGCGTTAACGGTGTAGCAGGCGGTTATTGAAAAAAATCCACCCGCTGAAGGCTGGGAACGTCAATTCAAAGTGAACGGGAGCTGCCGCAGCGTTCTGGAGGGCCATAGAATAAAGACAGTTAAGCATTTACCTCCTGGTCATTTTTTTTCACATAATGTGTTTCAAATGTGTATTTTTTCCCCTTGTTTACTGGTTTAAGGTGTGCAACGCTGTAGTATTTTCATGTGTCAAGATGCATTTACACATTCCCTACAGGGGCCAAACTGCAGGCAGAACAGTCCAATACCATCCTCCATCCTCCTCTTCCCTATCCAAACCTTTATAATGAGTTAGAATGTCTACAGGGAAATACAAGTTAAAGTCAAAGTAAGTTTTAATATCACTGCTTTACCATATTTTACTGATTTTCTGTTAGGAAATGATGACAAAATGAAATGAGACATTGAGACACCGTTTTATAGACTGGGTAAAAAAGTACAGGGATGTGATATTCCTGAGGTTTGTCAGTGTAGTGTTCCAAGAGCTGTTGGATAAAAAAGGGCTGACTGGTCAAAGGTATTTTCTGTGAAAGGTGTTTTACAATCCCCTCTGGTTCTAGTTCATCTTCACAGCTGCCAGAACTCTTAGCCTATTTTTTGATTAACTTACACTTTATCTATGGAGTGGATCCTAAGAGAGACAACAGTGGTGAATACGCTAATTTAACAGCTCACTCTTTAGAAAGTAACACATATAGAGTGGTACAGATGTGTCAGTAGTGCTAAAAACTGTTGATGTTATTTAATTTACTCAATGTTTATCTTTTCATTAGATATATAAATTCCTGGGGGGAAACTGACACATATAGTTTGTACAAAGTAACCACCCAGAAAGTAATGCCTGTACAACCATCTACCTCTAAATGGTCTCTGTAAATCCCACTGAGACCTCATGTCAAATTTTATCTTTGACAGATAGGGCAGCAGATCTCTAGGTATTTCCCTCACACTTTCACATTTTCCTGCTGTAGCTGAAAGAAACTGGGTTAGTCTCCCAGCACATGGTGCTCCAGAAATACTTGCAGGTGATAACTAGCTGAGATTTTGTAGCAGGTGTCCTGTCACCTTCGCTATTATGTATGCATCATACCTGTGGGTGGAGGTGGTAATTAACTGTTGCTTTGCCATTTTTAGAACGTTGCCATGACAGCTCTCTCTGTGTCGCTTTCTTCTCACCTTTGTATTTGCAATAAGCGTTACCATCTTTCAGCATTTGGCTCATTATTTCTGTCATTTTTTTTTGCTCCAATTAATTTATTTAGCATGAAAACTTGTAGTAATCATCCTCATAACAGAATCTTTTTATGGACTTGTATATGATGTGTGTGTTTCTGTGTGGAGGGAAACTTGATGTGCTGACAGCGCCATCCATCATGGTCAGATCAGGTCAGAGACTGCCCAGTGGTCTGTGGCCTGCAGGTAACAGCAGCTGCAACTCCACGTCTGGGCTGTCATCCATCTACAGAGCATCACTGTGACAGGTCAGGACCACTTCTGTCTGCTGCATCGCTGTACGGAAAATGACTGGCCTTTTTTTCTTTTTTTTTCTTTTTTTTTTTTCAAGGCTAAATGTCTACACATGTGCAAATTTGTTGGTTGATTGACACTTGGCATCTGCTACTATTGTTCCTGGGCCATATTTTGAACTTTACAGCACTCAAATTAATGTAACTCATCAACCTCAACTGTTTGCTACAGTAAATGGTCAAAATGTGTAGTCCATTTTTTTCTTCTTTAGTAGAACACACAATTTTAAGTATTTATTATTAATAATAATTGTAATTAATTATCAGATATTGAAATGTAAGTTTCTTTCTGAAAACAAAGGTGCAAAAGAATTGGCAAAAAAGGCATTTTCAAACACTTTTGTTGCAAAGAAAACATGAAGACATTTAAATGGCCTGTTTTAAAACCTCGTTAACCCTCACAAATGTAACCAAACCACCTGAATCTTCCAACTCAACATCACTTACCCTACACTCAATGTAATTGACTTTATTGTTAGAGATCATTGTTATTGATTAGATAGGTAGATAGATAGATAGATAGATAGATAGATAGATAGATAGATAGATAGATAGATAGATAGATAGATAGATAGATAGATAGATAGATAGATAGATAGATAGATAGATAGATAGATAGATAGATAGATGGATAAACTTTATTACAGGCTCAAGGCCCACAAGGGATTCATAATACAAATAACATTTATACAAAAAAAAATTTACATTCATATACATACAAACATTAAAAAAATTAATAAATAAATACATTTTAAAAAGAGAAGAGAAGCTAATGAAGGGACTCATACCAGTGCTCCTAGATTGTAGATACGTACCTAACAGAGCTACAACTTGGATCTACAAGTTGTGCAATTAGCGTATTTATAGAGCGGTCCAGCCTGCCCATGAATTTAAATGTGAGATGTCTCAGCAGTGCCATGAAAGTAATTAGGTGTAGTTTACAGAACAACCCACTAGCTCTAGTACTTCTTGGTTTCTTTAAGAGAATCCTGACACAGTCATTGTATGCAACTTTCAGCTTCATCAAGCTCTCTTTCTTGTATCTAATCCAGAGTGGAGCAATGTAAAGATAGATAGATAGGCCCGAAATTAGATCTTACCTTTAGTTTGACACCCCTGTTTTAGTGTATTGCTATAGGTTGCGAAATAATGAACCAATGAATTCCAAGCCTGATTTTTTTTATTCGGCAAAATTGGAAATATTTGTGTAAATTGCAGAATACAGACAAGTGTTTTGAACATTGTATTAACACCACAATGTTTGCAATGGCCTAACAATTATTCCAAATCTGTACTTTAACTAAGAACAAATCCCACACAAGAAAATACAGATGAATGTCTGAATCTGTATGAAAACAACACAAGTGGGTTTTATAGAGGGATTTCTTCTTGAGAGGTTGGTCTGTGACATCCAGTGTTCCAACTTCAGGCCATTTTTACCTCCTTCTCTTCTACTCTACCACTGTGAGATTTCTGAAACCTGACACATCCGTATGACCCAGCTACAATGAAAGAAAATCTTTGGAGCTGAGAAACTGAGCTGAGGCCACATCCAACAGTTATACTCCGGGGAAGACACAGACGGGAAAAGTTATAGGGTTTACACACACACAGACAAGAGGCTGTGTCGGCGCCCTGGCTTGTTATCTGACTCTTATACTATCACACAATCGGGCCACTGTTATTTCTGATGCAACTGGGGTTGGTCAGATGAAAATGGATTTTGAGTGGTCAGTGGATGGCTTTTTTTGGAATGGTATTACTGTTGTTTTTCAAGATCATACACACTACTTTGACCCCTCTCACCTTATATCAGTGGTTCTCAATTCCGGTCCTCGTTGGCCAGTGTCCTGCATGTTTTAGTTATTTCCCTCTTGTATCACACCTACAGTACTTCTAATATTGATCAGCACTTCAGAAGCCTGATAATGATGTAATGTAATGTATTGGTTTTTTAATATTATTATTTTTCAAATGTAATTGAATTTTAGTTTTTTAATTTGTTTTATTTAAAATGTTTTAAATTGTTTTATTTATTTATTTATTTTACATTGAATTTAATTTTTTAATTTATTTTAATTTACCATTTTGTTTTATTTCAATGTGTTTTTACTTTTTTAACTTTTTAAATTACATAAATTTTTTTTGGTTTTATTTAAAACAAAATCTATTTTACATTTTTACATTGTTTAATTTTTTTTAATTTTTTTATATCAAAAAATCTATTACATTTATTTTTAATTAATTAATTAATTCTATTTTATTTTGTTTTGTTTTATTTGTAATATATATTTTTTATTTTTAAAGAAGAAGAACAAATGGGGGATGTCTAAAACATGCAGGACCCTCGGCCACGAGGAGCCAGATTTGAGAACCACTGCCTTATATAGACACTGTGCAGTGTTAGGAATACACTACATTTGAGCATCTTAAGAAGAGATGAAAACAAGCTAATAATCACTGCTCCCTCCCAACAGATGGAGTGAAATGTCTGGACTTTCACACTTACAATAGGTGATGTTCCAACCATCGGAGAGTACGTGGCACTTCAGAAACTTCACACTGTTGATGCAGAGTCAAAACAAACAGCGATAAAGTCTTTCCAGATGTCTGTGTTTTTGAAGTCTTCTTTTTGGAAAACTGATGCAGCAAACTTTGAGAATTTAATATTTTAAAGGAAAATGAAGCAAAACTGTATTTTGCTCTGTGCAGCCGTTCCTCAGCTTGGATCCACACTCTAAATCTTTTAAGCTTTAAGAAAAAGGGAAAAGGAAAAAATACAGCTTCTTACAAAGTCATCACTCCTACTTTTAGGTTTAATGTCAAACAGCCCTAATCATCAAAGTCTAACCATCCTCTGAAACCGAACAAATTCATCCAAAAGTCCACAAGAACATGACTTTTAAAGTAGTTCACTACCTTTTAAGTACAATCAGCACATGTTCTCTGTCAAATGTGTAGGAGTTATTAAATGAAAGTGTCATTTTTACTGCAAATGCTACTCCATAGACTCCAGCTACATCACACCTCACAGGTAATGGACATAAGTCACCATCTGTTAAATGAATTAATAGCCTGACAGTCCTGTGAAGAACAAACAGTCAGCTCATGCTTTACATATTGAGGCTCAAATATCAAAATAAAGTGATACATGCTGTCCTTGTCATAATAATCTGAATTAATGAGGATGTGTCTGCATATCCCATCCAGTGACAGCATGATGAAGCCACCGAGGAGTAATGGCAGAGACACTCAACACATTGTTAAATCTCAGAGCTGTCGTGTCCCAAATTGCTTTTCCTTTGAGGTTTCTATTCACCCTGGTGCAAATGACTTACACTCTTTTTTTAGTGCAAAGAAAACACTCATCTTGGGTTAGAAAAACTGACGAGGCTGTATGTATTTGACTGAATACAGAAAAGGCTCAAATGGGTCTCTCAAAGTGATCCAAGGAGAGATAAAAATAATGGAAAAAGAAAATGGGACACAAAATTGGTGGCCAGATTACTATCCAAAACAATTGGGACGCTGAGGGAAACTGTAATACTACGTGACTCCTGTACAAGCAACATCGCTCTCTCTGTCTCTCTCCCTTTCTCTCTGCAAGGTATCAAAAACATGCTATTTTGTTTACTTTTCCCCTTCCATACAAAATGCATTATGTATGTGAGTATTATTTCATCAGTGCAACAGTAAGAGCGAGTCGAAGGCAAAATGAGGATGCAGGAATGTGGATGTAAACAGCACAGAGAATCAGATGGCAGCCTATGATTTGGGTTTGATGTTTTGCTGCAGACTGTTTTATAAAAGTATTAACCCTTTCAGTCTCAGGATCAGATACCAACATTGAAACATTTGTTCATATTTTTGTTCAATTTTGGGAGCAGACTAAATATGTCCTACTGTCATGATCTACATGGGCTGCATTCCCGCTTGGTGATTATGATGACAAGGGGTATTATTTTTGTTTGTTAACACATTATTAATTAAATACATACCAAATTAGATATATAAATGACCAATAACCCAGAGTAGATATGATTGAATTTTGGGAAAAGCAGATCAAGTTCCTCTTCTTTGTGAATAATAATAATAATAATAATAATAATAATAATAATAATAATAATAATAATAATAATAATAATAATCCCAATTACTCATTAAGGGGTGAAAATTTACATGTCTGTTACAGCAAAACTATTGGGTAAACTCAACCCAAAATGAGTTTTCATATTGGAGACTCATACAGAGTGTACCCCGCCTTCACCCATTGTAGCTGGATTAGGCCTCCACAGACCCCCATGACCCTAGTGAGGATAAAGCAGGTTCAGATGATGAGACGTGAGACATGGGAGGGGCGGGGTTTGTTGTGCCCACCACCACTTGTTATTTATTGGTACTGATAGTCTTGCTTAAGAACCACTCGTGCAAGCTAGTTCAGATACATGTGCTGATGTACACACCACTGACACATGTACCACACCCACCAATTTCAGCTGTAAGAATTTCCCAGGTTTCCCTCTGACATTCAAAAGCTGTTGCATCAATGTTGTTCACACTTTTAACCCCCTCCACCACCACCAGTGCATCCACAGTAGCCACATGTAGAAATATATGTGTGAGGAGTGAGTCACACATCCCAGATACCAATCTATAAATGTATTCTACTGTCACAATAAAATGTTCAAACTTTGGATTATTAGATGTTGAACCTGAGCTGACCTGAACTTCCTCTAACACTCGTCTACTAGTAAAATGCTTCCAGAATAAAACTAATGAAATTTTACCACATATGTTAGTGATAAAGAAAACTCAAGTCATAAATGCTGGTTGGCTCAAGTTTCCAAGATGAGTCTTGGATTAAAATGGGAAATTCTTAGAATTAACAAGACAATAGGTTTTAGTCCAAAGGAACATTGGTCTCAGATCTACCAGATCTACCTCAAAACACTGTCTGCACAATATGATCCATTCACTTTACAGGTTCTTTCTAGTGGAGTATTTATAAATCCATTGTATACATGTACATAAACCACCATATAGTATCTCTTTTGCTAATGATAGCTTATTGGTTAAAATGTGAATTATTTAATTATCATATTTATTAATTGCTGAAACATATTCAAATCATTTATATTTATTGTTTTCCAGTAACATAACAGTAAATGATTTGGAAAGAGAAGTTGAATAGCTTAGCTAATAAACTAAAAGTTGCTAATGCTAACTAGCAAGCTAACAGTTTATGATCCATTCAATTTACAGGTTCTTTCCAGTGGAATATTTACAAATCCATTGTATACATGTACATAAACCACCATATATGTGAAATAACACACCAGTATATATATTAAAACCATGAGCTAACCAGCACTTTTGTAATTTGTTTTCTCATTTATCTTATTAAAGTATGTATGATTTAGCACATTTAATGTCTGAAGCAGATACTTTCTAAAAACATTGTAGAACAGTGTAATTGGTCTGATAGTAGGAATCTGCTAAAACTGTCACACAACATGAATAGAACCATGTTTCAGTTTGATCCTGAGCCAGACCACCTGATTTGGTTGGACAAAAAATTGTCTAGTCTAGTTGTACACTTGCAAATTACATCTGGAACTGGGAAAGTGATTGACAACAACAGACATCTATTTAGAGTACAAACACACACTCCTATCCAAACTTGTTGAAATATTGATAAGCATATGATTATATTTAGAGAAATAAAATGGCTCCCTGAACTTTTATTTATGAAAATAAAGCTAAAATTAGGTACTGTAAATTTGCACTCAATTTCTTTGCCCCAGTTCAGCAGTATGGGATCATACTGTAGTTTCTTCTAGTGAGACTTCTTTTACTCTTATTCTTGTCATATATTCCAGAACCTTCGCTGTCATTTGGAATATATGAGGACAATGAGCACAGAAACATTCTTGCCTGTGTGGCAAAGAGCCTAAAGCGTTTTTTTTTTATTTTCTGTTTCACTGGAGCAATCCCTTATACAATCATCAGTGTGAAGTCCATGCAGAAAACTAAACATCTCTTCAATATTGGCTTCCATAAGATACCTATTTGCTGTTATTTTTTTTGCCATTCATTCTTATTCATGAGCCCAATCCCAATTCACCCCTTCCGCCTACCCCTCCATTTGCACATTCACATTAAGGGGTAAGGGTGTCCTGACTGTCAATGGTCCTGTTTACATGGGAGTTTTTATTCCTATTAAATCCGAATAGAAGTTAATTCCACTTTAAGATGAGCATGTAAACACCTAATTCCAGTTGAAAATGATAATTCTGAATTAAACTTAATTCTGAATAAAGTCACTGGTTTATCCCAAAACTTAATTCTGAATTCGATGATTCTTCTGCCATGTAAACAGATAATTCCTGTTTGACATTATTTCTGTTGTTCTGCTCCTGGTCTAGTCACGTTGATGAGGCACATATTCCACACTTAAGAACAGGGTTGTATAATTTTTGTCAGCACACTTAGATGCCAGCTTAGCTAATAAACACTAATAATCAATGTTAAACTGAAAAGGTGGTTCCGCCTGTGATCTGCATACTGCTAAGAAAGTATAATAACACAATGATGGAATCAGGAGGCTGGGGGTATCTTTTTTTGGGGGGCAATGTGAAGAACTATTGTCACCTTCGGAGCCTCAGATTGGCCATCACCCAGTTAGCATTAGCATGGATGAATTGGCTAATTCTCTCGTCAGTAAAAATCCCTGGTGAACTCTTTAAAGGCACTGACAATAAAACAAGCCCAAACATATGTCCTTAATCATAGTTACACATATGACATAACCCACGTGGAAATCTGGTTTCAGTTTTAGCAGAGTATTGTTAATAAAATGCGCAGACGGTGTGTTTCTCCTGTCAAATATATTGCACTGAATGGAATGTACTGTATCACCACTCTATGGCAGGAGAATGTCCTGAGCACTGCCTCCGTCCGTCCGGCCATTGTCATCTAGCATCTACTGTCCTGATTCCGTAGCCACCATGTTGGATTCTGTTACTTCTGTCCCAATTCCGTATATGATCTAGTGCCGACCGTCAGTGATCTGTCAAGGCTACAGGGGTGGGCCCGTGGAGAATGAATGAAGGTGTGACCTGGGACTGGGTCATAGGTTCCTCTTACATCAGCCTGATCTTATGGATTGGTCTCTTTTGCACCTTTATATTCTTCATAACCATCTTCCTTTGGCCACAGTCAATATTGTGACAATGGAGAATAAATGACTGACTTGCCAGAGGGGTCGGTTTTATTTCTGATGGTTTTTATCAAGGGCCTTTCATGATCTCGAGTGGCATCTTCAGCAGAGTCAAACAGGATGTTAATGACTGATCATGTTATCATTGCTCACATCTAGGCCACTGCCTCTATTGGGAAGCCACTTTATGCACTAATGAGAGTCGGAGCCAGTATGCAGGGCGCCACATCATCAAATTTGCTGATGATTCAGTGATTGTGTTCCTCCTCAGCAACAGTGCCAACTCCAGTCATGGCCATGTGGTTGATGAATTTACTGGCTGGTGTGAAGCATCATTTCTGGACATAAATGTGTCCAAGAACAAAGAGACGACAGTGGATTTTCGGAAGAATCCCACTGTCATCATCTGTCCTGTTCTGATCAATGGTCAGAGAGTTGAAGTAGTTAAACAGCAGTCATTGATTGCAAACTGTCCTTTGAGGCCAACATAGATGCTATTTTTAAAAAAGGCACATCAGCGCATGTATTTTTATCAGAAGATTTAATGTCACCGAAACTCTTGTGAAATTTTTTTGTTCTTGTTTTATTAAGTCGATCTTAACCATTTCTTTCATCTGCTGATTTGATGTGCTTAACATCAAACTTTAAAAACAGACTCCATGGTATTGTGAAGGCATGCAACAGAATCGTAGGAATGACCTTGAGTGACCTTACACACCTCTATGGTCTGAGCTTTATTGCTTTGGTTACAGATACACCCTTCCATATAGCAGAACCAATAGGCACAAGAACTCTTTCATTCCTGCTGCTGTCAGGCTCCTGAACAGCAAATAGCATGTGATTTGTGTTTTTATATTGTATCTGTCATTTGTTTCTGATGTGTATGCTGTTGGCTGTACAATAATTTTCCCTTAGGGGATAATAAAGTACCTTGAGCCTTGAGCCTTGTTGGACACAGCGCCCCACTGGTGATCGACTCCTGGAGTAGCTGATAAGAGAGTGTTTGTTCTCCAACACTCTTTGCAGCATCAATCCAACCTTTGATATGAAGAAAACCTGGAAGAGGATATGTTTTGGCTTGGCACGGTGTCTTAAATGCTACTTGGCAAAAAAAAAAATCAATGTTGGAAATGGGTGCCATTGACAGACCATAATGCACCACAATACTATACTTCAAAAAGATGGGTCATTCTGTCATTTTCAGCTTAACTGGGGATGCTTGTCATCATTAGAATAAACCACAAATTTGTGATTTAAAAAAAAAAAAAAGACTTCAGTCATATTTTCTATCTTATTACCTCCCCCAAGGAGGTTATGTTTTTGTCAGTTTGTCTTTCTGTCTGCCTGTTAGTTAGCAAGATAACTCAAAGAGTTATGGACAGAACTTGATGAAAATTTCATGACGTGTTGGGGGTGTCAGAAGGAACAAATGATTAGATTTTGGTGATGATCCAGAAGAGATCCTGGATTCTGGATCACTTTGAAATGTATTCTCCATTTACCGCAGTGTAAAATTTAATATTTTTTTTAAGTTATCTTGTTAACTAACAGACAGACAAACAAACTCTGGCAAAAACATAACCTCCTTGGCGGATCTTTCTTCATTCGAAAGGGGAAGGTCTGCCTTGGTGGAGTGCTTTTCTAGTTTTCAAAAATATAATTCCACTGACTCACTGGGGCTGTTCCCATCTGCCAGTGTGCTCTTCTGCATCTGTCTGTGGAGCATTAGCCTTTAGTGTTGACAAGCTATTAGCTGTGACATGTAACCAATCAGATGCTGTGGGAGGGACATTAGTGAAGACAGTAATTTGGTGACTACAGACAAAGACAGCTGAAGTAGTGCATTCTGAAGTTAATTTATGTGGTCTGTAATTTGATAAAAAAGCTACAAAAATAGTAAAAATGCTGACTATCAACTCTAATGATTGACATTGCCAGAGGTCTGCTGTCCCTTAGTATAAACATTCCCATTGAAAATAAGTCGGATTGGATACATTACATATGATGCATGTCTAGGTTCAAATTATTTTATTGGTAATGTAATTTGCTAAAAAAAAACCCACCAAAAATGTAAAGAATGCTTTCTGATTGCATTATATATTGTAGAAAGATAAGTATATTGTTATCATTAATCTGAATTGTACATAAGACTAGAGAGAATGAATCATTTTCAGTGTCTAGGCTCCACACCTTGGCATTGACTAAGCTTAGGTGTTCTAATTATGATATAAAAAATACCATAATTACATCAACACCATGAAGCATCATAGTGAATGTACTAACAGCAAGAAGGAGCATCAGGTCTGTGACTATAAAGACATTTACCACAATATAAATGCAAATGGGAGCAGATGTGGTTCTGTACATGCACACAGGGTAAGACCTAAATGGATTAAACGTGTCAAACTATACAAAAAACCTTTTATATTACAATTTGGCTTCTATTTGAGATTCACCCACACATAAAATGGCCATGGAGACAATTACATTCTTTATTTATAACTCATCTGCTGTATGTTAACACTGCACTACACTATAAGATTTGAATATTCCTCGTGGAAATATTTTACTCAGTACCAAGAGCATATTACACAGTCTTTTGAAAGATGGCAAAGATGTTTAACAGCTTGTTAAAAAAAATTCAAGAGACACACCACAGGGCCCTGCAATATGAAACTGGAACATTTAAAAGCGCTGTGATCTGATAGAGTGAATGATTCATGAACACTTCACTGCTCTCCCTTTTCTAACAAAAATGTAAGTGTTAGGAGCAGGATATTGGCAGCTGTTGAGGTCATGAGGAGCTGCTCTTACATAAAGACACCATCAGCAAATTTCAGAGAAAGGTTTTTGTTTACTACATGTGTGGAAGAACCCACCGAGTCTATTCTACTTTGCCAAATAAATCATTCATTAATTCAATAAGTAGTTTTATAGTATATTTATTTATGAACCACTGACGTACTATTGTAATTAAAACACTCACTATAATCTTTTCAAACAAAGATAACCAACTATAATAACTAACTATAATCTATTTAAATGTTTCTTCTTCAATACAGTGGTACTTCTACTTAAATTAATTCTTTACAGAAGTGTTTTCGTACAGTGAATTTTTCGTAAATAGTCAAATTTTACATGTAGAAGCTCTAATTCCTACCAAGGCCCTCAATACTACCCCTAAACCCTTTAAAATGTATAAAAAATGTACCAATTTTGTATGAAATATGTGTTAAAAGTCAAAGAAAATGTAGATTTTAGATGTAATTTATTGGTCTCAGTGGGTAAATGTGTCTTCACTGACTGAAGATTAAACATTAAAGCATTAAAATGAAACAGACATGTGGGTCATTTTCATACCATTGTTGTTGTTTTAATTGTCATTTTCTGTGGTGTTTGTTGACAAACGTTTGGTGGGGTGTAGATCCAGGGATGATTGCCTTTAATGGCTTTTCTTGATCTTCCTGGAGTGCGCAGGGCGTATGTGTCCATGGGTCATGGACATGTTTTCGGGGTGTTTTTTTCCTACAAATTCAGAGGGTTCGTGGGGTTTCGCCGGCATGTCTTTTGTTCTTGCCGGTGGAGTAATGGCTGCCTCCTTTTTTAATCATGTCCTGTTTCACTTCTGTTGATAATGCAGTCCGCTTCTTCTTTTTATTGGCACCAGGAAATGCCTTCATTTGGGCTTGTGATGGATAACGAATCCGTACTGTGGTGGGGTTTCACTCAGAGGGACTCACAAGGCAGCGGTGGATCTGTCCTGTATGCGTGGCTTCTGATGCTAGGCAGGCACAGGTATGGATCGATCAATAAGGGTCAATGGCGCATCAAAAGCATCATGGGTGGCTCCCTCATAGCCAATGGGATGCTATGTACAATACGCGCATGACAGATTTACATACATTATGTTAGCTGGATCTTTCGTAAGCAGAGGTACCACTGTACTAGTTTAAATTCAATGTATAGAGAGCCAAATTCCAACAAAAAAATCACCCTATAGCATTTCATATAAGGCCAAGACTTGTACTGGAAGTAGACAACCATTGACCTTGAATATTTGGGGTCAAGGTAGATTTATTTTTGACATTTTCATAAACTCATGAACACAGCTGTTCATCAATAGGACTCTATGTATACAATTTCCACAAAAAATCTATATTTCTCAGGGTAAGAATATGATTTTTTCATTTCATTCATGGAACAGCCTTGCTCCTCCTGAACAGCTGTTTCCTGGTTAAAGGTTAATAAAGAGGCATATTTCATAATTGACATGCAGTCTTATAGGTTCACACACATTTTACAGCAGAATCAGTAGCGGGGGCGAGTTTAGGCTACTTTTAGGCAGTGTTGGGAAAGTTCACCTTGATTACGAACTACTTCAAAGTTCAGTTCAAGTTACTTAATATGAATTAGTTCAGTTCATCGTTCATTCTTCCAAATTATGAACTAGAAGTTCATGGATCCCAAAATGAACTTTTTCGTTCTTTTTTGTGTTATTATTGTAAACTTATTAATAACCGTTCCTGACGTATCCTGTAGTCAGGAAATCAGGGGAAAATGTCGCCCCACCGGAGCGGAAGTAAGTACCTTACCCCGGGGTTAACTTCCCTCTGCGGGTTCTTAGAACACAAGGAGCGGTTTCAGTGAGCTTCGTTTTCAATGTTTATTTCCAAGAACGGGACAACGCCTGCTCCAGTCGCCGGTCACACTCTTTTTCTCCGCTCCCAAAAGTCTCTGCACCCCTCTCTCTCTCTCTCTCTGCCCCGCCCAAAACGCTTCTCATTGGCTATTCCACAACATTATGTTGCCAACATTTGTTCAGAATAATACAAAAATGACATCTATAATAATGCTGTGTTTTGATCCCATTTTATACCTTATAGGACTCAATAATTACAACGTGATAAGAACGAAATGTGAACTACATAAGAGCGCAGTTCAATAAATGCCAGAATAACCGCGTTCACAACTTCCCGTTCATTTGGCAAAAGTGAACGAGTCGTTCACCTTCGTCAAAAATATGATGAATATGATGAGTTCATGAACGATCGTTCAATGAACTCGTTCAGGTACAACACTGTTTTTAGGGGTGCTTCAGCACCCCAAAATTCTGCTCAGCACCCCCTGGTTCCTCACCATCGGCGAAGAGAGTCGACTTAAACCCCAGACCTCACGCCAAAAGCCCCGGATCTTTTTTTGATCTCGTAAAAATAAAGTCACCCCTGTTGCTACTATGCTCCATACAACACATTAAAACTGATATATGGGCAGAAATCGTACATTAAAACCCAAATTTCCCTCGTTTTTAATTTGACCTGTAACTTGAAAAAAATATCATCCCACCAACAGATCCAGTCTGTGTTCTAATTCTAAACAGTAATGTATCATAGAATCTTCAGATTTGTCAGAGAGTTTATTAGTGACAATCAAAGTTAGCGAAAACGAAGGAAATTATTAAATCATTTTCATTAACTGAAATAAAGAAAAACTACAATGAAAAGGAAAATATAACTAAGTAAAACTGTATTGTGCCTACAAAAATAACTAAAATGTATTTTTAAAAAATTATGCGTAAAATTAACTTTGTTTTCGTCTATGTTGATGTTGGACTATTGATTCATTTCACTCTAGCTGTTTTACTCGGTCGCATCAGTCCGTCATGTCTGTGGATTACAGCCTTCTGTTCTAAACTCTACCTGAAATAGACAGACTAAAGCTGGGACATAGTAGTACAGTCAGCACTGGGATTTACTTTAGTGAATTTTACTGTTTTTTTCCTCAAGTCGGGTCCTTTTCAAGTAAACGGCAAAGCGCAGCGTCAGACAGATGTAGCCTGTTAGCTACGCCTGGTGTTAGCTTAGTCTAGTGTTAGCTTAGCCTAATGTTAGCTTAGCCTAGTGTTAGCCTTGTCTCCAGTAAACATCCAGGTAAAGGACCAGAATTTATCAGGATTAAAAGATCTTCCAAGCCCTAACCTGGACAGTTTCACAGCAAAGAAAAGAGGGGGCAGAAGAATAATCCAATTATAGAGGTATGTACCCTTTTATAATGAAAAATCAGTAGCCCCCCCCCACACACAAAAGTTTGAGAACTCCTGCTATATAGTGTTCTATATCTATGTCATGGGGTTAGGAATTGTGAAACAGGTCACCTTAAAATGCACTAGAATACAGGAAATTGCATCTAAGAAGTATTTTTTTTTTCTGGGGGAGCGCCCCCAGACCCCCCTCTGGGCTACATCCCGGATCTTGACAATGTCTGGCTCCACTTCTGGCCAAAAGGGAGATTTTTGTTGGAAGTGGACCAGTATTTTTATGTTGATTGATTGATTGGCAGAGGCTTTCTGTCAATCCTGGCTTTATTACATTCCTTGCTGAATGTCACATGTATGTGATTGTGTCTTATCATTAAAGGAAGGTCTCTTAGATAAAAAGGTGACTGTCACTATTAAATAATGTGGAAATTAAATGTTAAATTTGAGTATTGTTGCATTTGTGTGAGTAGTCCAGAAGTTGACTTGCAGTGAGCCAACACAGTCGCAGCTAATGACAAAGAGCCTCGTTGTCTTATGGGTCATTTTTTTTCTTGCCACATTATCATCACCACCACACATCACCAGAACATCAACACCCAGAAACATCTTTTCTCATGCAGTAAGTCTACATATTGACATGGAACTTGTTAGTTTTTAAGCTAAATCTTAATTTCAGTGCTTGTGGATTGGTAGATAATAGTTTATTGGTCAATTAGAGAGAAAAAAAAGTTTAGAAATTGATTTAAATTTCATTCAAGACAGGTGCCACTGTCAGCACTGGGGGCTGAGCACCCCTAAAGGTCAGATGCTAGAATCGCCCCTGATCAGTGGTAAATGGATGACATTACCTACACTTGTGTATCATCACAGTCATTAGGCCGTGCAGAGTATGCATTTCTGTAAACTATGTTGTGTCATCAGTTGCTATGTGTGTCTTAGTAACTATAGCATATGGACCAGGATCCCTGTAGATCCTGTCAGTGATCCCCTGACTCTCTCTTCCCTCACCAAGCTATATGCAGTGGGGTTATTAATGAAAAGGGCAAAACAATACATCACTGTAGAGCCAAGATGGAGCTGTAGGTTTGTAATGGGCTGTACAGCAACCCAGAATTAATGATGACAATGGCCTCAAACCTGGGGCCTAGTAGGAGGAATAGTATGCACTGTTTGCCCAGTGAAAAATAAGGCAAGGAGAGGCTTCCCCAGAGTGCAACTGGGTCCTAACACACACTGAAGAAATTAAATTTCATAGGAGTGTTTGGAGCTTGTAATGCATTCACATTAAAGTCTCTAACAATTCCATAGAACCCCAGCCCGAAAAAATGTAGAGATCATTAAGTATCATGCAGACTTGATTAGGTGAGCAGGGTTCAGACAGTATTCACAGAAACGAGGAAAGACTGGGGTTAATCAGATAACTAGGACGCTTAGTGTCAAAGTATTACACAAAGAAAGGTAAATTATTGAGCTCTGCATAAACAGTTCATCGAAGAATTAATACGCAGCTTAGGGTGTGTGTATATGCATAGTGTGCAGCTGAAGAACAGGTGTGGCACCCATTTGCACATGTTAAGATGGATGTAGACCTTCAAAATAATTTCATGTGCTTCGTCCTTACCCGTAGTGATAATAGATCATCTGTAATGTACAGTAATTTTACACTTTGACAGGACAGAAAATAATTGTGAGTCCAAGGTACATGAGCAAAGGAGTAAAATTCTAGGCTCTCATAGCTCTGGTGGAAAACCTCAGTGGATATTTTAAAATACATTATGGCACCATTCTGGGTGTAAACTACATTTCTGACACGGTGACTCATTGTACAGGAGGTGCCTGAAAGAAAGAACCAGACGTGACTGTGTTTTGAAGTTTAAGTAATATTAGTCTGACACTTTTTTACTGTGATATCCTACCATACATTTCCCACATACAGTATACCTACAGTAAGAATGGCATCTCATTTAAGTGGGCAGTGTGTTTAGTGTATGTAAATATGCTGAAATTATTTATGCCTTAATGGATAATTACCTATTCTGGCTTCATACACAAGCACTTTTATTATGTTTATGGGCACAGACTTCAATATGAAAGTGAATGTTTGTCCATATGTTGTCAGCCCTGCATTGGACTAGTGACATCCAAGCGGTTTACCCTACCTTCGCCTGGGGGATAGGCTCCAGTATCTCCATGACCCTGCCAAGGATTAGACGATTTGGAAAATGAATGAATGATTTCTTACTAAATGACCTTCTTAGAATTTGCACATTCAGTCAAACTGTGTAAAATGATGGATGACTCTGTAATAAGGGCAGTTCACCTTCTCCCCATGCATTCATCTAAGAAGTGATGTATCTGCAAGTTTTCGTCTCAGTTTGTCACATTTTGGTTTTATCATTGCACCAAGTTTCCATCTCAAAAGATCTCATTATTATTATTATATTATATACACATATGAGCTTTAAAAACAGATGCTTTCTGAGTATGATGAAGTAAAATGAGTCTCAGTATCTCAGTAGGACTGTGATCATTGCCCTTTTGATTAATGAATGCACCTTTTTATAGATTAATCATGATTAGAGCCTTCACACAGGCATAATTACAACAAATATTCCCAGCTCAGGCATCATGTCTCGCTTGAGAATTTTGCTTTTCAATGCCATATGCCAATGCCAATGCAGCTGGGTGAATAAAAGAGCACAGGTGTGCAGAGGCAGTAATACTCCAGTGTCTGACGCTGACAGGAAGGGACTCACATAAGCATTTTTAGGAGGCATCAAATGGAAGTGTAGGATGTCATGTGACAAAGACAGTTGGAGGATGTGACCTCTACATCACAGTTAACGGAATTAAAGCTACATCAAACACAGAAGCATCAAATTCCCGTATCAAACACAAACCATATGAGGCCCAGGTGCTGGGAAAAGCTCAGTCATGGGAGTCATGTCAAGGCCCGTTAACGGGGCCCACTTCAGAGAATCTCATTCACTAATGGCTGACCCAGTGAAATTTCTATGCGCTTGTATTTTTAGCCCCACTGCCTTTCACAAAGATGTCCATATGTTCACTACAGAGACTTACTTATTCCATACTGCTTTTATCATATTATATATAAAGGACATCTAGGTGAGCCCATTTTGAAATAGCCTCCCTGGAAGTGTATTTAACAAAAGATACCATTAGTGGTTTCAAGAGAACACTAAAGGAAAAAACAGAAAAAGATATTAAATAGAACTGATGTGATTATATAAATCAATCCCTTCAAAAGATATGACAAGTAAAATTTGGAAGTATTTTTTTGTTGCGGCTGTGGTGTGTTTGTAGAGATACTGTCACTTATTTCCAAAGTGCACTAATGCAATAAAATGAAAAACCCTCAGTTTATGCAAAAAAAGGTGACAAGTAATGCATGCAAGTAATACATGCTGTCATACCAAATAATGCCCCAAAAAAATCTCATGAAAAAAAATCCCATCTCATAGAGTTAAACATCTTCTTTATATAAACTGTCCTCATACTGACTGTGTCGATCATGATCTTGCTTATCTTCTTTTAAACCTCTAAATGTTGCTTTAAAGGTGATAGAGAGTGGTTGAATGGGGTATTAATCCTTATTCTGTGATGTGATATGATATGTAGCCCAAAAAATTGGTTGGGTCTGTAATGGTTCAGAACCTTCTTAAAAGGCTGTCTCAAACCGCTGTGTATGTATGGTGGGTGTAGAACACGTTTGTCCTTCCTGGAGTAATTTCTGAGCTTATCTGGCAACTTTATTATGAAATGCAGTCATTCAGTTTCACTGTCCTGGCCATGTGTACTTAGACTTGCATGACTTAAAGGAGTCATTCCATGTTTATTTAATTAATATTGTTGTGTTCTCCATTGTTATTGAATGCATTGTGTGTTGGTTCTATTTTTAAGAAAAACAAAAAAAACCCACCCAGATTGCTTTATTTCCAGCTGTTTTAGGAGGGTAGAAAAATGACTTGAGGTCAAACAACGGAGTTTATCGGTACTTCCACATACATGTCCATGACGTGGTGATGAGGCATCTCTGATTGGCTCAGAATGCATGAAGGAACACTCCCCCCCTCCCCTCTCACTCTGTGTGTGTTTACCATCCCAGGGTAGCATCCAGCTAGGCTTTGTACTGTTTTGAAAACATGCAGGAAACAGTGCTTTATTTCCACAGAGACCACATGAACCAGATTGCTCTGCCTTTTTTTTCAAGTTTGTGCAGCAGCTACTGTGGCACCGTCTTCTCTTGTAGATGCTAATGCTAATGGTACTTCAGATTAGCTGCAATGGGGGATGGGATTAACCCCACGTAAAGTCCATCTGACGTGTAGTGGACAGACTTTTTCTGAGTGGCTCGTTTCTCTGTGTTGTTTTCTATGACTGGGAAGTACAGCCAGTGGAGGTGACACACTACGCAGCAAACGCAGCATGTGTTGGTAACTCGGAGTGACCCATCAGATTCCAAAAGGGGTGTGGAAAAGTGGTTTTCATCAGAATGACACCTTTAATAATAGGTTAATAGGTTAAACCAGGTAGCCCTGATTGTCAGAGGAATGGAAAGGAACCCCGGGGGGAGACGATCCAAAATCCACCTGTCGGACACTGGTCCCACCGGCATCATTCTGCCCCAACTGCCCCTTGGTGGGGCCGGGGTAACCGACCAACTCTTCCTGGTGGTGACTGGTTGTGAGAGCCCGGGGTTATGGGGAGGTTTGCAAAACAGTCCAGTGTGAAATGCGCTGAACCAAGAAACAGTGGATGGTTAAATGTAAATGTGATCAAAAAATAAAAAATAGTCATTGAACACATGTATTGTTTTCTGGAGAAAGAAGATGAAACATTTGCACCCCTCTGGTGCAGCATGGGAAAGCACACCTTGAGTTTGACATTTCTCATCTTCGAGTGGTACCAGGGAAGAGGATGGGAAAACATTTTGAAGGGGTCTTGGTGGTGTGTGTGTCTGTGTGTATGTGGGGGGGGCTACTGATTGTAATGTGATGTCACACTTCAGCCAAATTCACATTTATCGATTTTCTAGCGGCAAATCAAAAAGGATAAATACTTGAAACAGATCATGACACTGCCTGGCACTTCGTATGTATTCCCACCAGCAGGGAGACTGAATTAACACCAAAAAAATTAAAACTATGATTTTGATTCTCTATCCCCTTTAATCAGCCCAAATACCCGGTGCTGCAAGTGTTCAGATAAATATGGTAATTTATGGTAACTTATGAAAATTAATGAACTTACCATATGGTTATTGTTTCAAGTCAGATGAAGCACTGTTTTAGCTAATGATGTTAAAAAATCTCACAATACAGGCGAACACCATCCACGGTGTTATGCAGTTCTAAATTATGCTAGATAAATATGGATGATGGTATCTAAGGTACAAGATGTAAACAGATGACTGTAGGTGGATAATTGAACACAGAAACTCATTTACAAGTGACTGAACACAATAGACTTGTATAAGTGACTGGATTCCTGAGAACATTTTAAACTAAGTGTAAAGTGAGGGGTGTTAAATGTATTGTTCCCTTTTATAAATATAATTAATAAAAACAAAAAAGTCAAGTGAATGAGCTTTGGAATCACTTAACAAATTAACTTTATAGCTGGATGCTATAAATGTCTACATGATGTAACCCTCTGCAGAAAAACAGTGTTTTTAGTGAATAATGAGAATTAGAGTGAATGAAAACAGTGATAGATAAAAAAGGCAATATTTAAAAATATGGTTGGAGTTATTCAGAACATCTTAATTTATTAAAGATAATAATGTAAATAGAAAAAGCTGGGGGACTGACTGGGGTGTTCTTTTCCTAAATGGATCTCGCAAATGAATTGTCAATTCTTCTGTATGTAATCATTTGTTATTGATTGATCTGGGGTTATTTCAGATCATTCAGGAAAGGATGTAATCCAGTTCTAGACAGGGAAGCCAGCAGAGAAGAAGTACCTGTGCTTAATGTATTGTTGGAGATATTAGAATAGAACTGTATATATAGTATTGGAAATAAGAAAGGCTAGCAACTTGTATTTCCAAAACTACATATCAAAATTAAAGTCAAATAATTGAAATCCCACTTCAAATCCTACAATTGAATGGTAACTATTCTATGGTGCCAAAAACTACAACAAGTAGGTCAGAGACTATTAGCAGTACTGCAGTGAGACACAGTGGAAAAAGTTATTTCAGCCACTGCCTCAGGTCACATATCGAGCTGATCCTGGCTGTAATAACTACACAAACAAGCTGTGTGTGCAAACATTGCCAAAGCACAGTAAAGAAAGAACAGGAGGACAACAGCGAGGACCGGAGGACCAAGGCAGAAATTGATTAGTGCAATGACAGCAGTGATCATCTCAGCCCCATGAATCAAACAGGCATGTTAAACAGCCCCGCCACGAGTTACTACACAAAACAATCAGTTCATCTGACATAAAATAAATACTGCTTCTGGGAGATGCTCATGTTCAATGTATTCTTCCGGCAAGGATTTTCATATTTGTGGATGAAACATAACAATAAGACATTACATGAAGTGTGATTGTGATCAGAAACCTACTGTTTTTCAGATTTGAGATGCAGCCTGTCAGTGAACATTGACTATGGGATTAATCTACTGTTTACATATAGATCCTTTGTAAAATATGTTAGATGTGAACCAGTTTCTTCCCAGACCTTGTAGTTGCAGATATTTAGACATTCAACTCAAGAATTAAATAATACAATTATCAAATAGTAAGATGAAATGTATTTATATTTTGGATGAACCATAGTTACAAATCATCACCCTATTAAAATATAGAAATGGCCTAAGTCATTTTTGACAAAAATCTATGTTTTGCTTAACTCATATCTTGATAATGCTTGCCATCTTTGGGAAAATCATTTAAGTCTTTAGTCTTTATGCCCATAGGACAATGGCCTATGTTAAGGTACAGTTTTTTGTATTTTCCCAGAAAATGACATTATGATAATGTTTACAACTACAAAATTTCCTTAAAAATCTGAATAACATGAAAAACTTGAGTGCAATTTTAATAATAAGATTTTGTCTCAATTACAGCTAACATTATAATTACAAACACACAAAAACATTTAGTAACAAGCAGAATATTGGTAAAATTACACTGACTTCTGATAAGATGTTTCAGGTTGGTCATATTTTTTCAGGTTATTCACATTTTTTGTAAAAAGATAGTTTGTTAATATACATATTTCCGTGCCATTTCACGTTTTTTTTTTAGACTAAAACAAAGATAAAAATCTATGGTTTTCATTTTTTATAGGTTATTATGATTAGATTTTATTTGACTGACCCAATGAAGATCTATTTTTCTGTATGTGGAACCTGAATTTAAATAATTTTTAGACCGTTAAATGTTAAATGTCACCCATTCTAAGGGCCATATTGGACCCTGTGGCTGGACAGATTTGGCTCCCGGGCCTTATGTTTGACACCTGTGACTAAGGCCTTTATTTTAGTAGGGTGACGAAATTCAAGTTCAGTCGTATCGTAAGCATTTTGAGTGCAAAGCCTGCCCTGATTTAAGTTGCAAAAGTGCTGCTTACAGGACTTTGCTGCTTATGTTAAAATCTATGTCACATGTTAGGCAAAAATAATATAAATCAGGCCACCTGTGTTTGCAGAATAATCATATACGTAGCTGGAACAGTTGAGATACACACAATAAAAGTTCAGTTTGTGACTGAGTTTTCTGTTCGGACAGCTGTGCTCACACCTTAAATTAAAATTCACCATAGCACCAGAAATGTCAAAACTTGCACCGTCAAGCTAGAAGTGCCTTGTTCTGCATTCTAGTAACCCTTCTGTCACACAACTGGCAATGTCCAAATAGGTTTGTCAGCAAAGCACAACATGAATGATTTACATAAATATGTGATGAGTTTTGAAGTCATCTCAAAATCAAACTATTACCTAATCCAGTGCATCTGAGGTGTGTTTTTTTTTTTTTTTTTTTTTACATTATATAACCGAAATAATATGCATAAGTGGAAATGAATGGTGAGCACTTGTTCAGGTATTCACCAACAGCTGCGGACGTATAAAGACACAGCTGCAAACAGATGCACAGACCCACCATAACAAGCTCTATTAACAACTAAGTGTGCATAAAGTAGATCCAAGCGTAGTGGACAGTTTTGGAAAACAGCTGGTTGGGGTGCATCCAGACTGAAGTGTCTGTGAAGTGTCTGTTCAGTAATCTGAAAGGCAGCGGAGCATCTGCACAGGGGCACAGCAGACTCCTCCAGCAGCACTGACAGAATGCTAATGCTGTTAGACTCACCTCCATCCTCTCTCCTTTTTGAAACATACAAGGGCAATACTGCATTAATCATGGATTCACATCCCTCCTCCTTCACTCTCACCTCCCTCTAAATACACACACATTTGCCGCCTCTCTGCCTTCCTGTTTCTTTTTGCTCTCACAATCACGCACACATACAAACTCTCTTCCATCATGTGCAACATCATTAGAGAGGCTTGTTTAATGCTGAGTATAAAATTAAGATGTCACTAAACCTCAACAGAGTAATATTTTCACATGAGCTTTATTAGATTGTCCACCATTAATAAATACCCTAGATGTTCCTGAACCACACCAGAAAATACTGCATAATTCACATGCACACAATCTTGCATATCTCTTAAACACCCACTCCAAAGATACACGCTTATGTACACCCACACACACACGCACACATACACACACTCACACACACACACACACACACACACACACAAACACACACACACACACGATACAATACAGTGCAGTCCCATTTTCTGCTCCACTGCTCTAAGCGAAATGAGTGGGAAACAGATACAGCACCGCATAGTTGTATCTGTGAATTTCATTTCAAAAACTCTTCAGGAGAAACAAAATTATCAAATGCACATGATGGTCAAAGAGCAGTAAAAAAAAAAAAAAAAAGAAAAAAAAAAAGGAAAACATCACATCTTTCAGAATATCAGTTTTTTGTTTGGTTTTATTTTTCATTAAAAAGTTAGGCAGGTTTTTCTAGATTGGTTTCACACTCTGCAACAAAAACAACAGAATAATGTGACTTGGAGCCTGAATATGAGCATTGACACTCTGAGACTTCATCTTATTCATAATTAATAGATGTTACAGATAGGGCTGCACAGTGTGGTGCAAAAAAAAAAATCATATTGTAATTATAGTTTGCAGCTCAAACTCAAAAAATACAAACTCTTACTGACATATCACCACACACACACACACACTGGATTGTGACTGTATAATTCCACAGGATGACATTGAAATTACAATTGTGATTGAATTAACTGTGCAACTGTACTTACAAAGAGAGACAAATTACCCTGTGTCAAACTGGAGAGGCCAATTAGCTGTGTTATCCCTGACATGAAGCGACACTCTGACAACTCTCTGTATAGTACTGATGTAAATACTGACAACATCAATAAAATAGTATTATATGTCCCCTGATATGTATCATTTCTAAACCAGGCCAATCTAGGCTAGTCTAGCTCACAGGATATACTCCATTAATACATTATAAGAACAAGAAACTTAACTCTAAACTGGTGTTCTGTCAAAATGGGCTCCCAAGTGCTTCTGAGCATGCACATGTTTTCACAGAGAAAAAGCCTGTCAAATCAGGCATCCCCAGACAGATGTGCAATTGACTTGGATGCTGGATGTAAGTAATACATTAAAAGTATATTTATCTTATTGTACCTTTGACCAGTAAGCATATAAGCAATCACATGCGTATGATATACAATATTAAAAAATATAATGGGAGCTAGAGCTGGGCAAAAAATCGATTTAGATTTAAAATCGAGTTTTATGGCAAAATCTATTCATATTTTAGAAAAATCGTGCAATCCGATTCCCCTCCACACGCAATTTTTTTCCTCCCAAAAAGAAAACCATGAACCAGGCTGCTTTCCATAGTGTTTCACCCCAGGTCCCGCCTACGATCCCCTTCTTCTGCAGCACGGGGCACTGGCAGCTTCCAGTGAGGGAGATACGCTGACTCCTAAAAGGGTGCTAAAGGTTCAGTTGTGTGGAATCGGTTTGGGTTTTTAGGGTCTGACGAAGCCCAGCTACTGCCTGGTTGTCAGCTGTGTCTTCAGACTGTTGTTGACGGTAGTGGTACGACCAATCTGTTCACATCTGAAGCGAAAGCATCCAATGGGGGGGCAGAACTCTTAGAAAAAGCAGAGACTAGCGCTGCAAGTACTTCTTAAAAATGTTCAACAAACACTGACTGAAAGCTTTTCTCGCAGCACACCTTATGATAAACATGGAGCACGATGGGGAGTGATAACAGACACAATAACATCATATATCCAAAATATTGGTAACATGTTTAGGTTTATTGAAGTAGCTTGATTGATAATTAGGCTTTGTTTTATTTTGTCCTTACAAAGTAAAAATGTTACTAGTTTTCTTTTTATGTACGTTTTTTGCAATGTTTTTCATATAATATGAGTATTAATGTATATTGTTTTAGTTGTTAAAATATTTTAAGCTTTCTTTTTTCCAACAAAATGTATCTTTTGCACTGTTTTTCCTGTAACAGTGGTGGATATGTCTCGACCTACTACAGTTCATGTAGGCAAAGTCTCAGGTTGCAGTTGCACCTTTTGCACAACTGATTTATTATTTACAATTATTTGTAGAAGTATGGTTTGTTTTACATGTTATTTAATAAAAAAACCAAAACACGTTTCTAGTGTTTTCATTTTCATTTAGCCCACGTGGGAAAAAAATCGTATCGTGAATCGTGAATCGAGTTTTTTGGGAAAAAATCTGAGATTTTTTTAAAAGGGAAAATCGCCCAGCCCTAATGGGAGCATTTGCGCACCGACTTTGTTTCCTTGCTGTAATAAGCCACGCCCACATTGGCCAATCACACCCCCTTTTAAATATAGTCTCATGAACGTCTCTTGATTATACTCCCCAAGTTTCGTAAAAATACATCAAGCCGTTTAAGAGATATAAATTTCCAGTGTTTATAACGCCCCCTAGAGTCCAAAATTCCCCAAACTCAAGACATACCCTTAAAATCATATGCCAACCGTGAATCGAAAAATTTCTGTCGATAGCATTTACTTTGACTGAGATATGCCATAGTAAGCATTTAGGTTAGCTAGCTATGATTAATTTTTTGTTGCTAAATGTTGCATTTTTAAGAATTTGGATAAAAAAAAATTGTGCGTGACCTAGCCCATGTGATTCAGTGCTCTTCAGAGAATCTGTGAATGTGTGTGAATGTGCAACGTATGGTTTGCCAGTTATAGCCCCAAACATGTTTTTTTTTTGGTATAGCTCCACTTTCTGGTGTACATGTGTGAATTTTTGTGTCTGAGTTACATGATCTCTTTCCTATTTTATCCAGGTACATCCCAGTCATTCACTGGCTTTAGTTATATTGACTTGCTTGTTGTCGATACAGCATTAAACATGGGAATTTGGAGACTACTGTGTCCAGATTTGGTGTGACTAATGTTGTTACAATCATCTTATATGCTCAGTTTACACACCCAGATGTGGCTCATTGCATTGTTTACAAGCACCTCCACCCCCAACTTTTTTTTTTCTCACACCAGAGCCACTACTCCTCTGTGCTCTGGGAGCTCGCACTTTACAAATTAAGCACTGTGCTGGAATATTGGTATAGTCCAAGACAGAGTGATGTGGATACAAAAATGCAAATGTTTTTCGAATTGGATTTATAAAATAGTTTCCTTGCTCGTTTTTTTTGTTTTGTATTTCATTTTAATCTAGCTGGTAATATATTTTCTAATGACCCTGATGAAGGCCTCAAGCCAAGTACTTCTAGAGGTCTTGAAGTACTTGTACTATGAGTACAAGTAATCAGCAGAGCTTTGCAGATACTCCACAAACTCAACATAGTCATTCTTTAGTACTGAATTTTTCAAAATCCACTTTTTTTCTATATCACAGAGCCCTGTGACATATATCAGCTCATCATCTCTATTTGAAAGAGGTCAGAGGTCACAATCAGGTACAGTAATAATGCTGTTTAATATTCGTTATATTAAATGCAAGTTTTTATATTTATAGCTGAGTTTGAATGAAACTCACTTCTCAGTATTTGGACTAGAATTCCTTATATATGTATCCATGCACCAACTGTAGAAAAGGGGTTACTGAAGCTCAACACGTCACCTTATGTCTGACAACTTCACACACATACAAAAATAGGCAGCTGTCAGATGAGCAGTTTGATCAATAACCCTTTATTGCTTTACCAACCTGAGAATGAGAGCCCATGTTTAGACACTAATGCACTCCACACTCGGATCAATACAGCGCAGATACAGAGCAATTGATTTAGATAAAGGAGAAAGAGATCTGATACTTTTATTTTCGGTATTTTGCAGCAATGCGACTTTGGCAAACATGAACACTACTGAGTAGAACAGCTTAAGGTAGGATGATTAGGCAAAAAAATATATCAAAGAATGAAACCCCCACTGGACTATATTGAGGATGTTTCTGCTGTCCTTCAGTTTGGTCAAAAAAAGAAAGGCTTTTAAAAGGGCACGTACAGATGGACTTGGAGATGACAAGTGCGCTCCAAAAAGAGAGCGCTGTGAGGGAATGATAATGGAAAGTGGAAAATGGACCTTAGGAGAGGGATATTGGAAAGAAGATTGAAGCTGGGTAAGAGGCTAGGCAAAATGTGGGGTGTAGAGAAATGTGTGCTGTTGGGAAATGATAGGCTTTAAAAATGAAGGATAGCTATGGCTTTGAATGGCAAAGAAAGTTTTGATGCAATTCTGCAACTTAAACACACCTATACAGTCGGAAAAAAAACCTTTAATCTGCATTAAATAGCAGTTCAGAGAAGGTTCAAGTTTTCTATTTTTTATTTTCACATGCATAAAAGCAAAAGACATGAAAATATTTCATAAAATATATACGCAGGGGTGTGGTAGAACTATATAGCCTAAAGGCTTGTATGAAAAGAGGAAATTTATGCTAAAAACATGAAATATGCATACAAGTTTTGCATATTAAAACATTCATTATACTTGCTTTATACTTGCATTATAATGTACTCTTTATATATATATATATATATATATATATATATATATATATATATATATATATATATGTATACATGTGTGTGTGTGTATCACAGAGCCTGAAGACCCCTCACAATGACTTAAATACTGTGCAGTATTTCATATTAAAATAAGGAATTACACACTAACTGGCACATATCAAATGAGATCATTTTGAAGTCAAATAGGAGTGAAGTAGATGTTAGAGTTGGACAGCAACACATAGCAGGTTGCTGGATGGAGACCAGTGGGAGATAAACGCAAAAGATGACACTAAGAGTCGAGGGCTTTGCTTCCTGCTGCTCAATGTGAGATGACAGAAGGAAAAAAAAACAGCAACATGGAGAAGGTGTGTGTCCTGTCCAAATGAATCTCATTTGACCTCCACCAACAGGTACACTACCTGTGGAGACTCAATTAGAAAGACATTAGCCACTGACCGGCTCACTGCTAATTGCTGCCTCAGGGGAATTCACAAATAGGAGATTTGACTGTACAAGGACAAGAACACAATGGTATCCATCAACGTGGACAAAGAGCTGTCAGAGTATTTATCATGACAGTGGGGGTACAGTGTCATGACCAGACTTTGGCTGAAAAAATAGAAATGACTTGAAGTAGCTCTATCATGAATCCACAACATCATATTAACCTAGTCTTTCTTTAATGACAGTTGTCTTATCTTTCAGTCTTTATCAGCCATGAACATTTAAACTAATCAAATACTGGTAGTTAAACGTCAGGTCTTTTTTTTTTGCTTCTTGCCTCCAGTCAAGGAATTACACCACTGAAACCAGAAACTTCATCTTTTTTGTGAATGATGACAATCACAGATCTCAATGTTTTATGTTTTTACTTATATCATATTTGTCATGCTATATATCCCATAATGTTTCTTTCATATAATTTGCACTACTTAAGTTCTATGTTTTACAAATATCATACTTTGCAATACGTTTTTGTTCTTTATGTAGATAACGGTGCCTCTTACTGATATTTGTTGTCTGTCTGTAAATTCTTGCACCGAACATAGGGTGACCAGATGTGGTTGGCTGAAATTCGGGAAGGGGTGGGGTCTATAGTCTAGTTTGAATTTCCAAGCTTGTCAAATGAATGTTATTTAAGTAGGCTATTTAGTAGTCTATTAATCAAATATCATACAAGCACGCAATACACATACAAATTTGACCTTGAAATAGACCTAACATTG
This sequence comes from Siphamia tubifer, assembly GCA_020466265.1. Taxonomy (NCBI): domain Eukaryota; kingdom Metazoa; phylum Chordata; class Actinopteri; order Kurtiformes; family Apogonidae; genus Siphamia; species Siphamia tubifer. Next base: position 25,953,586 of record CM035788.1, on the reverse strand, counting down.
TTGAATAGAAAGACGTGGAAAGTTATACGATAACACAGTAGGATAATAATGAAGCTGCATTTCAAATGTCTTCAAATCTTCATTAATCTATTAGGCGTAATCTCAATATTAATCAAATACTGCCACAGCAAACAGTAAACATTGGCCTACACATTTAAATAAATTAAAATTACATTGTTGAATCTGGAAAGTAGAAAATAACACAATAATGATAAAATGACATGTATAAAACAATGACATGTAATAACGAATAAATACTGTATGATTAGATAATGTAAGTTTTAGGGCTATTTAAATTATTTAGGATATATGATGACATCATTTAAATCAGATTTAGATATTGTGAAGTTCCAATTAATGTCTGCTGATGCTGCTGAGCTTTCAGTGCTGTGCTCATCTTCGCCCTCATCTTACGCTCTCCTCTGTGAACTGGGGCTCTTCATCTGACTTGTCACTATTATCAATGAATATTAGCGCAGGTTACTGTTCACGTTTACTGTAGCAATCAAATAGAACAAGAATGTGGAAAAGACACAAAATGGATCCATTGTAGCCAGGGCTGAACACAGACATTTGAAACATTCGGGGCTGAGCAGCAGTCAGGCAGTAGGTTTAAAATGTTTACCTGGTGATAACAGGTCATTATTTGGTATACGTTTAATTTTCGGGACACGTATAGCCAGATTTGTGATTCCGGACAGCCGCTTAGATTTCGGGACTGTCCCGAAATTGTTGGGACATCTGGTCACCCTAACTGAACACGAGAGTTCTACCTCGGTTAGATTGTACTTAACAATAAAGAGACTCTGATTCTGATATGGGCAAATACATGTGGGGCCAACATAGAAACTGAGGACAAACCCACTTGGGACCCTTTTGTGCAGACCAAATGTAACCCTTCTGGGGCCACATGGACATGTTCACTGGAATGAAGCCATTACACACATCCTGAACCTCCAGGGGACCAGAGGAAATGTGCTCTACTTTTGTTGTAACTTACCTCCATTTTAAAAAAGGTGAGAAAATAGTGAATTTAATGATGAATTATGATTCTACTGCAGAATATTGTATCATATGCCCACCCCTGCCTCTATACACAACTGTGGAGTTTTCCCAGTGATTGTGTGATAATCCTTTACTGACATTGTTAAAAAGTGACCTTGTAGCTCACCACCATGTTCTATTAAGACTCAGCAACACCTTGAATTTGCAAGGTTATTGGGTTCTGAGGCTATGTTTGAGCCCTGTGGTCTTAATGAAGGAGATCAGTCGCCCTATAGAAGTGGATGGTACGCCCACTGGAGGAGAACTCAATTAATTAACCTCTTAACAATGGTAATCTCTCTGGTGTGAAAAATGACTGCATTTCTTCTTCTCCTTTTGGCTTTTCTCTTCAGGGTTTGCTACAGCAAATCACTTGCCTCATCTAACCCTGTCTTCTGCATCCTCTTCTTTCACACAATGTCATCTTTCACTACATCCATAAACCTCCTCTTTGGTCTTCTTTTAGGCCTCGGCACTTTAAACCTCAGCATCCTTCTAATATATTCACTATCTCTCCTCTGTTCAAACCATCTCTGACTTAATTACCAAAATCTCTAACATATGTTGTCTACTTTAAAATCTACATTTTATGACAATTATTGCAAAGAAAATATGAAGACCAAGGCAGCCTGTTATAATTGGCAATCTGAAAAGGCTTAAAAGGGACATATAAAATGCACTTTTTAAAATGTTTTTACAACACAAATATGTGTTGTCTGTGTGCGAGGAGACCCTTAAATTATGAAAAAAATATTCACTCTCCTTTACTTCTGATCCATTGCTTGTTGAAGGGAGATGAAAATGCTCTGTTTTGGATTTTCTATGGTTTGTATGTAACATACAGAGATTAATTTGAATTCCCCACTCTCAAATGTAGTTAAAAAGTGGTCTAGACCATTATTTATGACCCTCTACACCAGGGGTGTCAAAGTGCGGTCCTCGAGGGCCGGTGTCCTGCATGTTTTAGATGTTTCCCTCTTCCATTACACCTGGAGGCCATTGCATCATTATCAGTCTGATGAGGAGCTGATTATTAACTCTTTAAGTGTCAGAGTTGATTCTGAATGAATGATTTAGTTTAAATATTTAGAAAAATTCAACTATTTTCCTTTTAGTTTTGTGCATGGAAAGGTTGCCAAAAAGCAAGATTTTTATTTTTATTTTATTTTATTTAAACATTTTTTTAAGGCAAAGTTAAAATTGCTGGGACCAAATTTCAATACTAGTTTTCTTCTTTTGTAATTTTTTTGTCAAAATTTTCCACATTATTTGTGATTTTGTAAATATTTATTCGTTTTTGTTGCTCATTTTGTTTATTTTTCTACATTTAGGTTTTTTTATGTTAGTATTGTTCTTTGATTTTCGACCATTTGTGTCTTACTTTGCTCATGTTACCAATTATTTTGTTAGTTCTCAGGAGTTAAAGGGTTAAACTGAATCACATGGAAGAGGGAAATATCTAAAACATGCAGGACACCGGCCCTCGAGGACTGGAGTTTGACACCTGTGCTCTACACGTACCTGGAGGTGTTTCAAGATGTTTTTTGTCATTTACCCCAAAATAATTTTTTTTTCAAATTTGTAAGGGTAGTAAGGGCTCCAAAGAGTGAAATTTTTGACATCTCTCAAATCTAGTTAAAAATTGGTCTTGACCATTATTTCTGACCCTCTACATGTATCTGGAGGTGTTTCAAGATGTTTTTTCTCATTTAATCAAAAATTATTTTTTTCAAATTTGTAAGGGTGTTGAGGGCTCAAAAAAGTGACATTTTTGACATCTCTCAAATCTAACGGTGGCAAGGGCTCCAAAGAGTGACATTTTTTACATCTCTCAAAACTATTTAAAAAGTGGTGTAGACCATTATTTATGACCTTCTACACATATCTGGAGGTGTTTCAAGATGTTTTTTGTCATTTACTCAAAAATTATTTTTTTCAAATTTGTAAGGGTGGTGAGGGCTCAAAACAGTGACATTTTTGACATCTGTCAAATCTAAGGGTGGTAAGGGCTCCAAAGAGTGAAATTTTTTACATCTCTCAAAACTAGTTAAAAAGTGGTGTAGACCATTATTTATGACCCTCTACATGTATCTGGAGGTGTTTCAAGATGTTTTTTGTCATTTAACCAAAAACTATTTTTTTTAAATTTGCAAGGTGGTAAGGGCTCAAAAAAGTGACATTTTTGAAATCTCTCAAATCTAGTTAAAAGTGGTCTAGATCATTATTCATGACCTTCTACACATATCTGGAGGTGTTTCAAGATGTTTTGCATCATTTACTCAAAAATAATTTTTTTCAAATTTGTAAGGGTGGTGAGGGCTCAAAGAAGTGACATTTTTTAAATCTCTCAAATCTAGTTCAAAAGTGGTCTAGACCATTATTCATGACCTTCTACACATATCTGGAGGTGTTTCAAGATGTTTTTGGTCATTTACTCAAAAATTATTTTTTTCAAATTTATAAGGGTGGTGAGGGCTCAAAAAAGTGAATTTTTTTACATCTCTCAAATCTAGTTAAAAAGTGGTCTAGACCATTATTTATGACCCTCTACACGTATCTGGAGGTGTTTCAAGAGGTTTTTTATCATTTACTCAAAAATTATTTTTTTCAAATTTGAAAGGGTGGTGAGGGCTCAAAAAAGTGACATTTTTGACATCTGTCAAATCTAAGGGTGGTAAGGGCTCCAAAGAGTGAAATTTTTTACATCTCTCAAAACTAGTTAAAAAGTGGTGTAGACCATTATATATGACCCTCTACATGTATCTGGAGGTGTTTCAAGATGTTTTTTGTCATTTAACCAAAAACTATTTTTTTAAATTTGCAAGGTGGTAAGGGCTCAAAAAAGTGACATTTTTGAAATCTCTCAAATCTAGTTAAAAAGTGATCTAGACCATTATTCATGACCTACTACATGTATCTGGAGGTGTTTCAAGATGTTTTTTGTCATTTACTCAAAATTTTTTTTCATTTACTCAAAATTTTTTTTTTCAAATTTGTAAGGGTGGTGAGGGCTCAAAAAAGTGACATTATTGACATCTGTCAAATCTAAGGGTGGTAAGTGCTCAAAAAAGTGACATTTTTGACATCTCTCACATCTAGTTAAAAAGTGGTCTAGGCCATTATTCATCACCTTCTACACGTATCTGGAGGTGTTTCAAGATGTTTTTGGTTTTTTACTCAAAAATAATTTTTTTCAAATTAATAAGGGTGGTGAGGGCTCAAAAAAGTGACATTTTTTACATCTCCAGTTAAAAAGTGGTCTTGACCATTATTTATGACCCTCTACACGTATCTGGAGGTGTTTCAAGATGTTTTTTGTCATTTACCCCCAAATTTTTTTTTTCAAATTTGTAAGGGTGGTGAGGGCTCAAAAAAGTACAATTTTTCACATTTCTCAAATGTATTTAAAAATAGGTCTTGACCATTATTTATGAGCCTCTACACGTATCTGGAGGTCTTTCAAGATGTTTTTTGTCATTTACTCAAAAATTATTTTTTTTCAAATTTGTGATGGTGGTGAGGGCTCAAAATAGTGACATTTTTGGCATCTCTCAAATCTAGTTAAAAAGTGGTCTAGACCATTATTTATGACCCTCTACATGTATCTGGAAGTGTTTCAAGATGTTTTTTGTCATTTACTCAAAAATTATTTTTTTCAAATTTTTAAGGGTGGTGAGGGCTCAAAAAAGTGAAATTTTTACATCTCTCAAATCTAGTTAAAAAGTGGTGTTGACCATTATTTATGACCCTCTACACGTATCTGGAGGTGTTTCAAGATGTTTTTTGTCATTTACTAAAAAAAAAAAAATTTAAAATTTTTCAGGGTGGTGAGGGCTCAAAAAAGTGACATTTTTGACATCTCTCAAATCTAGTTAAACACTGGTGTAGACCATTATTTATGACCTTCGACACGTATCTGGAGGTGTTTCAAGATGTTTTTTGTCATTTACTCAAAAATTTATTTTTTTCAAATTTGTAAGGATGGTGAGGGCTAAAAAAAGTGACATTTTTGACATCTAAGGGTGGGAAGGGCTCCAAAAAGTGAAATTTTTGACATCTCTCAAAACTAGTTAAAAAGTGGAGTAGACCATTATTTATGGCCTTCTACAAGTATCTGGAGGTGTTTCAAGATGTTTTTGGTCATTTACTCAAAAATCATTTTTTCAAAATTTTAAGGGTGGTGAGGGCTCAAAAAAGTGACATTTTTGACATCTGTCAAATCTAAGGGTGGTAAGGGCTTCAAAGAGTGAAATTTTTTACATCTCTCAAATCTAGTTAAAAAGGGCTCAAAAAAGTGACATTTTTGAAATCTCTCAAAACTATTTAAAAAGTGGTCTAGACCATTATTTATGACCTTCTACACATACGTGGAGGTGTTTCAAGATGTTTTTGGTCATTTACTCAAAAATTATTTTTTTCAAATTTATCAGGGTGGTGAGGGCTCAAAAAAGTGACATTTTTTACATCTCTCAAATCTAGTTAAAAAGGGCTCAAAAAAGTGACATTTTTGACATCTAAGGGTGGGAAGGGCTCCAAAAACTGAAATTTTTGACATCTCTCAAAACTAGTTAAAAAGTGGAGTAGACCATTATTTATGACCTTCTACAGGTATCTGGAGGTGTTTCAAGATGTTTTTTGTCATTTATCCAAAATTTTTTTTTTCAAATTTGTGAGGGTGGTGAGGGCTCAAAAAAGTGAAATTTTTGACATCTGTCAAATCTAAGGGTGGTGAGGGCTCAAAAAAGTGACATTTTTGACATCTGTCAAATCTAAGGGTGGGAAGGGCTCCAAAGAGTGAAATTTTTTACATCTCTCAAAATTATTTAAAAAGTGGTGTAGACCATTATTTATGACCTTCGACATGTATCTGGAGGTGTTTCAAGATGTTTTTTGTCATTTACTCAAAAATTATTTTTTTCAAATTTGTAAGGGTGGAAAGGGCTCAAAAAAGTGACATTTTTGAAATCTCTCAAATCTACTTAAAAAGTGGTCTAGCCATTATTCATGTCCTTCTACACGTATCTGGAGGTGTTTCAAGATGTTTTGGGTCATTTACTCAAAAATGATTTTTTTTCAAATTTATATAGGTGGTGAGGGCTCAAAAAAGTGAAATTTTTTACATCTATCAAAACTAGTTAAAAAGTGGTGTAGACCATTATTTATGACATTCTACACGTATCTGGAGGTGTTTCAAGACGTTTTTTGTCATTTACTCAAAAATTTTTTTTTTCAAATTTGTAAGGGTGGCAAGGGCTCAAAAAAGTGATATTTTTGACATCTGTCAAATCTAAGGGTGGTGAGGGCTTAAAAAAGTGAAATTTTTTACATCTGTCAAATCTAAGGGTGGTGAGGTCTCAAAAAAGTGAAATTTTTTACATCTCTCAAAACTAGTTAAAAAGGTGTGTAGACCACAGATACGTGTAGGAGTTCATGAATAATGGTCTAGACCACTTTTGAACTAGATTTGAGAGATTTAAAAAATTTCACTTTTTTGAGCCCTTACCACCCTTACAAATTTGAAAAAAAAATTTTTTTGAGTAAATGACCAAAAACATCTTGAAACACCTCCAGATATGTGTAGAAGGTCATCAATAATGGTCTAGACCACTTTTTAACTAGATTTAAGAGATTTCAAAAATGTCACTTTTTTGAGCCCTCACCACCCTTATAAATTTGAAAAAAAATAATTTTTGAGTAAATGACCAAAACATCTCGAAACACCTCCAGATACGCAGAGAAGGTCATGAATAATGGTCTAGACCACTTTTTAACTAGATTTGAGAGATTTCAAAAATGTCACTTTTTTGAGCCCTTACCACCCTTAGATTTCACCGATGTCAAAAATGTGACTTTTTTGAGCCCTCACCACCCTTACAAATTTGAAAAAAATATTTTTTGAGTAAATGACAAAAAACATCTTGAAACACCTCCAGATATGTGTAGAGTGTCATAAATAATGGTCTAGACCACTTTTTAACTAGAATGTAGAGATGTCAAAAATGTCACTCTTTTGAGCCCTTACCACGCTTACAAATTTGAAAAAAATAATTTTTGAGTAAATGACAAAAAACATCTTGAAACACCACCAGATACATGTACAGGGTCATAAATAATGGTCTACACCAATTTTTAACTAGTTTTGAGAGATGTCAAAAATTTCACTCTTTGGAGCCCTTCCAACCCTTAGTTTTGACAGATGTCAAAAATGTCACTTTTGAGCCCTTACCACCCTTACAAATTTGACAGAAATCATTTTTGAGTAAATGACAAAAAACATCTTGAAACACCTCCAGATACGTGTAGAGGGTCATAAATAATGGTCAAGACCTTTTTTTAACTAGTTTTGAGAGATTTAAAAAAATCACTCTTTGGAGCCCTTACCACCCTTAGATTTGACAAATGTCAAAAATAGCACTTTTTTGAGCCCTCACCACCCTTACAAATTTGAAAAAAATAATTTTTGAGTAAATTACAAAAAACATCTTGAAACACTTCCAGATACGTGTAGAGGGTCATAAATAATGGTCTAGACCACTTTTTAACTAGATTTGAGAGATGTAAAAAATTTCACTTTTTTGAGCCCTCACCACCCTTACAAATTTGAAAAAAATCATTTTTGAGTAAATGACAAAAACATATTGAAACACCTCCACATAGACGTCGAAGGTCATTAATATTGGTCTACACCACTTTTTACCTAGTTTTGAGAGATGTAAAAAATTTCACTTTTTTGAGCCCTCACCAGCCTTACAAATTTGAAAAAAATAATTTTTGAGTAAATGGCAAAAGACATCTTGAAACACCTCCAGATACGTGTAGAAGGTCATGAATAATGGTCTAGGCCACTGTTGAATTAGATTTGAGAGATTTCAAAAATGTCACTTTTTTGAGCCCTTACCAACTACCATTACAAATTTGAAAAAAATAATTTTTGAGTAAATGACAAAAACATCTTGAAACACCTCCAGATACGTGTAGAGGGTCATAAATGATGGTCCAGACCACTTTTTAACTAGATTTGAGAGATTTCAAAAAATTTCACTCTTTGGAGCTCTGACCACCCTTTGATTTGAGAGATGTCAAAAATGTCACTTTTTTGAGCCCTCACCACCCTTTCAAATTTGAAAAAATTAATTTTTGGATAAATGACAAAAAACATCTTGAAACACCTCCAGATGCGTGTAGAGGGTCATAAATAATGGTCTAGACCACTTTTTAACTAGATTTGAGAGATGTCAAAAATTTCACTTTTTTGAGCCCTCACCACCCTTACAAATTTGAAAAAAATAATTTTTTGAGTAAATGACAAAAAACATCTTGAAACACCTCCAGATACGTGTCGAAGGTCATAAATAATGGTCAAGACCACTTTTTAAGTAGATTTGAGAGATGTCAAAAATTTCACTTTTTTGAGCCCTCACCACCCTTACAAATTTGAAAAAAATCATTTTTGAGTAAATGACAAAAACATCTTGAAACACCTCCAGATACGTGTAGAGGGTCATAAATAATGGTCTAGACCACTTTTTAACTAGATTTGAGAGATGTCAAAATTTTCACTTTTTTGAGCCCTCGGCCCCCTTACAAATTTGAAAAAAAATATTTTTGGATAAATTACAAAAAACATCTTGAAACACCTCCAGATACGTGTAGAGGGTCATAAATAATGGTCTAGACCACTTTTTAACTAGATTTGAGAGATGTCAAAATTTTCACTTTTTTGAGCCCTCGCCCCCCTTACAAATTTGAAAAAAAATATTTTGGGATTAATGACAAAAACATCTTGAAACACCTCCAGATACGTGTAGAGGATGGTATAGAATAATGGTCTAGACCACTTTTAACTAGATTTGAGAGATTTCAAAAATGTCACTTTTTTGAGCCCTTACCACCTTGCAAATTTAAAAAATATAGTTTCTGGTTAAATGACAAAAAACATCTTGAAACACCTCCAGATACATGTAGAGGGTCATAAATAATGGTCAAGACCACTTTTTAACTAGATTTGAGAGATGTCAAAATTTTCACTTTTTTGAGCCCTCGCCCCCCTTACAAATTTGAAAAAAAATATTTTTGGATTAATGACAAAAACATCTTGAAACACCTCCAGATACGTGTAGAGGATCATAAATAATGGTCTAGACAACTTTTTAACTAGATTTGAGAGATGTCAAAAAATTTCACTCTTTGGAGCTCTGACCACCCTTTGATTTGAGAAATGTCAAAAACGTCACTTTTTTGAGCCCTCACCACCCTTTGAAATTAAAAACAATAAATTTTTGGATAAATGACAAAAACATCTTGAAACACCTCCAGATGCGTGTAGAGGGTCATAAATAATGGTCTAGACCACTTTTTAACTAGATTTGAGAGATGTCAAAAATTTCACTTTTTTGAGCCCTCGCCCCCCTTACAAATTTGAAAAAAAAATATTTTTGGATTAATGACAAAAACATCTTGAAACACCTCCAGCGACGTGTAGAGGATCATAAATAATAATGGTCTCAACTTTTTAACTAGATTTGAGAGATGTCAAAAAATTTCACTCTTTGGAGCTCTGACCACCCTTTGATTTGAGAGATGTCAAAAATGTCACTTTTTGAGCCCTCACCACCCTTTCAAATTTGAAAAAATTAATTTTTAGATAAATGACAAAAAACATCTTGAAACACCTCCAGATGCAAGTAGAGGGTCATAAATAATGGTCTAGACCACTTTTTAACTAGATTTGAGAGATGTCAAAAATTTCACTTTTTTGAGCCCTCGCCCCCCCTTACAAATTTGAAAAAAATATTTTTTTGAAAAATGACAAAAAACATCTTGAAACACCTCCAGATGCGTGTAGAGGGTCATAAACAATGGTCTAGACCACTTTTTAACTAGATTTGAGAGATGTCAAAATTTTCACTTTTTTGAGCCCTCGCCCCCCTTACAAATTTGAAAAAAATTATTTTTGGATAAATGACAAAAAACATCTTGAAACACCTCCAGATACGTGTAGAGGATCATAAATAATGGTCTAGACAACTTTTTAACTAGATTTGAGAGATGTCAAAAAATTTCACTCTTTGGAGCTCTGACCACCCTTTGATTTGAGATATGTCAAAAATGTCACTTTTTTGAGCCCTCACCACCCTTTCAAATTTGAAAAAAATATTTTTTTGAAAAATGACAAAAAACATCTTGAAACACCTCCAGATGTGTGTAGAGGGTCATAAATAATGGTCTAGACAGCCTTTTAACTAGATTTGAGAGATGTCAAAAATTTCACTTTTTTGAGCCCTTGCCCCCCTTACAAATTTGAAAAAAATATTTTTTCGAAAAATGACAAAAAACATCTTGAAACACCTCCAGATGCGTGTAGAGGGTCATAAACAATGGTCTAGACCACTTTTTAACTAGATTTGAGAGATGTCAAAATTTTCACTTTTTTGAGCCCTCGCCCCCCTTACAAATTTGAAAAAAATTATTTTTGGATAAATGACAAAAAACATCTTGAAACACCTCCAGATGCGTGTAGAGAGTCATAAATAATGGTCTAGACAACTTTTTAACTAGATTTGAGAGATGTCAAAAAATTTCACTCTTTGGAGCTCTGACCACCCTTTGATTTGAGATATGTCAAAAATGTCACTTTTTTGAGCCCTCACCACCCTTTCAAATTTGAAAAAATTTATTTTTGGATAAATGACAAAAAACATCTTGAAACACCTCCAGATAAGTGTAGAGAGTCATAAATAATGGTCTAGACAGCTTTTTAACTAGATTTGAGAGATGTCAAAAATTTCACTTTTTTGAGCCCTCACCACCCTTTCAAATTTGAAAAAATTAATTTTTGGATAAATGACAAAAACATCTTGAAACACCTCCAGATACGTGTAGAGGGTCATAAATAATGGTCTAGACCACTTTTTAACTAGATTTGAGAGATGTCAAACTTTTCAATTTTTTGAGCCCTCGCCCCCCTTACAAATTTGAAAAAAATATTTTTTTGAAAAATGACAAAAAACATCTTGAAACACCTCCAGATACGTGTAGAGGGTCATAAATAATGATCTAGACAGCCTTTTAACTAGATTTGAGAAATGTCAAAAATTTCACTTTTTTGAGCCCTTGCCCCCCTTACAAATTTGAAAAAAATATTTTTTTGAAAAATGACAAAAAACATCTTGAAACACCTCCAGATGCGTGTAGAGGGTCATAAACAATGGTCTAGACCACTTTTTAACTAGATTTGAGAGATGTCAAAATTTTCACTTTTTTGAGCCCTCGCCCCCCTTACAAATTTGAAAAAAATTATTTTTGGATAAATGACAAAAAACATCTTGAAACACCTCCAGATGCGTGTAGAGAGTCATAAATAATGGTCTAGACAACTTTTCAACTAGATTTGAGAGATGTCAAAAAATTTCACTCTTTGGAGCTCTGACCACCCTTTGATTTGAGATATGTCAAAAATGTCACTTTTTTGAGCCCTCACCACCCTTTCAAATTTGAAAAAATTCATTTTTGGATAAATGACAAAAAACATCTTGAAACACGTCCAGATAAGTGTAGAGAGTCATAAATAATGGTCTAGACAGCTTTTTAACTAGATTTGAGAGATGTCAAAAATTTCACTTTTTTGAGCCCTCACCACCCTTTCAAATTTGAAAAAATTAATTTTTGGATAAATGACAAAAAACATCTTGAAACACCTCCGGATACGTGTAGAGGGTCATAAATAATGGTCTAGACCACTTTTTAACTAGATTTGAGAGATGTCAAAATTTTCAATTTTTTGAGCCCTCGCCCCCCCTTACAAATTTGAAAAAAATATTTTTTTGAAAAATGACAAAAAACATCTTGAAACACCTCCAGATACGTGTAGAGGGTCATAAATAATGGTCTAGACAGCCTTTTAACTAGATTTGAGAGATGTCAAAATTTTCACTTTTTTGAGACCTCGCCCCCCTTACAAATTTGAAAAAAATTATTTTTGGATAAATGAAAAAAAAACATCTTGAAACACCTCCAGATGCGTGTAGAGGGTCATAAATAATGGTCTAGACAACTTTTTAACTAGATTTGAGAGATGTCAAAAAATTTCACTCTTTGGAGCTCTGACCACCCTTTGATTTGAGATATGTCAAAAATGTCACTTTTTTGAGCCCTCACCACCCTTTCAAATTTGAAAAAATTTATTTTTGGATAAATGACAAAAAACATCTTGAAACACCTCCAGATAAGTGTAGAGAGTCATAAATAATGGTCTACACAGCTTTTTAACTAGATTTGAGAGATGTCAAAAATGTCACTTTTTTGAGCCCTCGCCCCCCTTACAAATTTGAAAAAAATATTTTTTTGAAAAATGACAAAAAACATCTTGAAACACCTCCAGATACGTGTAGAGGGTCATAAATAATGGTCTAGACCACTTTTTAACTAGATTTGAGAGATGTCAAAATTTTCACTTTTTTGAGCCCTCGCCTCCCTTACAAATTTGAAAAAAATATTTTTTTGAAAAATGACAAAAAACATCTTGAAACACCTCCAGATGTGTGTAGAGGGTCATAAATAATGGTCTAGACAGCTTTTTAACTAGATTTGAGAGATGTCAAAAATTTCACTTTTTTGAGCCCTCGCCCCCCTTACAAATTTGAAAAAAATATTTTTTTGAAAAATGACAAAAAACATCTTGAAACACCTCCAGATGCGTGTAGACGGTCATAAATAATGGCCTAGACAGCTTTTTACTAGATTTGAGAGATGTCAAAAATTTCACTTTTTTGAGCCCTCGCCCCCCTTACAAATTTGAAAAAAATTATTTTTGGATAAATGACAAAAAACATCTTGAAACACCTCCAGATGCGTGTAGAGAGTCATAAATAATGGTCTAGACAACTTTTTAACTAGATTTGAGAGATGTCAAAAAATTTCACTCTTTGGAGCTCTGACCACCCTTTGATTTGAGATATGTCAAAAATGTCACTTTTTTGAGCCCTCACCCCCCTTACAAATTTGAAAAAAATATTTTTGGATAATTGATAAAAAACATCTTGAAACACCTCCAGATAGGTGTATAGGGTCATAAATAATGGTCTAGACCACTTTTTAACTAGATTTGAGAGATGTCAAAATTTTCACTTTTTTGAGCCCTCGCCCCCCTTACAAATTTGAAAAAAATATTTTTTTGAAAAATGACAAAAAACATCTTGAAACACCTCCAGATGCGTGTAGAGGGTCATAAATAATGGTCTAGACAGCTTTTTAACTAGATTTGAGAGATGTAAAAAATGTCACTTTTTTGAGCCCTCGCCACCTTACAAATTTGAAAAAAATATTTTTTTGAAAAATGACAAAAAACATCTTGAAACACCTCCAGATGCGTGTAGAGGGTCATAAATAATGGTCTAGAAAGCTTTTTAACTAGATTTGAGAGATGTAAAAAAATTTCACTTTTTTGAGCCCTCGCCCCCTTTACAAATTTGAAAAAAAATTTTTTTGGATAAATGATAAAAAACATCTTGAAACACCTCCAGATGCGTGTAGAGGATCATAAATAATGGTCTAGACAACTTTTTAACTAGATTTGAGAGATGTCAAAAAATTTAACTCTTTGGAGCTCTGACCACCCTTTGATTTGAGAGATGTCAAAAATGTCACTTTTTTGAGCCCTCACCACCCTTTCAAATTTGAAAAAATTAATTTTTGGATAAATGACAAAAAACATCTTGAAACACCTCCAGATACGTGTAGAGGGTCATAAATAATGGTCTAGACCACTTTTTAACTAGATTTGAGAGATGTCAAAATTTTCACTTTTTTGAGCCCTCGCCACCCTTACAAATTTGAAAAAAATATTTTTTTGAAAAATGACAAAAAACATCTTGAAACACCTCCAGATACGTGTAGAGGGTCATAAATAATGGTCTAGACAGCTTTTTAACTAGATTCGAGAGATGTCAAAAATTTCACTTTTTTGAGCCCTCGCCCCCCTTACAAATTTGAAAAACATTATTTTTGGATAAATGACAAAAAACATCTTGATACACCTCCAGATGCGTGTAGAGGGTCATAAATAATGGTCTAGACAACTTTTTAACTAGATTTGAGAGATGTCAAAAAATTTCACTCTTTGGAGCTCTGACCACCCTTTGATTTGAGAGATGTCAAAAATGTCACTTTTTTGAGCCCTCACCACCCTTTCAAATTTGAAAAAAATATTTTTTGGAAAAATGACAAAAAACATCTTGAAACACCTCCAGATGCGTGTAGAGGGTCATAAATAATGGTCTAGACCACTTTTTAACTAGATTTGAGAGATGTCAAAAATGTCACTTTTTTGAGCCCTTGCCCCCCTAACAAATTTGAAAATTTTTTTTTTTTGAAAAATGACAAAAAAAATCTTGAAACACCTCCAGATGCGTGTAGAGGGTCATAAATAATGGTCTAGACAGCTTTTTAACTAGATTTGAGAGATGTCAAAAATTTCACTTTTTTGAGCCCTCGCCCCCCTTACAAATTAGAAAAAAATTATTTTTGGATAAATGATAAAAAAAAAATCTTGAAACACCTCGAGATACCTGTAGAGGGTCATAAATAATGGTCTAGACCACTTTTTAACTAGATTTGAGAGATGTCAAAATTTTCACTTTTTTGAGCCCTCGCCCCCCTTACAAATTTGAAAAAAATTATTTTTGGATAAATGACAAAAAACATCTTGAAACACCTCCAGATACGTGTAGAGGATCATAAATAATGGTCTAGACAACTTTTTAAGTAGATTTGAGAGATGTCAAAAAATTTTACTCTTTGGAGCTCTGACCACCCTTTTATTTGAGAGATGTCAAAAATGTCACTTTTTTGAGCCCTCACCACCCTTTCAAATTTGAAAAAAATTATTTTTGGATAAATGACAAAAACATCTTGAAACACCTCCAGATACACGTAGAGGGTCATAAATAATGGTCTAGACCACTTTTTAACTAAATTTGAGAGATGTCAAAATTTTCACTTTTTTGAGCCCTCCCCCCCTCTACAAATTTGAAAAAAAATATTTTTGGATAAATGACAAAAAACATCTTGAAACACCTCCAGATACGTGTAGAGGGTCATAAATAATGGTCTAGACCACTTTTTAACTAGATTTGAGAGATGTCAAAAATGTCACTTTTTTGAGCCCTTGCCCCCCTTACAAATTTGAAATTTTTTTTTTTTGAAAAATGACAAAACATATCTTGAAACACCTCCAGATGCGTGTAGAGGGTCATAAATAATGGTCTAGACAGCTTTTTAACTAGATTTGAGAGATGTCAAAAATTTCACTTTTTTGAGCCCTCGCCCCCCTTACAAATTTGAAAAAAATTATTTTTGGATAAATGACAAAAAACATCTTGAAACACCTCCAGATACGTGTAGAGGATCATAAATAATGGTCTAGACAACTTTTTAACTAGATTTGAGAGATGTCAAAAAATTTCACTCTTTGGAGCTCTGACCACCCTTTGATTTGAGAGATGTCAAAAATGTCACTTTTTTGAGCCCTCACCACCCTTTGAAATTAAAAACAATTAATTTTTGGATAAATGACAAAAAACATCTTGAAACACCTCCAGATACGTGTAGAGGGTCATAAATAATGGTCTAGAAAGCTTTTTAACTAGATTTGAGAGATGTAAAAAATGTCACTTTTTTGAGCCCTCGCCCCCCTTACAAATTTGAAAAAATTTTTTTTTGGATAAATGATAAAAAACATCTTTAAACACCTCCAGATACGTGTAGAGGGTCATAAATAATGGTCTAGACCACTTTTTAACTAGATTTGAGAGCTGTAAAAATTTTCACTTTTTTTAGCCCTCGCCCCCTTACAAATTTGAAAAAAATATTTTTTTGAAAAATGACAAAAAACATCTTGAAACACCTCCAGATGCGTGTAGAGGATCATAAATAATGGTCTAGACAACTATTTAACTAGATTTGAGAGATGTCAAAAAATTTAACTCTTTGGAGCTCTGACCACCCTTTGATTTGAGAGATGTCAAAAATGTCACTTTTTTGAGCCCTCACCACCCTTTCAAATTTGAAAAAATTAATTTTTGGATAAATGACAAAAAACATCTTGATACACCTCCAGATACGTGTAGAGGGTCATAAATAATGGTCTAGACCACTTTTTAACTAGATTTGAGAGATGTCAAAATTTTCACTTTTTTGAGCCCTCGCCCCCCTTACAAATTTGAAAAAAATAATTTTTGGATAAATGACAAAAAACATCTTGAAACACCTCCAGATACGTATAGAGGATCATAAATAATGGTCTAGACAACTTTTTAACTAGATTTGAGAGATGTCAAAAATGTCACTTTTTTGAGCCCTCGCCACCCTTACAAATTTGAAAAAAATTATTTTTGGATAAATGATAAAAAACATCTTAAAACACCTCCAGATACGTATAGAGGATCATAAATAATGGTCTAGACAACTTTTTAACTAGATTTGAGAGATGTCAAAAAATTTTACTCTTTGGAGCTCAGACCACCCTTTGATTTGAGAGATATTAAAAATGTCACTTTTTTGAGCCCTCACCACCCTTTGAAATTTGAAAAAATTAATTTTTGGATAAATGACAAAAAACATCTTGAAACACCTCCAGATGCGTGTAGAGGGTCATAAATAATGGTCTTGACCACTTTTTAACTAGATTTGAGAGATGTCAAAAATGTCACTTTTTTGAGCCCTCGCCCCCCTTACAAATTTGAAAAAAATTATTTTTGGATAAATGATAAAAAACATCTTGAAACACCTCCAGATACGTGTAGAGGGTCATAAATAATGGTCTAGACCACTTTTTAACTAGATTTGAGAGATGTCAAAATTTTCACTTTTTTGAGCCCTCGCCCCCCTTACAAATTTGAAAAAAAAAATTTTTGGATTAATGACAAAAACATCTTGAAACACCTCCAGATACGTGTAGAGGATCATAAATAATGGTCTAGACAACTTTTTAACTAGATTTGAGAGATGTCAAAAAATTTCACTCTTTGGAGCTCTGACCACCCTTTGATTTGAGAGATGTCAAAAATGTCACTTTTTTGAGCCCTCACCACCCTTTCAAATTTGAAAAAATTAATTTTTGGATAAATGACAAAAAACATCTTGAAACACCTCCAGATGCGTGTAGAGGGTCATAAATAATGGTCTAGACCACTTTTTAACTAGATTTGAGAGATGTCAAAAATTTCACTTTTTTGAGCCCTCGCCCCCCTTACAAATTTGAAAAAAATATTTTTTGAAAAATGACAAAAAACATCTTGAAACACCTCCAGATGCGTGTAAAGGGTCATAAACAATGGTCTAGGCCACTTTTTAACTAGATTTGAGAGATGTCAAAATTTTCACTTTTTGAGCCCTCGCCCCGTTACAAATTTGAAAAAAAATATTTTTGGATAAATGACAAAAAACATCTTGAAACACCTCCAGATGCGTGTAGAGAGTCATAAATAATGGTCTAGACAACTTTTTAACTAGATTTGAGAGATGTCAAAAAATTTCACTCTTTGGAGCTCTGACCACCCTTTGATTTGAGATATGTCAAAAATGTCACTTTTTTGAGCCCTCACCACCCTTTCAAATTTGAAAAAATTAATTTTTGGATAAATGACAAAAAACATCTTGAAACACCTCCAGATGCGTGTAGAGGGTCATAAATAATGGTCTAGACCACTTTTTAACTAGATTTGAGAGATGTAAGAATTTTCACTTTTTTGAGCCCTCGCCCCCCTTACAAATTTGAAAAAAAATATTTTTGGATAAATGATAAAAAACATCTTGAAACACCTCCAGATAGGTGTAGAGGGTCATAAATAATGGTCTTGACCACTTTTTAACTAGATTTGAGAGATGTCAAAATTTTCACTTTTTTGAGCCCTCGTCCCCCTTACAAATTTGAAAAAAATATTTTTTGAAAAATGACAAAAAACATCTTGAAACACCTCCAGATGCGTGTAGAGGGTCATAAATAATGGTCTAGACAGCTTTTTAACTAGATTTGAGAGATGTAAAAAATTTCACTTTTTTGAGCCCTCGTCCCCCTTACAAATTTGAAAAAAATATTTTTTGAAAAATGACAAAAAACATCTTGAAACACCTCCAGATGCGTGTAGAGGGTCATAAATAATGGTCTAGACAGCTTTTTAACTAGATTTGAGAGATGTAAAAAATTTCACTTTTTTTAGCCCTCGCCCCCCTTACAAATTTGAAAAAAATATTTTTTTGAAAAATGACAAAAAACATCTTGAAACACCTCCAGATGCGTGTAGAGGATCATAAATAATGGTCTAGACAACTTTTTAACTAGATTTGAGAGATGTCAAAAAATTTAACTGTTTGGAGCTCTGACCACCCTTTGATTTGAGAGATGTCAAAAATGTCACTTTTTTGAGCCCTCACCACCCTTTCAAATTTGAAAAAATTAATTTTTGGATAAATGACAAAAAACATCTTGAAACACCTCCAGATACGTGTAGATGGTCATAAATAATGGTCTAGACCACTTTTTAACTAGATTTGAGAGATGTCAAAATTTTCACTTTTTTGAGCCCTCGCCCCCCTTACAAATTTGAAAAAAATATTTTTTTGAAAAATGACAAAAAACATCTTGAAACACCTCCAGATGCGTGTAGAGGATCATAAATAATGGTCTAGACAACTTTTTAACTAGATTTGAGAGATGTCAAAAAATTTAACTCTTTGGAGCTCTGACCACCCTTTGATTTGAGAGATGTCAAAAATGTCACTTTTTGAGCCCTCACCACCCTTTCAAATTTGAAAAAATTAATTTTTGGATAAATGACAAAAAACATCTTGAAACACCTCCAGATACGTGTAGAGGGTCATAAATAATGGTCTAGACCACTTTTTAACTAGATTTGAGAGATGTCAAAATTTTCACTTATTTGAGCCCTCGTCCCCCTTACAAATTTGAAAAAAATATTTTTTTGAAAAATGACAAAAAACATCTTGAAACACCTCCAGATGCGTGTAGAGGGTCATAAATAATGGTCTAGACAGCTTTTTAACTAGATTTGAGAGATGTAAAAAATTTCACTTTTTTGAGCCCTCGCCCCCCTTACAAATTTGAAAAAAATTTTTTTTGGATAAATGATAAAAAAACATCTTGAAACACCTCCAGATATGTGTAGAGGGTCATAAATAATGGTCTAGACCACTTTTTAACTAGATTTGAGAGATGTAAACATTTTCACTTTTTTTAGCCCTCGCCCCCCTTACAAATTTGAAAAAAATATTTTTTTGAAAAATGACAAAAAACATCTTGAAACACCTCCAGATGCGTGTAGAGGATCATAAATAATGGTCTAGACAACTTTTTAACTAGATTTGAGAGATGTCAAAAAATTTAACTGTTTGGAGCTCTGACCACCCTTTGATTTGAGAGATGTCAAAAATGTCACTTTTTTGAGCCCTCACCACCCTTTCAAATTTGAAAAAATTAATTTTTGGATAAATGACAAAAAACATCTTGAAACACCTCCAGATACGTGTAGATGGTCATAAATAATGGTCTAGACCACTTTTTAACTAGATTTGAGAGATGTCAAAATTTTTACTTTTTTGAGCCCTCGCCCCCCTTACAAATTTAAAAAAAATATTTTTTTGAAAAATGACAAAAAACAT